>LR738714.1:634229728-634301481 GCA_902687465.1 Secale cereale
CTCTATTTGTTTTACAATCCTATCTAATTAGACCCTAACTAGATAGGATTGTAAAACAAATGGGGCTCAAAGATTCTGGGAGAAGCTGGGTAGGGGTCGGATTCTGGGAGAATCCCCGGATTCTGGAAAAAGAACTGGGCCTAATTCCTATGGGAACAACAATGTTTATCCTAACACCAGGAACTCCACCCCAAGAGATAGAGACACGCTTAGTTATGAGAAACTTCTAGAAATAGAGAAGGCCACGAAGAACTACATGCACACCCAATATGAACAAAACAAGACCTTCTCAAGGCAATTAGATGAGCATACTACTATCTTGCAAGACATTGGTAGACAACTTGAGAGCCTAAATATTGAGATTTCTAACCTCCAGACTAGGCTCACCATCACTGAGACCCAAGTTTCCAATATGTCCCACACACAAGCCACTTTGATCAACCAAATGGCAGCTAAACCCGAAGTGGTTGCACCCCTGAAGGAGGAAGAAGATAGAATTAAGAACCTTCCTACCCACCACACTGTTGCTACTATCCAAGTTGTTGAGGATATCCAAACTCTTAGCACCCAATGCACTCCTGGTCCCATTGGACCTATTAATGGTGATGCTATGACCATAGAAACTACCAAACAAGTGAGCCTAAAGGACACCACTACCACTTTACTTGATAGTAGTGACCTTGATTTTGATAATTGCACCCTTACCGAAGTTATTGATTTTCTTCACAAGATGTCTAGAGATCCCCGCACTAGCACACTCAATCTTGCCTTCACAGAGCATATCACTAATGCTCTCACCAAAGCTAGGGAGGAGAAGCTTAGGGTAGAAGCCTCCATACCTAGAAGGCTAGAAGATGGTTGGGATCCTATGATTAAAATTAAGTTGAATAACTTCTCTTGCTATGCTTTATGTGATGTTGGAGCTAGTACCTCCGTTATGCCCAAAAGAATATATGATATGCTTAAATTGAAACCTTTTGATTCTTGTTCTTTTGGTGTTCGCCTTGTTGATTCTTCCATAAATAAACCCTTGGGGAGGATCGACGATGTTCTTATCATTGTCAATGACAATTATGTTCCCGTTGATTTTACTATTATGGATATTGAATGTGAACCTTCTTGTCCAATTATTTTGGGACGTCCTTTTCTTCGCACCGTTGGTGCCATCATTGACATGAAAGAGGGGAATATAAAATTCCAATTTCCTCTCAAGAAAGGGATGGAACACTTCCCTAGAAAGAATATTAAGTTACCTTTTGAGTCCGTTATACGGGCTAGCTATTCTTTTACTCTTGATAAAACTTGATCTCTTTGCATTATGCCTAGCTTAAAGGCATAAAAGAATGCGCTTTTGGGAGGCAGCCCACATGAATAAAATTTTATTTTGCTTTTGTTGTGTCTTGATGTTTGTTACTACAGTAGCATCATCATTGTATCTTTACTTTTCAGCTTTGTGCCAAGTTTAGCCTCTGATTGCAAGAAAGTTCAAAAGTTGTGACGTGCTGTCCAGGAAACAGATTCTGTCCTTGGACAGAAAAATTCGTATAAAATCACCAGATCATCTTTTTGGTCTGAATTTTTTCGACAGCGTGCTATATACAATTGGCTTTCGGGCGTCTGTTCTGAGTTTTTTGATTTGAGTTGCAGAAGTGCCCAGAAAAAATTGTTTACTACCTGCTGGTCTGTTTTTCACAGATTCTGTCCTGTTTTGCCTTTCCTTCGTTTGCAAACCTTGAGCTTGTTTTTTCTTTGCAAAAACCTTTTGGAAATCTTGAGAAACAGTAGACCTTCAAGATTATCCTTATTTCCAGCAAGGAAAAATTATTTTATTATGGGTACTAACCTCGCTAATCAGATTATGATGAGTTATGTATGAAGGGAGTTTTCAAGTGTGCGAGGGAAGATGATAAAAAGATTCAGGAGTGTCAAACGCTCAAGCTTGGGGATGCCCCCGTGCACCCCCAAGAAATATTCAAGAAGACTCAAGCGTCTAAGCTTGGGGATGCCCCCGTGCATCCCCTTCTCCATCAACAATTATCAGTTCGTCTTTCGTTCCACTATATTTTAATCACTTCATGTGTTATGTGCTATGCTTGGAGCGTCTTGCTTTTAGTTTCCTTTTTAGTTTTCTTTAGCTTTGCTTGCTGTTCATAACAAGTTGGAACCCATATTTCTTTGTGTGGGAGAGAAACACGCTCCACTTCAACCTAGAACATAACATGGGATTTTCATGTTTATCTTTGATGTGTATGTTCTTTGTCTTTCAATAGCTACTGTCATGTTCAGCTCTTAGTTTCCATGCTTTACTTTTTATAGAGCTTTTGTTTAGTTGGTCGCTGGAACTCTCTTGAGTTATCATGCTTATCTTGTTAAGAGAGTTGGCTTCTGTTGCACTAGTTGATATGTCTATGATAAAAATGCTATGTGCATAATGGTGCTTAGTAGTTCATGTTTTCTTATGGTTAGTCTCAAATAGCTGGGGGGTTCTTAATGTGTTATTGAAGTACCAACATGATTTATTTGCCTATGATGTGGTATGGTTTAGTGATATCTTCCTCCAAGAATTTATTTTGATTGACTTGGCATATGCTCACGGATATTTAAGACTGTAAAGAAAGTCTATCAAGCCTTGATGATCTTTAATTTCTGAGTAGCGATATAACTTCCATGCCTGATTCAATGTTGCTTTGTCACTCTGCATGATTATGGCCGTCATTGCTCTCTTAGTTGGTCGCTCCCAACCTTTTGCTAACCTTCGCCTGTACTAAGCGGACTGACTGCTTGTGCATCCAAAATCCTTTAAACCAGTTATGCCATATGAGTCCACCATACCTTCCTATACATGGTATTTACTTGCCCTTCCTAACGAAGACTTTCGTGTACCATCTCGAAATTAATCAAAAACATTTCTCTTTTGTGCCTCTGTTTTAGCTCATGAGGAAGTAGTAGTTAATTCATGATCTTTTTAAGTTGGACAAGCTTCACCCCGGGATTGCATGTCTAATGTGCAAACCCCTAATACGAGAAGGAACTGGCAAAGAGTGCGCCCGGCTCATTAAAAAAATATACAACAAACAAACCCTCCCTCACGCTTTGTTCATGAGAAATCAGAAAACTTTGGCAGTGATAAACAAAGGAGATTAAGGGGATGTGATCGTCCTCGTACGGGAGCCGTTCCTCGAAACTTGTCCAGCTCGAGAAGTAATTGAGTTATCTACTAGCATTCGTTGACGAAATATGCATATTCCAAAAAAATAATTTTTACCTTTGTTTTTTTTAAACCAAGAACTCTGGTACATGTTTAGTTTTTGTTTCCGACCACGGGTTTTCAACCTTGCCATCAAAAGCCACGGTTCGAGAGTCTCCACCTTCTTTCTTTAAAGCACCAACTATTGAGAGCATGATTGTCATTCTGAGTGTAATGTGCATTGTCCCAAAGTACCATTGTCTTCTGCATGACTATGATATCGTTTATTCTGAAATCATTGTATCTAGTCGTCACTTAAACTTTGGAGGTGCCCCTGCATTTATGTTTTGCTTCACTAAAGGGGGCAAGCGAGGTTCCACTTTGTCATGTTTGCACACCATGCTCACTACAAATCTATTGAGTGTTTCAGTATCATATTGTAAAACTTTCAGTTCTTTGTGATATTCTCATGAGGCAACTTAATTACTACAGATTCATTATCTCAGTAAGCATTTGTCATGTGACTGTGAAAAGTCCTTATATGGTTGGTAGCATGTCACCACAGAAATTATGCTTGTTATCATTTACCTACTCGAGGACGAGCAGGAATTAAGCTTGGGGATGTTGATACGTCCAAAACGTATCTATAATTTCTGCTTGCTCCATGCCTCTTTTGGGTGATATTGCTATGATATTTATGCACTTCCATACACTTTTGATCATATTTGGACTAACCTATTAACTCAGTGCACCCCAGTGCCAGTTTCTGTTTTCTGCTGTTTTTGTATTTCAGGTTTTCCCATTACGTAAATTGCCAGAAAAATCCCGGGAAAAATATATAAAAAATCAGCGTTCCGGAAGCTTCCATGCGGTCAAAGTAGGGCCAAAGGGGGGCCACCAGGGCTCCAGGTGACCAGAGGGGGCGGCCCCCTCCTGGCCGCGCCGCCAGGGCGCCTGGCCCCCCCTTAGCTCCTATGACGCCCCCCTTTGGCATATATTTACACCGCGTCCCGAAACCCTCGAGGACGGAACCCTTTTTCGCGATGTCATCTCTGTTCCGCCGTCGCCGTGCTTCCAAGATCGGGAGCACCAGGAGAACTCTTCCCGGCACCCTGCCGGAGGGGAGGATCACCACCGAGAGCCTCTCCACCACCATGGACGCCTCCCGGATGAGTTGTGTGTAGTCTCCCTTGGACCATGGGTCCATGAGCGGTAGCTATGTGATGTTCTCCTCCCCTCTTTGTTCTTCATCGATTAGACCTCGTGAGCTGCCCTACATGATCGAGGCACATATGTAATCCTTATGCTGTTGCTATGATGAGTTTGCTGGGATCCGATGGATTATGAGATTATGTTCAGATTGTGTGTGAGTAATATATTTGATTCACCTCTTTTATATTTATGTTCTTGAGTAATTCTTGCATGTTCTCCGTTGCTGTTTATTGCTTTGGCCAAGTAGTAGGTAGTAACTCCAAGAGGGAACGTTATGCTTGATTGTGGGTTCATGCCCCTCGATGACTAGCTTGAGTGACAGAAACATGAGTCTAGGGGATGTGCTGTTGCCACAAGGGGGAAAACAACGGTGCTTGTACTTGCGGGTGCAAGGATTGTTTACTTTACGCAAAGTTCTTTTAATGCAGTTGTCTGTTGCTTTGAGTTTATACTATGGGTGGGACTCGCAACTTAATACCAGCGAGATGTTCTGGATAGATATCTTAAGGTGGATGATTAGTAGTAGATGCAGATGGATTTCGGTCTACTTGCCTTGGCGTACCGCCCATGCTTTTGAGCCTCTACCTTTCTTTGCAGCATAGTTAGCATTGGTTTGTGCACATAATCCTGTCAATTGCCCAGCTGTAATCCATTTACCTCGCTTAGCTGTTTTATCGTCTTTTGGGAGAGAGACATCACTAGTGAACATCATGGGACCCCGGTCCATATTACCATCACTGATCACACCCGCTATTTACTTTCTGTTCTTACTTACTAGTTGCAGTCATACCTATCACTATTATCTCTTGCGTTTGATCCTTTGTAAACGACAAGGCCGGAGGGATTGACAACCTCTCTGTACTCGTTGGGAGCAAAGTTATTTGTATCTGTGTGCAGGTCCTGTCAATCGCTAAGTTGCGCCGCTAGCAGTTGACACCTTCTTGTTGACCCTCGGAGTCTCACGGGATTCGATCCTTGGTATCTTTGCCAAGGGAAAACTACCGCTACACTGCATCTCAAACCTTCCACTTGGGGTAACCAACGAGGGGCGAGAAGCCATCAACGTGTTAAAGGGGTTGTCAATTCCTTTCGGGGTACGGTGCCTCAAGATAGGCAAAACAAACGTGAGCAATTTGTAGTAGATTGATAGATCGAACGCCAAATAAAACAAATAAGAATAAATTGCAGTAAGGTATTTTTGTATTTTTGGTTTAATAGATCTAAAAATAAATGCAGGGAATGCGTAGATCGCAAAGGCAAATATATGAGAAAGAAGACCCGGGGGCCGTAGGTTTCACTAGTGGCTTCTCTCGAGAAAAATAGCAAATGGTGGGTAAACAAATTACTGTTGGGAAATTGATAGAATCTCAAACAATTATGACGATATCCTGGCAACGATCATTACATAGGCATCACATCCAAGATTAGTAGAACGACTCCTGCATGCATCTACTACTATTACTCCACACATCGACCGCTATCCAAGATGCATCTAGTGTATTAAGTTCATGGAAAAACAGAGTAACGGATTAAGAACGATGATATGATGTAGAAAGATCCGTTTATCTATGGCGTTAGATATAGATCTCGTTGTTTTATCCTTAGTGGCAACGATACATACATGTCGGTTCCCTTTCTGTCATTGGGATCAAGCACCGTAAGATCGAACCCACTACCGGGCACCTCTTTCCATTGCAAGATAAATAGATCAAGTTTGCCAAACAAAATCCAAATATCAGAGAAGAAATACGAGGCTATAAGAAATCATGAATAAAAGAGATCAAAGGAACTCAAATAACTTTCATGGATATAAAAAGATAGATCTGATCATAAAGTCAAAGTTCATCGGATCCCAACAAACACGCCGCAAAAAGAGTTACATCATATGGATCTCCAAGAGAACATTGTATTGAGAATCAAAAGAGAGAGAGAGGAAGCCATCTAGCTACTAACTACGGACCCGTAGGTCTACAAGGAACTACTCACGCATCATCGGAGAGGCACCAATGGAAGTGGTGAACCCCTCTATGGTGGTGTCTAGATTGGATCTGGTGGTTCTGGACTCTGCGGCGGCTGGATGGAGATTTCGTCGACTCCCCTAGGGTTTCTGGAATATTTTGTTATTTATAGAGCAAAGAGGCGGTGCGGGAGGCCATCGAAGTGGGCCCAACCCACCTGGGCGCGGCAGGGGGGCCTTAGCTAGGCATAATTCAAGGATCTAAGTTTTGTCATCTTTGTCCAACTCTTCAATCTAACACTTAGAATCCTTCAGTGTTTTAGCATAAATACCTTCAATAGGAATACTCCTCGAAGTAAATTTAAATATTTCATTCTTATAAAATGGATCTCTTATCACTTCAACAAAATCCGGATGGATACTTATCATCTTAAGGTCTCCCTTATCATTATCACTTGAAGTTGCACCCTTGTTCCTAGATCTCCTACTCTTTACAGGAGTTTCCTCAATAATTTTAGTGGTGGCAAAATACGTGCTTAGATTACTAAAGATTTATTCCAATTTATTGATCTGAGACAAACTTTCTTCTATTCTTTCATGGATTAAGGCACCCCTCTCTTTTAACAACTTAAAAATATCACCCGCTTTTGACCCAAGATTAGTAGCAAAATTATGCATATTTTTATGTATAATTTCCATATGATCTTCGGTTAGCACTTTATTTTCAATAGCATCTAGTCTTTCCATAACATGCTCAAGAGTCAAAATTGTTTCAATAACCATAAGAGGTGGTGAGCCCACTAAATTTCCCATAGCATTAAGAGCATTAAAAGGAGGACTCATTAGAAAATTTCCACCGGTAATTGTATCAAGGACGAATCTATACCAAGTGGTGATGCCAACATAAAAACAACGCAGAAGCACAACCGTAGATTGCTTACAGATAGATCTATTATGAGCATTGCAAATTACATACCAAGCATCTTTTAAATTTTCTCCTCCGCCTTGTTTAAAGTTGAGGACCTCGTCCTCGGGAGTTATAGAGGAAGAACTATCCATAACGGCAAACAAGAATGCACGCAAAAACAAATCTGGCAAGAAAACGGCGAACAAAAAAGATGGCGAATAAAACGACAAATTTTTGTGAAGTGGGGGAGCTGAAAATGAGAGGCAAATGGCAAATAATGTAAATTGCGAGGAGATGAGATTTGTGATTAGGAACCTACTATATGTTGAAGATCCTCCTCGGCAACGGCGCCAGAAATTCCTTTTGATGCAGCTTAAAGCTACGTCGGTATTTCTCCAAAGAGGAAGGGATGATGCAGCACAACGGCGGTAGGTATTTCCCTCAGATGTGAAACCAAGGTTATCGAACTAGTAGGAGAACCAAGCAACACAACGTAAACAACACCAGCACATAAATAATAACTTCTCGCAACCCGGCGTGTTAAAGGGGTTGTCAATCCCTTTCGGGGTATGGTGCCTCAAGATAGACAAAACTGACGTGAGGAATTTGTAGTGGATTGATAGATCGAACGCCAAATAAAACAAATAAGAATAAATTGCAGCAAGGTATTTTTTTTGGTTTAATAGATCTGAAAATAAATGCAAGGAAAAAGGAGATCGCAAAGGCAAATATATGAGAAAGAAGACCTGGGGGCGTTGGTTTCACTAGTGGCTTCTCTCGAGAAAAATAGCAAATGGTGGGTAAACATATTACTGTTGGGCAATTGATAGAACCTCAAATAATTATGACGATATCCAGGCAATGATCATTACATAGGCATCACGTCCAAGATAAGTAGACCGACTCCTGCCTGCATCTACTACTATTACTCCACACATCGACCGCTATCCAGCATGCATCTTGTTTATTAAGTTCATGGAAAAATGAAGTAATTCATTAAGAATGAGGACATGATGTAGACAAGATACGTTTATCTATGGCGTTAGATATGGATCTTGTCGTTTTATCCTTAGTGGCAACGATACATACGTGTCGGTTCCCTTTCTATCACTGGGATCAAGCACCGTAAGATCGAACCCACTACCGGGCACCTCTTCCCATTGCAAGATAAATAGATCAAGTTGGCCAAACAAAACCCAAATATTGGAGAAGAAGTATTAGACTATAAGAGATCATGCATATAAGAGACCAAAGAAACTCAAATAACTTTCATGGATATAAAAAGATAGATCTGATCATAAACACAAAGTTCATCGGATCCCAACAAACACGCCGCAAAAAGAGTTACATCATATGGATCTCCAAGAGACCATTGTATTGAGAATCAAAAGAGAGAGAGGAAGCCATCTAGCTACTAACTACGACCCCGTAGGTCTACAAGGAACTACTCACGCATCATCGGAGAGGCACCAATGGAAGTGGTGAACCCCTCCGTGATAGTGTCTAGATTGGATCTGGTGGATCTGGACTCTACGGCGTCTGGATGAATATTTAGTCGAGTCCCCTAGGGTTTCTGGAATATTGTGGTATTTATAGAGCAAAGAGGCGGTGCGGGAGGTGGGCACAACCCACCTGGGCGCGCCAGGGGGCCTGGCGTGCCCTGGTGGGTTGTGCCCCCCTCGGGGCACTCCCCAGGTGCTGCCTTGGCCCATCAGGTGTCTTCTAGCCCATAAAAATTCTCCAAAAAGTTTTGTGGTGTTAGGGATATTACTAGCAGGTATAAACCGACTAGTGTCAACCGGTTTATGATAATGTAGTTGTATAATTGTAAAACCCAGTAGAGGTTACGGCCCATGAAGGCTTAGGGCCCATGTATAGAGTTATAGTTTGTAAACCGCCTGATCGGGTAACTTGACAGACAAGGAAGAAAGAGTAGAGACCGAGGCGGACACAAATATGAGCCGGCCTCGGGACTCTGTAAACCGGACTGGGCGTCACCTCTATATAAAGGGGCGACCCGGCGACGGTTCAAGGACAAGAAACAACCCGTCGAGACACAGGCAAGCGATCCGCTCCCTGTTCATCGACGCCCAAGCAATACCAAACCAAACTAGACGTAGGCTTTTACCTTCCTCGAAGGGGCCGAACTAGTATAAACCCTCTGTCGGGGGAAACTGTCCGCCACGAACACCTATGGGACCGGAGCCCCTTTGCTTGTGCGGTAAGAGGGCGGAGGGAGCACGAAGAGCAGATCGTGGGGATCACGCAGGCAGTTTACCCAGGTTCGGGCCGCGATGGACGCGTAAAACCCTACTCCTGCTTAGTTTGTATTGAGTTGGAGAGCTCGGGAGCTTGAAGAACTAGCTACACCGAGCGTATGAGCGATCTAGGTTCCGAACCTCCTCTACGTTGTGCATGGGCCTCCTTTTATAATGCAAGGGGTCACCGACAGGTGTCAACGTAGGAGAAAGGGTAAAAATGTAAAAGAGGTGGTAGTTGTAACAGTGCGGGAATAGTGGAGCTACAGTGCGTGAACAGTGGTCGCTACCTACTTTGACAGTGGGGGACAAGAGCATTTAATGCCCGTCGTCGTCGACCCCAAAAGCGCCCGCCCTTGCGTCTCCGTTTGCCACGGTGATGGCTTACCTCCGTGGAGTGCCACCGTGTCCCCCAGGCTGCGCAGCCACCCGCCACGCGTCCCTGGAATGGCCCCAGTGCGACGCGTGGTTCGATGAGCTGGAGCGCGGGCACACAGCACAACACTCCCCGGCAAGCACCTTGCCGGGGTCTTGACCTTGCCGGGCCCGGGAGCTTGTCGGGCTCTGATGCTTGTCGCTCTCCGGGCCCTGCCGGGGCGCACGTTGCGCCGAGGCATGTCTTCCGTAACATAATCTTCTAGTCTTCCTGGCAAGCTCCTCTTGCCAGGGCCTTGCGTGAGTGAGGTAATCTTAAGCCTGGAACGGCCTTCCCGGCAAGCCCCACTCGCCGGGGTCTTGATCTTCTGTCTTGCATACTTTGTTTTTGAATGGTTTTATATAGAGCAGGAAGGTCTCCGGCAAGCGCGTGGTAGGCCCTGCCGCGGGAAGCTGCTACTGCCCGTGCACAAGTTGGGGTACTGAGGTACCCCTACCTTAGTACACCGACAGGAGCCCCCGGGCCTGGGCCACACACGGTGCCGAGCGCTGTTGGGCCAGGCCCAAAACAGTGCACGGGCACGCGCGGCCCACGGCACGCCGAATCCACTTCCGCATCCGCCGCGTCCCTCCGTAACGGCACGCGTCGATTGCGGCGTCGTGGGATGGGACGTGGCCACGTTCTTTTAATGGAAAGAGCGAAACGTCCCCCACTTCCCCATAAAAGCAGAGGAAGCAGGAGCGGTTCCCCTCCTACGCCTTCATTGCTTCTTCTTCCATCTCCAGAGATCCCCTTCGCGCTCCGCCTCCACACCTCCTCCGCCGTCTTCCGCATCCGCGGCGCCGCCGAACTCTTCGTCCCCCTCCCCTCGCCGCCTCCGCCATGGCCCCGAAGACTGAGAAGGCGAAGGCGGAGAAGACCAAGAAGGAGAAATCGGAGCAAGCGGCGAGGCTCACCTTGTTGCGGAAGCGGAACATCGTCTTCTCGCCGCGGCTCAGCGCGCGGGAACTCTGGAACAAGTACTACTTGTTCTGGGCCGGGGAGACCAAGGCGCATCCTCGGACCAGAGCCTACCCCGCCGCCGCCAAGGACAACTACCCCGGCGGGTACTTCTTCTTCGCAGCTTTCTTCCATTGCGGCCTTTGTCCTCCTTTTTTCGACTTTTTCTGCGACATCATGCACACCTACGGCCTCCACCTTCTTGACTTCACCCCCAACGCCATCCTCACGATGGCGGTTTTCGCACATATGTGCGAAAACTATATTGGGATCTATCCGAACGTAGCGCTGTTTAGGCACTTTTTCACCCCTAGAGCAGAGGCCGGCGCACCCCTCTCCGGAGGAATATCTTGGGTCTTCCGCTTGAACAAGAAGGAGTCCTACTTGCCGGGGGAGCTCCGCGGCAAGTGGGAGGAGTGGCGTGCAGACTGGTGTTGGATAGTCGAGGACGAGCCGCAACCCTTCACCGCGCCGCGCACAGCACCCATCGTGCGCGGCAGGGACTGAAGCGAGCTGGATTCGGACGACATCAAGCTCAACGTCGCCCTCGTCCGGATTCTTCGTCTTCGGGTAGCAAAGTTGTCTGTCAGAGAAGTAGGCACAGATTTCCTCCGCCGCCGCATTGCCCCTCTACAGGATAGGAAGAGGCCGGCATGGGAGTACGGCAATGCGGCGGACATAATGAGGCTGCGCCCAGGGCTAAACTTCAACTTCACGGCGCTCGAGCTGAAGGGGATGGTCCGGGAACTCTTTAAGCACGACCCGGCACACCCAGAATGGTTCAGAGCTCCCCGGGGAGTGGTGCCTCTCTGCAACAGCACGGCCCGGGATCCTCTTCGCGCCATGATGCCCGCGTGTGACTCGCACGGCGTGGACCGCACATGGATTCCGCCCAAGTCATCAGACATCATCAGCTTCTTCGACAACCTTGTGGAGGTGGCGAAGAACAAGGATGAAATCAAAGGGTTCACACGGGACACCACCGACCAAGAGATTGCCTATATAGCTTCTCGGGTTGAAGAGGCCGCTGCAGCCGCAGCGGCAGGAGAATTTGGCTTCACGCCCGATGAGGCAGAGGCTGCAGATGCGTCCTGCCAAGCGGAGGAGGCGGAGATCCACAGACTGCTGCAACTTCCTCCCGACGCGCTCGCCGGGGTCCCTTCTTTGAGGCACTCCGGGATCCCCAGAATCGTGACCGAGGCCGCGGCAAGAGGCGGCGCTGCCGGAGGGAACAGAGGTGCCGCACGGAGCGGAGGCGCCGGAGGGGGCGGAGGCGCCGGAGGGAGAGCGGCCACAGTGCAGGGCGCTGGGCCCAGCAAGCCTGCCGGGGAGGAGGAGGAGGAGGAGGACGCCGAGGCCGCCGAGGACTCCGACGGGTCTCTGGGGCTCTATGCCGACGACGTCTCCTCGTCATCGGTGACCTCCCCGCCCCGGGCGAGTCCCAAGCGGTCTCCGCTGAAACGTCTCTGCAAGGCGACGACGGGGACGAGGGCGCAGGCGCCCCGACAACAACCAACTCGCCGGGCAGCGCGAGCTTCCCGGGGGAGTCAAGCTGCGACGGGGGTGCCCGGCGCACCAACCACGGCGGGGGCGACTCGCACACAGGCCACGGCGGGGGCGACCCGCGCACAGGCTACGGCGGAGGCGTCCCGCACGACAGCGCCAAGCGGAGGAGGGTCTTCGCAGAGCGGAGCGGCTGCTCCGCCTGCTCCCCGGGCCTCGGCGTCCACAGGGGCCGGGTCTTCGCAGCCCCCAGCCCCGGGGACCGCCAAGCGCCCGAGGGAGTCTTCGCCTCCTGCTCCTCGCGCGGACGCGCCTCAGGTGTCGTTTGACTTCTCCGCCCTGAGCGATGACGACGACGAGGAGGAACAGGAGTAAGAACTTGACGTTTTGCATCTTCTTTAACATTATCTTGATTCTTGTTGATGCTGATCTTGCTTTTTGCTTTGACTTCAGGACCTTGGCCCAGCGAACGGCGAAGAAGGCCAAGGTGCCCGTGGTCGAGGTCGCGGACGACTCGCCCGTCGCGGCGACAGGGGACGCGCCGGAGACGAGCCTGCCGGACCCGAGCGCTGCTCCGAGGAGCAGCCCCCAGCGCAGCCCCCAGCGTAAGTCTGGGTTCCATACTTCCGCTTGTCGGGCACGCTTGAGAATTTCGTCTTGTGCTGATATCTTGATGTTTTTGTCTTGATTGTTTTATGCAGAGGTGGAGCCGCAGCCACAAGAGCATCCGGAGGTCGCTCCCGAGGAGCCACAGGCCCCGCCGTCCCCGCCGAGGGCGAACTCTCCGGCGAGGGAGAGCACTCCTCCAAGGGCGGGTACCTCGCCAAGGGCGAGTACCCCACCAAGGGCGAGTAGCCCGGCGAGGGCGGCCACCCCGCCAAGGCAGAGCTCCCCGGCGAGGGAGCCCGCCGTCGACGACGTCCGTCAAGGTAAGTTCTGTAACTTTGTCTTCTTGGATTCGTCTCTTTTTGGATATTTGCTTGAACTTCTTTCACTTTTTCTTCTTCTTCTAGATCCTCCTCCCCCCGAGCAGATGGAGATGGAAGTCATCGTCGTCGAGGAGGAGGGCGCGCAGGGCGGCGGCGGCGACGCCCCTGTCGCTGAGGACACGGCGGGAGCCGCCGAGCCGGCTGCGGAGGAGACCGCTCCGGCCGCAGACGCGGCGGACGGGGAGGGGGACGGCGGCCATACTGCCGGCCCGGAGGCGGCAGGAGCGTCGAGCGCTGCGCCGGCCGTCGACCCCTCCGCCGAGAAGGAGCCGTCTGCCTATTACCTTGAGGCCCCCAATGGCGTTTACATCCAGGTGCCGTGGGGTCCTTCATCGCGAGCCGCCGCGGAGGGCGAGGCCTTTGACGGAGAGGTCCTTGCCTCTGTGGGTCTGAAGATCGTCGAGGCGCCCGGCGGAAGTGACGGGCCCGAGGAGGAGAAGCTGCTTCATCAGCTCCTGGCCCTTTACCGGGCCAGGCAGGCGAAGCTTGCGTCTCGGGAGGCCCTTGCCGCCAAGGCCGCCGTTGAGATGGAGAAGCGCGCGGCAGAGCTCTGCGCCGCCAACCAGGCTGCCCTCCGCGACGTGGCGGAGGAGCGTGAGAGGCTCGCCGGGGAGTACCAGGAGTGGCTCCTGGAAAAAGCCGAAGCCGAAGAGCAGCAGCGACTCGCCGGGGAGGAGCTGTCCCGGCGAGAAGGAGAGCTCGCCCAACGGAAGGTCAACCTCGACTCCCACGAGGAAGACCTTGCCGCTCGGGAGCAGGCCCTTGGCGGAGAGCTGAAGGAGGCGAAAGCCGCCGCGGCTGCCGCGGAGACCGCCAAGGAGGAGCTCGCGGCCAAGGTTGCGCAACTGGAGGAGTCGTTGAAGGCGAGCGTGGAGAGGGTCACCGCGCTCAACACAGAGCGCGAGAAGGACGCCCACACCAACTCCGAACTCCAGGTGCGCCTCTCCAAGCAGGGCGACGAGCTGAAGGCCGCCAAGGATTCTATTGAGGATCTGGAGCTGAAGGTTTCCACGTTGAAGGACTCGCTCGACGCCGTCCGGGACCGGGAAACCAAGCTGAAGGAAGAGCTCCGCAGGGAGCGAGGCTTGGTGGAGAGCGCCAACACTGCAGCTGAGAACTTCCGCCGGACCGTCGAGGTGTGGACCGACGACTTGGTGTCCTCTGCATCCAACATTGATCAGGAGCTGCTGGCGCTGAAGGTCGAGCATCTTATCTACTCTCCGGATCCAAACCTCCCCCACAGCGCCAAGCTCAGCCTCTTCTTCAGAGGGATCGCGCCGGCTCTTGCAGATCTTCGGAAGAAGCTCCCTGCGCAACTGGCCGAGGAGTCGCGCCAGCTCTGCGCGGGGACCTTGGAGCGCGTCCTGACGAAGATTGTATACCGCAATCCCGGTATAAACCTCACCAACGTTCTCCGCAGCTTGCCGGCCGACGCGAATACGGAGGCGCTGAAGGCGCAGGTCGCCCACATCATCGCCAAAGTGAACAAGATCTCCAGGATTGAGGGCGACCGCGTAGATTAGGCCTCCTTTTTTCTTTATCTCTTCTTGTTGCTGCATAGGGCGTTATGAACTCATTAATCATTGCGACAAGTTATCCCTTGTAAGATATTTATCTTATTTTGATCAATCAGTGCAATGCTATCTTCCTTGTCTTGGTCATCTACTTTGTACGTTTTTCACCCTACGCTTCCAGGGAGCTTGCCGGCAAGGGTCCTTTGCCGCGAGCGCTGAGTGCTGGACTCTGAGCAGCCTGCTGGCCAAGGTCTTACCGGCAAGCAACCTTGCCGCAGCCAGCCGCAACGCACTCGGCTTGTTGAGTGAACTCGAAAACAAACCAAGGGCGCGACACTTGTCGCAGCTCACTTGAGTCGTTGAGCGTACTCGAAAACAAGATAAGGGTGCGGCTAGCTACGGGTAGGTTCCTCCGCGCACAGGTTTTTCATACAAAGTGTGATTGTTCAAGGAAGACAACTAAAAATTAAAAGTTTGAACTGCTCAAATTCTAATAACTTAGCTTTTATATATTGCTTCCTTCTTGGTAAGGCTTCTCTTTCTTGAACATCACTTGGTTCCTCTTCCATCTCCTTCCCCCCCGGCAAACTTGTGCGCGAGGAACGTTCCTTCTGCTTAAGAGGCAAGGCAAGAGAAGAGGGAAACAAGTATATGGCCTTTCGGCGTGCTAATGCTTACCGGATATGTATGTTGCACAAGATGCCAAATAACACATGCAAATAGCAAAGAAAAGCATGTAAAAGGCAAATAGCGCAAAACACAAAAACTTTACTGATGCACGGGGTCTGCGCCCGGCTTTGTACAAAGGGTTACATGCAACAGCGGCAAAGCTTGTACAAAAGGTGGTTGCCGGAGCGGATCACGGCAACCGCGCCTTATGGGTGAAACTTGCGAAGATGCTCTATGTTCCAGGAGTTGCTCACCGGTAAGCCTTCTTCGGTCTCAAGACGGACAGCGCCGGGCCTTGTGACTTGTCTCACCCGATAAGGGCCTTCCCACTTCGGCGTCAACTTGTTGGAATTCTTGGCGGACTGAACACGCCGAAGAACAAGGTCGCCTTCCTCGAGACTCCTGGCCTTGACCTTGCGGCTATGATAGCGGCGCAAGGCTTGCTGGTATCGAGCAGCTCGTACAGCAGCCTGGAGACGTTCCTCCTCGAGGAGCAATGCATCATCTTGCCGCAGTTGCTCTTGCTCGAGCTCATCATAAGCGAGGACTCGAGGAGATCCGTATACGAGTTCCGTGGGGAGAACTGCCTCTGCTCCATAGACTAGAGCAAAGGGTGTCTGTCCGGTGGCTCAACTTGGTGTCGTTCTGATTGACCAAAGAGCCGCCGGTAGCTCCTCTATCCAGTTTCTTCCGCACTTGCGCAACCTGTCAAAGGTCCTTGTCTTGAGTCCGCGCAGCACTTCAGCATTGGCCCTCTCCGCTTGACCGTTGCTCCTCGGGTGAGCAACAGAAGCGAAACAGACCTTGGCCCCAAGGTCTCGGACGTACTGCATGAAGGTGCGACTAGTAAATTGTGTACCGTTGTCGGTGATGATCCTGTTAGGGATTCCGAAACGGCAAACAATTGACCTGAAGAACCTGACCGCTGACTCTGCTCTCACCTTTCTCACTGGTTCCACTTCTGGCCACTTTGTGAACTTGTCGATTGCAACGTACAAGTACTCAAAGCCCCCGACGGCTCGGGGGAAGGGGCCGAGGATATCGAGCCCCCAGACCGAGAAGGGCCAGGACAAAGGAACTGTCTGGAGAGCTTGAGCTGGCTGATGAATTTGTTTTGCATGGAACTGGCACACTTCACACTTGGTTACTAGTGCAGTTGCATCTTGGAGGGCTTCTTGCCAAAAGAACCCTTGCCGGAAAGCTTTCCCGGCAAGCGCCCTTGCGCCAATGTGGTGGCCGCATATGCCTCCGTGTATTTCTGCCAACAGCTTCTGTCCATCTTCCCTGGAGATGCACTTCAACCTGACACCATTGAGCCTTCTTCTGTACAGCTCGTTATCCACGAACTGGTACATACTTGACTGCTTGGTTATCTTCTCTATTTCTTCTGGGTCGTCGGGAAGTTCTCCAGTTTGCAAAAAACGGACGATCTGCTGTGCCCATGCCGGAGCCCGAGGCTCAACGGCAAGGACTAAAGGCATGAGGGCCGCTGCGGGGACCTCAGCTTCTACGGCAAGAACCTCTGGTTCGCCGGAGCTGATGGTCCCCCGGCAAGCTCGCCGGGGCGAAGCTTGTCGGGAACACTTGCTTCAACTGCACAAATCCTCGGATCTGCAGGAGCAGACTGTTCCTCAGCGTTCTGATCGTTGATCTTGGGGACCTTGGCGGCGGTTTCAGGAAGATCCGCCGGCAAGTAGTCGCCGGAGACCAACTTTCTCTTCTTGGACTGCCCAATTGATGGTGTAACGAATGGTTGAGTTAGTTTGAGTAAGAAGGTCCCTGGTTCCACAGGTAACTTCATTGAAGCACACTTTGAAAGGCCATCTGCAATGTCATTGTGAGCTCTTGGGACGTGCTCCATTTGCAGACCTTCAAAGTGCTCTTCAAGCTTCCTCACTTCATCTACGTAAGCTTCCATCAAAGGGCTCTGGTAACTCTTGTTAACTTGTCGGACCACCAACTGAGAATCTCCCCGCACAATCAGCTTTTTGATCCCAAGTTCGGCCGCAATCCTGAGGCCGGCGAGCAAACCTTCATACTCAGTAGTGTTGTTTGTCGCTTGCTCCCTTGGAAAGTGCATCTGGATAACATACTTGAGGTGCTCTCCGGTGGGCGCGATGAGTACCACGCCAGCACCGGCGCCTTGCAGCGAGAAGGCACCATCAAAGTACATTACCCATTCACTTGTCGCTTCTTGTACGGGTGCACTTGTTTCTGGAATTTCTTCATCGGGCGTTGGGGTCCACTCAGCTATGAATTCTGCCAAAGCTCGACTCTGTATGGTTGAGGTACTTTCAAACTTGAGTCCAAAGTTCGACAGCTCCAGTGCCCACTCAACGATCCTGCCTGTTGCTTCTGGATTGTGCAATATCCTCTTCAGCGGAAAGCGAGTGACCACTGTTATCTCATGTGCCTGGAAGTAGTGGCGCAGCTTTCTCGAGGCCATAAGGAGGCCGAAAAGCAACTTCTGCACCCCAGAGTATCTTGATCTAGCCCCCTGCAAGAGGGAACTTACAAAATACACTGGGCGCTGCACCATCTTCTTCCGCACTTCTTCCTGTTCCTGCGCAGAGTTGTCCTTGTCGGGGCCAGACCTTGTCGGAGCAGCCCCCTGCTTGTCGCTGGATTTGCTTGCCGGTGGTGTAGACTCCTCGTCGGCCTCCCTCTCCGCTACTAACGCAGCACTAACCACCTGGTTGGTTGCCGCTAGGTATAGCAGCAACTTTTCCTATGGTCTAGGTGCGACAAGTATTGGAGTGGAGGATAGGTACCGTTTCAAATCTTGCAGCGCTGCCTCCGCTTCCGGAGTCCACTTCATGGGACCTGCCTTCTTCAGGATTTTGAAGAAAGGTAGGGCGCGTTCTGCAGACTTCGAAATGAACCTACTGAGGGCAGCCACACAACCTGCAAGCCTTCTGACATCCTTGACGCGCTTCGGGGCCTCGATCTGCTCAATGGCTTTAATCTTGTTGGGGTTAGCTTCAATCCCCCTCTGTGACACAAAGAACCCGAGAAGCTTGCCGGAGGGGACTCCAAAGACGCACTTCTCGGGGTTCAACTTGAGCTGTATCTTGCGCAGGTTCTGAAATGTCTCTTCCAAATCTTGAACCAGGGTATCCTTGCTCTTACTCTTCACCACAATATCATCCATGTAGGCCTCTACATTTCTGTGGATCTGTGGCTCGAAGGCAGTGTGCACTACTCTTGCAAATGTTGATCCTGCATTCTTCAGTCCAAATGGCATGCGTATGAAGCAATAAGTGCCACATGGAGTGATAAATGCAGTCTTCTCTTCATCTTCTTTGGCCATAAAGATCTGGTGGTAGCCTGAATATGCATCAAGAAAAGAGAGTAGCTCACATCCGGCAGTGGAGTCAACGATCTGGTCAATGCGCTGCAAGGGAAATGGATCCTTAGGACACACTTTATTCACATCGGTGAAGTCTATACACAGTCTCCACTTCCCATTGGCCTTGCGCACGACGACTGGGTTTGCTAACCACGTCGGATGGATCACGCCTCTAACTAGGCCTGCTGCCTCTAGCTTCTTGATTTCTTCAGCAATGAATTCTTGGCGCTCCACGGCTTGCTTTCTGACCTTCTGCTTGACGGGCCGCGCATGAGGACAAACAGCAAGCTTGTGCTCAATTACCTTCCTGGGAACACCGGGGATGTCAGATGGTTGCCAGGCAAACACATCAACATTCGCCCGCAGGAAGGCAACGAGCGCGCTTTCCTATTTGCTGTCAAGTGTGGCACTGATGGTGAAGGTACCACCAATGCCGTCCTCCTTGGCGGACACCTTCTTGGTTGCCGGAGGAGCGGCCATCCCTTTCTTACACTTGCCGGTGGAGCTCGATGGAACGTCCTCGACGGCAGCGCAGCACTCCGAAGAGGTGCGGTTGCCGGAGTGGGTCCCAGAGCACTTGCCGGACCTGGTCTTCGTCTTCTTCCCCCCGGGAGCTTCAGCGGCAAGTGTATCCTTTTCTGCTGCGGCTGCTGCGTCCCGGTAGATCTTGTCGGCGCAGACAAGCGCATCTTTCTTGTCGCCATGGACAGTGATGACGCTTATCGGCCCCGGCATCTTGAGTACGTTGTAGGCGTAGTGGGAAGCCGCCATGAACTTGGTGAGGGCGGGACGGCCGAGTATCCCATTGTATGGCAATGGGATATCGGCGACGTCGAATGTGATGCGCTCAGTTCTGAAGTTGAGCTCCCCGCCAAAGGTCACCGGCAGAGTTATCTTCCCCTTGGGCTTGCTCCTTCCCGGGTTGATTCCTTGGAAAGAACCGGTCTCTTCGAGCTTGCCGTCTGGGATTTGGAGTTTCTTGATCACAGTAGAGGAGATCAAGTTCAGCCCGGCCCCGCCGTCAACCAACATTTTAGTGACCTTGAGGTTGCGGATGGTGGGTGAGACCAGCATCGGCAAGCACCCGACCGCAGTGGTGCGGTCGGGGTGATCCTCAAGATCAAAAATGATGGGCGTGCTGGACCATTTGAGGAGCCTGCGCGACTCCACGGGCGGCTCTGCTGCATTCACCTCCCGCACCCACTGCTTGAGCTGGCGGTGGGAGGTGTGCAGAGAGGCGCCACCGTCGACGCACAGGACCTCCGTGGCCTTCTGGAACTCCTGCTCGCTGTTATCTTCATCCTCCATGTCGTCGTCGTCGTCTTCTTCGTCCTTGTCGCGGCCCCGGGGAGGTCGGTCACCTTGCCGCTGCTTTGCCTTGCCGCGGCGTCCTCCCTGGCCATTGAATGGCCGCTTCTTGCTTGGTTCTCCTCCGCCACCTTGGGCCTTCTCCTTGTCGCGCCTCTTGTACTCAGCTTTCTGCTGCTCGACGAGGTACTCGACGCGTTTGCAGTTGGAGAGGTCGTGACCCTTGGTGCGGTGGATTTTGCAGTATTGCTTGTCGGAGCCGTCCTGCTTGTCGGCTGCCGCTACAGGGGCAGGCTCCTTGCCGGAGCCGCCAGCCTGTGTTTGCTTGGCGGGAGCCTCCTTGCTGGACTTCTCGACGGCAAGCACTTCCTTCTTGTACTTCCTTCTGTTATTCCGCCGCCGGCTCTTCTTTGTCGGGGCGGCGTCGTCGCTGTCGCTTCCTCCTGCGCCAGCATCCTCCCCGGGGAGTCTCCTCCCCTCTTCTGCGCGCGCGCACTTATCAGCTAGAGCATAGAGCTCGCTGACATCCCGTATCTTGGTCATGGCCATCTCCTCACGCATGCGGCGGTTACGTACGTTCTGGTGGAACGCACTGATAACCGCGGCAGGGTGGACGTCGGGGATGTTGTGCTGCACGCGACTGAAGCGTTGTATGTACTTGCGCAGGGGTTCTCCTTCCTTCTGGGCCAGAATGTGGAGATCGCTCTCCTGGCCGTGGGGTTTGTGGCCGCCCGTGAAGGCGCCAACAAACTGGTGGCAAAGATCTGCCCAAGAAGAAATGGAGCCTTCCGGCAAGTGCATAAGCCAGGAACGAACGTTCGGCTTTAGCACGAGCGGGAAGTAGTTCGCCAAAATCTTCTCATCGCGCCCCCCGGCAGCCTGCACCGCGATGGTGTAAATGCTGAGGAATTCCAAGGGGTGCGTCTTGCCGTCGTACTTCTCCGGTACATACGTGTCGGTTCCCTTTCTATCACTGGGATCAAGCACCGTAAGATCGAACCCACTACCGGGCACCTCTTCCCATTGCAAGATAAATAGATCAAGTTGGCCAAACAAAACCCAAATATTGGAGAAGAAGTATTAGACTATAAGAGATCATGCATATAAGAGACCAAAGAAACTCAAATAACTTTCATGGATATAAAAAGATAGATCTGATCATAAACACAAAGTTCATCGGATCCCAACAAACACGCCGCAAAAAGAGTTACATCATATGGATCTCCAAGAGACCATTGTATTGAGAATCAAAAGAGAGAGAGGAAGCCATCTAGCTACTAACTACGACCCCGTAGGTCTACAAGGAACTACTCACGCATCATCGGAGAGGCACCAATGGAAGTGGTGAACCCCTCCGTGATAGTGTCTAGATTGGATCTGGTGGATCTGGACTCTACGGCGTCTGGATGAATATTTAGTCGAGTCCCCTAGGGTTTCTGGAATATTGTGGTATTTATAGAGCAAAGAGGCGGTGCGGGAGGTGGGCACAACCCACCTGGGCGCGCCAGGGGGCCTGGCGTGCCCTGGTGGGTTGTGCCCCCCTCGGGGCACTCCCCAGGTGCTGCCTTGGCCCATCAGGTGTCTTCTAGCCCATAAAAATTCTCCAAAAAGTTTTGTGGTGTTAGGGATATTACTAGCAGGTATAAACCGACTAGTGTCAACCGGTTTATGATAATGTAGTTGTATAATTGTAAAACCCAGTAGAGGTTACGGCCCATGAAGGCTTAGGGCCCATGTATAGAGTTACAGTTTGTAAACCGCCTGATCGGGTAACTTGACAGACAAGGAAGAAAGAGTAGAGACCGAGGCGGACACAAATATGAGCCGGCCTCGGGACTCTGTAAACCGGACTGGGCGTCACCTCTATATAAAGGGGCGACCCGGCGACGGTTCAAGGACAAGAAACAACCCGTCGAGACACAGGCAAGCGATCCGCTCCCTGTTCATCGACGCCCAAGCAATACCAAACCAAACTAGACGTAGGCTTTTACCTTCCTCGAAGGGGCCGAACTAGTATAAACCCTCTGTCGGGGGAAACTGTCCGCCACGAACACCTATGGGACCGGAGCCCCTTTGCTTGTGCGGTAAGAGGGCGGAGGGAGCACGAAGAGCAGATCGTGGGGATCACGCAGGCAGTTTACCCAGGTTCGGGCCGCGATGGACGCGTAAAACCCTACTCCTGCTTAGTTTGTATTGAGTTGGAGAGCTCGGGAGCTTGAAGAACTAGCTACACCGAGCGTATGAGCGATATAGGTTCCGAACCTCCTCTACGTTGTGCATGGGCCTCCTTTTATAATGCAAGGGGTCACCGACAGGTGTCAACGTAGGAGAAAGGGTAAAAATGTAAAAGAGGTGGTAGTTGTAACAGTGCGGGAATAGTGGAGCTACAGTGCGTGAACAGTGGTCGCTACCTACTTTGACAGTGGGGGACAAGAGCATTTAATGCCCGTCGCCGTCGACCCCAAAAGCGCCCGCCCTTGCGTCTCCGTTTGCCACGGTGATGGCTTACCTCCGTGGAGTGCCACCGTGTCCCCCAGGCTGCGCAGCCACCCGCCACGCGTCCCTGGAATGGCCCCAGTGCGACGCGTGGTTCGATGAGCTGGAGCGCGGGCACACAGCACAACACTCCCCGGCAAGCACCTTGCTGGGGTCTTGACCTTGCCGGGCCCGGGAGCTTGTCGGGCTCTGATGCTTGTCGCTCTCCGGGCCCTGCCGGGGCGCACGTTGCGCCGAGGCATGTCTTCCGTAACATAATCTTCTAGTCTTCCTGGCAAGCTCCTCTTGCCAGGGCCTTGCGTGAGTGAGGTAATCTTAAGCCTGGAACGGCCTTCCCGGCAAGCTCCACTCGCCGGGGTCTTGATCTTCTGTCTTGCATACTTTGTTTTTGAATGGTTTTATATAGAGCAGGAAGGTCTCCGGCAAGCGCGTGGTAGGCCCTGCCGCGGGAAGCTGCTACTGCCCGTGCACAAGTTGGGGTACTGAGGTACCCCTACCTTAGTACACCGACACCCTCTATGTCCTTTGTGTGCTTTTAACCCCTTCAAGCTAACCCGTGCGATGGTTCCTCAACTAAGTCCGTTAAACCGGACATCTGCCGTGTTAATTCCACGACAGTTGGCGCCCACCGTGGGGCCTCCGCACGATGGTTTCGAGTTCTTGAAGGGCAGCTTTGAAGGGTTTGAAGGAAATATGCCCTAGAGGCAATAATAAAGTTGTTATTTATATTTCCTTATATCATGATAAATGTTTATTATTCATGCTAGAATTGTATTAACCGGAAACTTAGTACATGTGTGAATACATAGACAAAACAGAGTGTCCCTAGTATGCCTCTACTAGACTAGCTCATTGATCAAAGATGGTTATGTTTCGTAGCCATAGACATGAGTTGTCATTTGATCAACGGGATCACATCATTAGGAGAATGATGTAATGGACAAGACCCATCCGTTAGCATAGCACTATGATCGTTTAGTTTTACTGCTATTGCTTTCTTCATGACTTATACATGTTCCTATGACTATGAGATTATGCAACTCCCGAATACCGGAGGAACACTTTGTGTGCTACCAAACGTCACAACGTAACTGGGTGATTATAACTGGGTAACAATTGATCTATTGATCTCTTAGCCGTGTGCGGTGCCTCCCTCCACCATAGTTCTCCTCGATAAATATTGTAGCGGTGCTTAGGCGAAGCCCTGCGACGGTAGAATATTAAGATCGTCACCACGCCGTCGTGCTGACGGAACTCTCCCTCGACACTCGGCTGGATCAGAGTTCGAGGGACGTCATCAAGCGGAACGTGTGCTAGAACTCGGAGGTGCCGTAGTTTCGGTGCTTGATCGGTCGAGCCGTGAAGACGTACGACTACATCAACCGCGTTGTTCTAACGCTTCCGCTTTCGGTCTACGAGGGTACGTAGACTCACTCTCCCCTCTCGTTGCTATGCATCTGGTAGATAGATCTTGCGTGATCGTAGGAAAATTTTAAAAATACTACGTTCCCCAACAGTGGCATCATGAGCCAGGTCTATGCGTAGATGATATGCACGAGTAGAACACAATGAGTTGTGGGCGATACTAGTCATACTGCTTACCATCATGTCATACTTTGCTTCGGCGGTATTGTGAGATGAAGCGGCCCAGACCGACATTACGCGTACACTTACGCGAGACTGGTTTCACCGTTACGAGCACTCGTTGCTTAAAGGTGACTGGCGGGTGTCTGTCTCTCTCACTTTAGCTGAATCAAGTGTGGCTACGCCCGGTCCTTGTGAAGGTTAAAACAGCACATACTTGACGAAACATCGTTGTGGTTTTGTATGCGTAGGTAAGAACGGTTCTTGCTAAGCCCGTAGCAGCCACGTAAAACTTGCAACAACAAAGTAGAGGACGTCTAACTTGTTTTTGCAGGGCATGTTGTGATGTGATATGGTCAAGACATGATGAGTTATACGGTTTTGTATGAGATGATCATGTTTTGTAATGTTATCGGCAACTGGCAGGAGCCATATGGTTGTCGCTTTATTGTATGAAATGCAAGCGCCATGTAATTGCTTTACTTTATCACTAAACGGTAGCGGTAGTCGTAGAAGCAATAGTTGGCGAGACGACAACGATGCTACGATGGAGATCAAGGTGTCGCGCCGGTGACGAAGGTGATCATGACGGTGCTTTGGAGATGGAGATCAAAAGCACAAGATGATGATGGCCATATCATGTCACATATTTTGATTGCATGTGATGTTTATCTTATTATGCTTCTTATTTTGCTTAGAACGACGGTAGCATTATAAGATGATCCCTTACTAAATTTCAAGGTATAAGTGTTCTCCCTGAGTATGCACCATTGCGAAAGTTCGTCGTGCCGAGACACCACGTGATGATCGGGTGTGATAAGCTCTACGTTCAAATACAACGGGTGTAAGCCAGTTTTGCACACGCAGAATACTCGGGTTAAACTTGACGAGCCTAGCATATGCAGATATGGCCTCGGAACACTGGAGACTGAAAGGTCGAGCGTGAATCATATAGTAGATATGATCAACATAAGATGTTCACCATTGAAACTACTCCATCTCACGTGATGATCGGACATGGTTTAGTTGATTTGGATCACGTGATCATTTAGATGACCGGAGGGATGTCTATCTAAGTGGGAGTTCTTAAGTAATATGATTAATTGAACTTTAATTTATCATGAACTTAGTCCTGGTAGTATTAGCATATCTATGTTGTAGATCAATAGCTCGCGATGTTGCTCCACGTTTATTTTTTATATGTTCCTAGAGAAAACCAAGTTGAAAGATGTTAGTAGCAATGATGCGGAATTGTTCCGTGATCTGAGGATTATCCTCATTGCTGCACAGAAGAATTATGTCCTTGATGCACCGCTAGGTGACAGACCTATTGCAGGAGCAGATGTAGACGTTATGAACGTTTTGACAAAAGTTCGATATGATGACTACTTGATAGTTTAAGTGCACCATGCTTTACGGCTTAGAACCGGGACTTCAAAAACGTTTTGAACGCCACGGAGCATATAAGATGTTCCAAGAGTTGAAATTAGTTTTTCATACTCATGCCCGTGTCGAGAGGTATAAGACCTCTGACAGTACTTTGCCTACAAGATGGAGGAGAATAGCTCAACCAGTGAGCATGTGCTCAGATTGTCTGGGTACTACAATTACTTTAATCAAGTGGGAGTTAATCTTCCAGATAAGATAGTAATTGACAAAGTTCTCTAGTCACTATCACCAAGTTAGTAGAACTTCGTGATGAACTATAATATGCAAGGGATGACGAAAGTAATTCCCGAGCTCTTCATGATGCTGAAATCGGCGAAGGTAGAAATAAAAAAAAAGAGCATCAAGTGTTGATGGTTAACCAGACCACTTGTTTCAAGTAAAGGGCAAAGGGATAGAAGGGGAACTTCAAGAAGAATGACAAGCAAGTTGTCACTCCCGTGAAGAAACCCAAAGCTAAACTCAAGCCTGAAACTAAGTGCTTCTACTGCAAAAGGAAATGGTCACTAGAAGTGGAACTGCCCTAGATACTTGGCGGATAAGAAGGATGGCAAAGTGAACAAAGGTATATTTTGATATACAGATTATTGATGTGTACTTTACTAGTGTTCATAGCAACCCCTGGGTATTTGATACCGGTTCAGTTGCTAAAATTAGTAACTCGAAACGAGAATTGCAAAATGAACAGAGACTAGTTAAAGGTGAAGTGACGATGTGTGTTGGAAGTGGTTCCAAGATTGATATGATCATCATCGCACACTCCCTATACTTTCGGGATTAGTGTAAAACCTAAATAAATGTTATTTGGCATTTGCGTTGAGCATGAATATGATTTGATCATATTTGTTGCAATACGGTTATTCATTTAAAGTCATAGAATAATTGTTATTCTGTTTACATGAATAAAACCTTCGATGGTCATACACCCAATGAAAATAGTTTGTTGGATCTCGATCGTGGTGATACACATATTCATAATATTGAAGCCAAAAGATGCAAGGTTAATAATGATAGTGCAACTTATTTGTGGCACTGCCGTTTAGGTCATATTGGTGTAAAGCGCATGAAGAAACTCTATAGTGATGGACTTTTGGAATCACTTGATTATGAATCACTTGGTGCTTGCGAACCATGCCTCATGGGCAAGATGACTAAAACTCCGTTCTCCGGAACTGTGGAGCGAGCAACAGATTTGTTGGAGATCATACATACAGATGTATGTGGACCAATGAGTGTTGAAGCTCGCGGCGGGTGTCGTTATTTTCTGACCTTCATTGATGATTTGAGCAGATATGAGTATATCTACTTAATGAAGCACAAGTCTGAAACATTTGAAAAGTTCAAAGAATTTCAGAGTGAAGTGGAGAATCATCGTAACAAGAAAATAAGAGTTTCTACGATATGATCGTAGAGGTAAAATATTTGAGTTAGCGAGTTTGGCCTTCAGTAAAAACAATGTGAAATAGTTTCACTACTCACGCCAGCTGGAACACCATAGTGTAATGGTGTGTCTGAACGTCGTAACCGTACTTTATTGGATATGGTACGATCTATGATGTCTCTTACCGATTTACCACTATCGTTTTGGGGTTATGCATTAGAGACAGCTGCATTCACGTTAAATAGGGCACCATCTAAATCCGTTGATACGACACCTTATGAACTATGGTTTGGCAAGAAACCAAAGTTGTCGTTTCTTAAAGTTTGGGGCTGCGATGCTTATGTGAAAAAGCTTCAACCTGATAAGCTCGAACCCAAGTCGGAGAAATGTGTCTTCATAGGATACCCAAAAGAGACTGTTGGGTACACCTTCTATCACAGATCCGAAGGCAAGATATTCGTTGCTAAGAATGGATCCTTTCTAGAGAAAGAGTTTCTCTCGAAAGAAGTGAGTGGGAGGAAAGTAGAACTTGATGAGGTAATTGTACCTTCTCCCAGATTGGAAAGTAGTACATCACAGAAAATTGTTCCAGTGATTCCTACACCAATCAGTGAGGAAGTTAATGATGATGATCATGAAACTTCGGATCAAGTTTCTGCTGAACGTCGTAGATCAACCAGAGTACGTTCCGCACCAGAGTGGTACGGCAACCCAGTTCTGGAAGTCATGTTACTAGACCATGATGAACCTACGAACTATGAGGAAGCGATGATGAGCCCAGATTCCGCAAAATGGCTTGAGACCATGAAATCTGAGATGGGATCCATGTATTAGAACAAAGTATGGACTTTGGTTGACTTGCCCGATGATCGACAAGCCATCGAAAATAAATGGATCTTCAAGAGGAAGACCGACGCAAACGGTAATGTTACTGTTTACAAAGCTCGACTTGTTGCGAAAGGGTTTCGACAAGTTCAAGGAGTTGACTACGATGAGACTTTCTCACCCGTAGCGATGCTTAAGTCTGTCCGAATCATGTTAGTAATTGCCGCATTTTATGAAATCTGGCAAATGGATAACAAAACTGCATTCTTTAATGGATTTATTAAAGAAGACTTGTATATGATGCAACCAGAAGGTTTTGTCAATCCTAAAGGTGCTAACAAAATGTGCAAGCTCCAGCGATCCATCTATGGACTGGTGCAAGCATCTCGGAGTTGGAATATACACTTTGATAAGTTGATCAAAGCATATAGATTTATACAGACTTGCGGTGAAGCCTGTATTTACAAGAAGTGAGTGGGAGCACTACAACCTTTCTGATAAGTATATGTGAATGACATATTGTCGATCGGAAATGATGTAGAATTTTCTGGAAAGCATAAAGGAGTGTTTGAAAGGAGTTTTTTCAAAGAAAGACCTTGGTGAAGCTGCTTACATATTGGGCATCAAGATCTATAGAGATAGATCAAGACGCTTGATAAGACTTTCGATGAGTACATACCTTGATAAAATTTTGAAATAGTTCAAAATGGATCAGTCAAAGAAGGAGTTCTTGCCTGACTTGTAAGGTGTGAAGTTGAGTAAGACTCAAAGCCAGACCACGGCAGAAAAATATAGAGAGAATGAAAGTCATTCCCTGTGCCTCAGCCATATGTTCTATAAAGTATGCCATGTTGTGTACAAAACACGTTGTGTACCTTGCCAAGAGTTTGACAGGGAGGTACAATAGTGATCCAGGAGTAGATCACTGTACAGCGGTCAAAATTATCCTTAGTAATTGGATGACTAAGGAAATATTTCTCGATTATGGAGGTGATAAAGAGTTCGTCGTAAAGGGTTACGCCGATGCAAGCTTTGACACTAAATCCAGATGACTCTAAGTATCAATCTGGATGCGTATTGAAAGTGGGAGCAATTAGCTAGAGTAGCTCCATGCAGAGCATTGTAGACATAGAAAATTGCGAAATACATACGGATCTGAATGTGACAGACCCGTTGACTAAACTTCTCTCACAAACAAAACAAGATCACACCTTATTACTCTTGGGTATTAATCACATAGCGATGTGAACTAGATTATTGACTCTAGTAAACCCTTAGAGTGTTGGTCACATGGTGATGTGAACTATGGGTGTTATTCACATAATAATGTGAACTATCGGTATTAAATCACTTGGCGATGTGAGCTAGATTATTGACTCTAGTGCAAGTGGGAGACTGAAGGAAATATGCCCTAGAGGCAATAATAAAGTTGTTATTTATATTTCCTTATATCATGATAAATGTTTATTATTCATGCTAGAATTGTATTAACCGGAAACTTAGTACATGTGTGAATACATAGACAAAACAGAGTGTCCCTAGTATGCCTCTACTAGACTAGCTCATTGATCAAAGATGGTTATGTTTCCTAGCCATAGACATGAGTTGTCATTTGATCAACGGGATCACATCATTAGGAGAATGATGTGATGGACAAGACCCATCCGTTAGCATAGCACTATGATAGTTTAGTTTTACTGCTATTGCTTTCTTCATGACTTATACATGTTCCTATGACTATGAGATTATGCAACTCTCGAATACCGGAGGAACACTTTGTG
This sequence comes from Secale cereale, assembly GCA_902687465.1. Lineage (NCBI taxonomy): Eukaryota > Viridiplantae > Streptophyta > Magnoliopsida > Poales > Poaceae > Secale > Secale cereale. The sequence continues at coordinate 634,259,470 of LR738714.1, forward strand.
TGCTACCAAACGTCACAACGTAACTGGGTGATTATAAAGGTACTCTACAGGTGTCTCCGAAGGTACTTGTTGGGTTGGCGTATTTCGAGATTAGGATTTGTCACTCCGATTGTCGGAGAGGTATCTCTGGGCCCACTCGGTAATGCACATCACTATAAGCCTTGCAAGCATTGCAGCTAATGAGTTAGTTGCGGGATGATGTATTATGGAACGAGTAAAGAGACTTTCCGGTAACGAGATTGAACTAGGTATTGAGATACCGACGATCGAATCTCGGGCTAGTAACATACCGATGACAAAGGGAACAACATATGTTGTTATGCGGTTTGACCGATAAAGATCTTCGTAGAATATGTGGGAGCCAATATGAGCATCCAGGTTCCGCTATTGGTTATTGACCGAAGACGTGTCTCGGTCATGTCTACATAGTTCTCGAACCCGTAGGGTCCGCACGCTTAAGGTTTCGATGACAGTTTTATTATGAGTTTATGAGTTTTGATGTACCGAAGGAGTTCGGAGTCCCGGATGAGATCAGGGACATGACGAGGAGTCTCGAAATGGTCGAGACGTAAAAATCGATATATTGGACGACTATATTCGGACATCGGAAAGGTTCCGAGTGATTCGGGTATTTTCGGAGTACCGGGGAGTTACGGGAATAGAGGAGAGAGACCAAAAGGAAGGAGGCGCGTGGCCCCCTTCTGGTCCGAATTGGACAAGGGGTGCAGCCCCCTTTTCCTTCTCCCTCTCCCCCTCTTTCCTTCTCTCCTACTCCGGAAAGGAAAGGGGAATCCTACTAGGACTTGGGAGTCCTAGTAGGACTCCCCACACTTGGCGCGCCCCTTCTAGGGCCGGCCTCTCCCTCCCTCCTTTATATACGGGGGCAGGGGGGCACCTCTACACACAACAATTGATCTATTGATCTCTTAGCCGTGTGCGGTGCCTCCCTCCACCATAGTTCTCCTCGATAAATATTGTAGCGGTGCTTAGGCGAAGCCCTGCGACGGTAGAACATTAAGATCGTCACCACGCCGTCGTGCTGACGGAACTCTCCCTCGACACTCGGCTGGATCGGAGTTCGAGGGACGTCATCGAGCTGAACGTGTGCTAGAACTCGGAGGTGCCGTAGTTTCGGTGCTTGATCGGTCGAGCCGTGAAGACGTACGACTACATCAACCGCGTTGTTCTAACGCTTCCGCTTTCGGTCTACGAGGGTACGTAGACTCACTCTCCCCTCTCGTTGCTATGCATCTGGTAGATAGATCTTGCGTGATCGTAGGAAAATTTTAAAAATACTACGTTCCCCAACAGGGATCAGGGGCTACGCGGTCGGCCGGATGACCAAGAGTCGCCGCGGCCGGATCTACATCGACAACGCAGGCTGGGGACCGGAGATCGATTCAATCGAATACGGATACCGGGTTCCCTTCGGCGGCATCCACGTCTTCATTGGCAAGATTGGTGAACCGGGACCTGAGCCGGACGTCTTCTCCGACATCGTCGAGCCGGCTCAGCGTGCGAGATCGGCCCGGATTCAGCCTGCCATGAAGCGCGTTTTCGTTGGAGCAATACACGGAGTCCAAGCCGAGGACTGATCGGATTCCGGTGGCGAGACGGTTGTCTATTCTGATGATGGATCCTCATCCGGAGAGACTGAATCCTTGTATCTGTTGCGGGACGGCCAGTCTGAGGGTGTGTCCGACGGAGATAGTATTCCGGACCCCTTTGATCCGCCAAACCGGGTGGCTGTGTTTATGGCCGGATCACAGCATACGCCGCAGCCCACGGTGACCGGAGCGTTCATAGCCGGAGCAGGGGGGAGCAGTCAAGCCCCCTCGGCCGCTGACGCTCTATCAACCTTGGTAGAAGAGTTGACAGCACGGGCAGTAGCAGTGGTGGCTCCCGCAGACAAGGCGCAGCACGATGCAGAAATCCAGCAGCTGAGGGGCCGGATCGAGCAAGCAAGAGAGGACCTAAAGGCAGAGAAAGCTATGATAGCAACAAGACAGGCAGAGCTGGACTCCCAGGCTTTTCAGTTAAGGATGGATCAGGCCTCTGTACAGGCGGTGAGGGATAGAAGGCACCAGTCTCGTTTGCCGCCGGTTTATGAGGCGTTGAATCTCTTCGGGACGCCAGGAGCAGGAGCTAGCAATGATCCGGAGGTAAACCGGAGGACGGCTCGGGTGAGAGGGGAACCAGTCCGACAGCCCACAGCGAAGCAAGATCGCCGGATTATGTCCACACCTCATATCCCCACTCCTCTGGGTCATTATTCCAACCCTTTGGATAACATTGTTGCTGCCGCTTCACGCTTGGCCGCTTTACCCATTGAGGGGACGTCCCCCGTGGCAATGGAGGCACGCAGGGTTAAGGATCTGCTTAACACGGCGTTAACACAGCATCAAGCATACTCTCATAGCAGGGAGAGGCTCCATTCGACACCCCGCCATAGCCGGAGTTATACTAGGCATTGGGAAGAACCGAAGGTGTCTAGTAGTGAACGGAGGCGACACCGTCACAGACAAGATAATCCGGCAGGCGCGGAGGCACAAGCTCAGGGGGCACAAGACCGGGTTAGATCTGCAGCTCGCGAGGAGGTCCGCCAAACGACGCCGGTTCACACGACAACAGCAGAAACAGGGGGCACGACGAGTTCCTTTGGAGTACAGTGTCTTATTCCCGCTTTATGGAGCGTGAAGTTTCCCAAGGATTTTAAGGGTCCACGTAAGGTGCCTAATTACACAGCAGATTTGGCTCCGGAAGCTTGGGTTGAGAGTTACGAGATGGCCATGGAGATGCTGGACGTAGATGAAGCGGCTTGCGCAAAGTACTTCACCATGATGCTTGAGGGTACAGCCCGGACCTGGCTAAAAGGCTTACCACCTAACTCCATCGGATCATGGGGAGAATTACGTCGCCAGTTTATCAAAAATTTCAAGGATACGTGCAAGCAGCCAATGTTAGTGGTGGATCTGGCAGCCTGTGTACAAGGAGAACAGGAGTCTACAAGTGCATGGGTGCGGCGAGTATCAGAAATCTTGCACTCTTCGAACGGAATCAATCCCAGTACGGCAATAGTGACACTAGAAAACAATTGCCGGTTTGAGTCTCTGAAATTAAAACTGGGACGGCTCAAACGGGATTGTAATGACATGGGAACTCTCATGAGCGCTCTGATGAAGTACGGAGACTCAGACAACACTAAGTATCCAGAAGCGGATGGAGATAAATCTGGAAAGGCAAATAAATTTGGTAAACCGGCGCAGGCTGGTCCGGTCGGTACAAGCTTCTTAGGCAAGTGAAAAGCGGAGGGTGGCTCCGATTTCGTGGCCAATACCCAAGTTCAAGGGGGCTTTCAGCGCAATAAGGGTAAACCGCCTCCACAAACCGGCGGAGGGCCCGCTACCTGGGAGCAAGAATTGAATGAGCCTTGCCCTAAACACGGGTCAAGGGAACGTCCGGCTAAACACACTATAGGAGAATGCAAGGCCATGATGGAAGCCATGAGCCGATTCAGATCTAACAACAGGCCACCAGGCGGCGGTTCAAGCCCCGGGTTTTACGGTCCGGGTCACCAGGGGAACGGCTCCGGATCAGGATATCGTGGCAACAATAGTGGTTATAAAAACCAAGGCAATAACCAATACAGTCAAAGCGGTTATAATAACCAAGGCAATCATCAGCATGGTCAAGGTGGTTACAATAACCAAAACAGCCAACAGCAGGGCCAAGGTAATCACAATAACCAAGGCAATCAGCAGCGTCAGCAGCAGCAACAACAATCTGGATATCAGAGTAACCCGAAGGAGTTGAGAGCAGCGGGCAGTATCATGTGTTCACTATGAGTTTGTGTAGACGGGATCAAAAGGTTTTAAAACGGGCGGTCCACATGGTTGAACCGGCGACGCCGCAATTCCTGCGCTGGTCAGAACAACCTATTGTGTGGAGCAGGCAGGATCACCCGTTACGAGTTGATAATCCGGGCCACTTGGCCTTGGTGGTAGCGCCACAGGTGGGTGGCTACAAGTTCACCAAAGTCCTCATGGACGGCGGCAGTAGCATCAATATCTTGTATTATGAGACTTTCCGTCGCATGGGGCTGACGGATAAGAAGCTAAGACAGTCAAACACGGTGTTTCATGGAGTGGTGCCAGGTAAATCAGCTTACCCAGTTGGGAAAATTGACCTAGAAGTTACCTTTGGAGATGAAAAGGATTCCAGGTCAGAGATGATAACCTTTGAAGTCGTCAAGATCCGGAGCCCTTATCATGCTCTGTTTGGGAGGACGGTTTATGCCAAGTTTATGGCCAGGCCGTGTTATGTTTATCTACAGCTCAAGATGCCGGGTCACAAAGGAACAATCACGGTTCATGGAAGTCGCAAGATTGCATTGGAGTGTGAAGAAGGAGATGCTGCCTACGCGGAGGCAGTGTATGCTACGGAGGAGTTGAAGTTTTACAAGGACAATGTTGATCCGACAGATATGTCCCCGTTGAAGAAGCCAACTACAGAGCATGATCCGGCGTTGAAGTTTAAGTTAGCGGAGGAGACCAAGCAAGTTGATTTTGTGCCAGGCGATTCATCCAAGCAGTTCACTATCAGCGCTAACCTTGATCCCAAATAGGAAAGCGCGCTCATCGAGTTCGCCCGTGAGAACCGGGATATCTTTGCATGGAAACCTTCTGACATGCCAGGTATACCGAGGGAACTCGCTGAGCACAGTCTTAACATTGACCCGAAGTTTAAACCGGTCAAGTAGTATCTGCGCCGCTTCAATGAAGAAAGGCGCAAGGCTATAGGAGAAGAAGTGGCCAGGCTTTTGGCCGCAGGGTTCATAGTTGAAGTTTTTCACCCGGAGTGGTTGGCTAATCCGGTGCTGGTGTTAAAGAAAAATGGAAAGTGGAGAATGTGTGTGGATGACACGGACCTAAACAAGGCTTGTCCAACTGATCCTTTTGCCCTCCCTCGCATTGATCAGATCATCGATGCTACAGCGGGATGTGAGCGGCTAAGTTTTTTGGATGCATATTCAGGGTATCATCAGATCAAGATGGCAGTTAAAGATCAGGAGAAGACATCCTTCATAACGCCTTTTGGTGCTTTTTGCTATGTTTCTATGCCCTTTGGGCTCAAGAGTGCCCAAGCAACTTATCAGCGTTGCGTGCAGAATTGTATTAAGGGGCAGATAGGGAGGAATGTTCATGCCTATGTGGATGATATTATGGTGAAATCAAGAAAGGAGGAGACGCTGATAGAGGACCTCAAAGAGACTTTTGACAATCTTCGAGCCTATAAAATGATGCTCAATCCGGAGAAGTGTGCTTTTGGTGTTCCGGCGGGCAAGCTCCTTGGATTCTTGGTGTCAAACAGAGGAATAGAAGCTAATCCGGAGAAGATCAAGGCAATCACATCTTTGACTAAACCGGCTTGCATCAATGATGTTCAGCGTATCGCCGGCCGGATCACAGCATTGAGCCGGTTCATCAGCCGTCTGGGGGAGAAGGCGATTTCGCTTTATCAGATGTTGTAAAAGACAAACCGGTTTATATGGAGTGATGAGGCGAACGCTGCGTTTGAAGATTTGAAGTGGCAGCTGGTAAAGCCGCCGGTCCTGGCTGCCCCTGTTGATAATGAGCCGTTGCTGTTATACGTCGCCGCCAATGCACGGGCAGTCAGCGTGGCAATCGTGGTTGAGCGCAAGGAAGCAGGGAAGGAATACCCGGTTCAGCGTCCAGTCTATTACGTTAGTGAAGTTTTCATTGAGTCCAAGCAAAGGTACCCACATTGGAAGAAGCTGGTATATGGTGTGTTCATGGCAAACCGGAAATTGAAACATTATTTCCAAGGCCACCCAATAACTGTTGTTAGTTCAGCACCATTGGGGGATATAATCCAGAACAGGGAAGCTACGGGCAGAGTGGCGAAGTGGGCCATTGAGCTTAGCCCACACGAATTGAAATATGTGCCACGCACCGCTATCAAATCTCAAGCATTGGTGGATTTCATCAATGATTGGACAGAACTGCAAACACCAGAGGAGAAGCCGGATCTTACATACTGGACGATTCACTTTGACGGTTCAAGGCAATTAGAAGGCTCGGGGGCTGGAGTTGTTTTAACTTCCCCGCGAGGGGACAAGTTTTGTTACGTCCTCCGTCTATTGTTTCCTTGTACTAATAATGCAACAGAGTATGAAGCACTGCTTCATGGTTTACGGATGGCCAAGGAAATGAATATGAGCCGGGTCAAGTGTTTTGGCGATTCAGATTTAGTGGCACAGCAAGTATCCGGTAAGTGGGATTCAAGAGATCCTCTCATGGCAGCTTACAGACGAGAAGTTGAAGCAGTCGCAGGATATTTCAAAGGGTATCAGGTGGATCACATAGATCGGCGAAGAAATGAAGCGACTGATGCTTTAAGCCGGCTGGGTTCTCAGCGTAAACCGGTACCACCGAATACTTTTTTGGATGAGCTGCACAATCCATCAGTTCAAGTACCATCGGAGGAAGACCTGGTTGTTCCTGATCCAGAGGCACAGCTAGTTGTAGCACTTCATGTTATTCCGGATTGGACGCTGCCATATTTGGCGTATCTAAGCCGGGGAGAGCTGCCGGACGACGAGATCGAAGCAAGACAGATAATCCGGCGCTCTAAGTCCATGACAATTGCAAACAGAGAACTTCATCATCGCACTGTTTCTGGAGCGTTTCGGCGGTGTGTCTCAGCTGAGGAAGGTTGTGATATTCTTCGTGAGATCCATGAAGGGGATTGTGGCCATCACGCCAGTTCAAAATCCTTGGTGGCTAAAGCTTTTCGACATGGGTTCTATTGGTTGACAGCCCATGCTGATGCGGCGGATCTAGTCCGGAAGTGTGATGCTTGTCAGAAGTTTTCACTACGTGCTCTTGTTCCAGCACAGGAGCTCCGGATGATACCGATAACCTGGCCGTTTGCGACTTGGGGGCTTGATATGGTTGGGCCCTTCAAACGATCCCAAGATCGGAAAACTCATCTACTGGTGGCTGTGGATAAGTTTACAAAATGGATTGAGGCAGAGCCTGTGAGCAAGTGTGATGCGGCAACAGCGGTTAAATTCATCAAAAAGGTAATTTTCCGGTTTGGCTTTCCACACAGCATCATCACAGACAACGGAACCAATTTATCTAAAGGAGAGATGGAAGAGTTTTGTCAACGGGAGCATATTCGCCTAGACGTGTCTTCTGTAGCTCACCCTCAATCCAATGGTCAAGCTGAAAGAGCGAATCAGGAGATTTTGCGAGGCATCAAGCCCCGGCTTATGACTCCCCTGCAAAGAACACCAGGGTGCTGGGTTGAGGAGTTACCTTCTGTTCTCTGGAGCATCAATACTATACCGAACCGGTCCACAGGGTATACACCTTTCTTTATGGTGTATGGTGCTGAAGCAGTCCTTCCAAGGGATATCCGTCATGATTCGCCACGGGTGACGGCCTATGTTGAAGCGGCCAATGAGTAGGCGAGACAGGACAATTTGGACCGGCTAGATGAAGAGCGTGATATAGCAGCAGCACGGTCTGCAATTTATCAACAAGACTTGCGCAGATATCACAGCCGCCGGATCAAGACCGGGACGTTCCAGGAGGGAGATTTGGTACTCCGGCTCATCCAAGATCAAACAGATATGCATAAGCTATCCCCGCCTTGGGAAGGGCCCTTTGTGGTCAGCAAGAATCTGCACAACGGTTCATATTACCTGGTGGACGTTCGAGAACACAAGGACTCACGGACATCGGAGGAAGAGACCAAGAGACCGTGGAACATCGCCCTCTTGCGGCCCTACTATACCTGAGCCATGAGCTCTACTGTATCCTATGTACATATTATGCTTAATGAATAAACCGGCACCCTCGGTAAACCGGGGGATCAACGTTTTTTCCAATACAAAGTGTCTTATGGTGATAACCATACATTTCTTATTATATGTCATATTTTAAAAATACTTTGATCAGTCTAACTGGTTGTGCAGGACAATTGCCGTATATGCACTCTCGAGCAGTGACTACTGAAGGGATTCCTGTTCAAACATAGGTCGTATTCGAATCAAAGAGAACATACCCAAACTTACTGAAGGGCTTCCTATTCAAACATAGGTCGTATTCGAACCAAAGAGAACATACCCAAACTTACTGAAGGGCTTCCTGTTCAAACATAGGTCGTATTCGAACCAAAGAGAACATACCCAAACTTATTGACGGGCTTCCTGTTCAAACATAGGTCGTATTCGAACCAAAGAGAACATACCCAAACTTATTGATGGGCTTCCTGTTCAAACGTAGGTCGTATTCGAACCAAAGAGAACATACCCAAACTTAATGAAGCCATTCTGTTCAAACATAGGTCGTATCCGAACCAAAGAGAACATGGCAAAGGCCAGTAGGGGGCAGGATCGTATCCGAATCCTAGCTTAGCCCCTATGGTCCGGTTTGTATGGTCGTATCCGAACCATAAGCTCAATGGATCGTATCCGAATCCATTGCTTGGCTAAGTTTTTAAGGCCAGTAGGGGGCAGGATCGTATCCGAATCCTAGCTTAGCCCCTATGGTCTGGTTTATATGGTCGTATCCGAACCAAGCTCAATGGATCGTATCTGAATCCATTGCTTGGCTAAACCTTGCTTTGGAGCCTGGCAGCTCGCAAAAAGCCTCGACTACATGGTTTTATTTGCAAACTTGTATTTCTGGTATTTGTGTTTTATGGTTCTTTGATACGGAGTGGGACAATTCCAGAGTTGACCGCGTATCTTTAAAAGTCTGGACAGAACTCCAGCATGATCTAAACCGGTAGCTTCTCTAAAGCCCGGAATTATTATTGGGTCTATCAAAGGCTCCCTCGGAAAATTGCAAATTTCGCCGGATTAAGAATATCAAGCATACTTGATCACAGGTATGAAGTTATTTCTGGTACAAAGAAACACTTGTTTGATGTATCTTGTGAGCAATTTAAATGGTCCAGCGGTAAACCGCTAGGACATCTTTTAAGTGTTATCCATGCAGAAACAGATAATATGCAAGATCAACCACATCAGGCCAGATTTAAATTGGTAAACGTCAAAGCAAGAAGTTGGGACATCCGGATCAAGACAAACACTGTTTTATGCTATCCTATTACAAAGGCATAGCAAGCCTAAAACGGATTAAAATCTTTCAGCAAATTGAGACTGCAACTACAAAGCTAAATTGTATGGCCTACGCTTCCTCCTGCTGCGACGGCTGGGGATCAACTTGTTCCGGAGCATCTTCCTCTTCTTGAAGCGGTTGAAAGTCACGGACGCACCAATCAATTTTCGTTAAAGCGCGGAAGTACATCTCTTCCGTAATAAGTTCAGACGGATCAACATCTGGAGCGAAAGTATGTGGGCGCACTGGTGGGATTAGATTCACGGTATCATAAACCGGCCGATCCACCCGCTCGTTCTGTAAATCATACCCCGGATGATACCTGGTCAAGTCTGTTTCGGCAGCAAGCTTGCTACCAAGCGGACGCATTTCCTTAGTCAAAGCGTGCAGGTCTTTTGCAATGAAAGCTGATCCGTCTTCTTTAGTGTTGGGATACCCATTCAAGGCTTCTTCCGGATCAAAATCTGGAACCCACGCTTTGGCTCTGGTAAGCGCCATGAGAGAACCAGCTCGGGCTGCAGACTTCTTCACTTCCTCCAAGCGTGCTGGCAAGACAGAAAGCTTCTCTAGTGTGCCTTGGATAGTAGTGGGAGCCGGTTTCCTGAAAGACATCGCGCTTATGATCCTTTGAGCGCCGGAATACAGCTGCTCGACCAGAGTATAAGACGCCTTGAGTTTCTTCCGTAAATCATCCCCAAGATGGGTAACGCGGTGCCCTACGTAAGATCATTACAGTTAAACCAGGTCGGAATACAGATTGCAAGGATGAAAGCATGAGCGCAGATTAAGTACTTACCGAAGACAGCAGAAGTCATCAGTTCTATTTGCCGCTTTAAACCGGTTAACTCTTCAGTCACCGGATTACGGGCTTCCTCAACATCCTTTGCTCTTTTTTCCAGATCATTCTTTTGCACTTCAAAGGCTGTCCGCTCCTCTTCAAAAAAAAAATCAGCTGTCCAACAGTAGTTAAGCTCAGTGCCAATTCTTTTTTGGCCTTGGCAGCAGCAGATTCAGTTTCAGCAAGTCTATTCCGGAGTTTAGTGATTTCTTCGGCCCTCCGGTTCAAATCATCCTGCAAGGAAAATCAAGTGGAATAAAGGCAAAATTCAGACAAGTCTCAAGCATATAACCAAGTTATCCACTTGACACTTGGGGGCTAATGGACGATTGAAGTATCAATGAGTCACAATTCAAAACAAGTCTCAAGCACACAAACAAGTTGTCTACTTGACACTTGGGGGCTAATGGATAGTTGAAACATCAAAGGAAAGATTCAGACAAGTCCCAGACGCATAAACCAAATTATACCCCTGGCACTTGGGGGCTAATGTAAGATCATTTGCTTAAATTGGAAGTACCGGTTCACCTTCTAAATGCGGCTAAACCGGAACTTGGGGGCTACTATGATATAGACAGAAACACAACAAAGACAAAAACAAAGACAAGGGAGATACCTCGTATTTTTCCTTCATCATGCTGATTAAGCCCGCTTCATAATCCCGACCAGTATGAAGCCGGTTCAAATACCCGGAATAGAGCTCCTGGGCACTCAGCTCGGCGAAGCTAGACAACTCTGTGCTCCATTTGCCCTTTTCTTGATGCAGTTTCTCCGCTTTAGCCGTATTCTTAGCTAAAACAGTGAGCTCAGCAGGAGCGGTGTAAGCTGTACCGGTTACTTGAACATTCGGAGAAGGAGCAGGTGTCGGTGGTGGAGTAGCAGTGTGAACCGGACTAGCGGGAGCCGGGCTAGTCCGAGGAGGGTTGGCCCGGGCAGGACTCGCCGGTTCATGAACGTTCTCTGTGTTGGGATTCTCAGGTGCAGTGGTATAAGTATAATCCATAGGAGCAGGATCTTCAAGCTGAACTGTGGGCTCGCCTTCCGGAGGGACGGTTGTATCCGGATCAACCGCCGGATCATCAATGGCAGTCTCAGCAGTTGTTTGGCTGGCCTTTGCCTTTTTGCTAGGCCTAGGCTTGCTGAAAGAAATTGGAAAAGAAGTTAGAACTATAAAGCAAATGCAAAGATAAACCGGATGAGATAAAGGATTTACCCAGGGACAGTCTTCAGAGGTGGGATTTGTGTGGCAGTGGATTCGCCAGAAGAAGATAAAGGAGTCTCCTGATAATTAGGGTCAGACGGTTTAAGTGGTTTGCGTATAAGGCCGGCCTTGGGATGAAGAAGAGTTGGAGAGAGTATAACCTCAGAGCGGCGCCTCCGGACCGGAGTAAGGGATATTCCGGAAGACTCAACCACAAGACCACTATGGCGTGTAGCCCGGCGAGCTTCATGTTGCTGTTTCTTCAAAAGAAAATTGGGGTCCAGTTGAGCATAAGGATGAGAAAACTGATATTTCCGGACTGTCCGACGAATTTTTGGTGGAGGTGGTTCTGAGACTGAAGAAAGAGTGATTACCTCAGTTTCTGCCACTTTATCCCCTTCAGCCAAATCCTGTGGAAAAGACACTATTAAACATAAACCGGGATAAAGGAGTCATAAAGCATGTCAGGTTTGATTCATACCTCAGAGTCCGGATCATCTTCTTCAGCATGGGAACCGGAGCCAGCAACCACCTTTTTCTTCTTGATAACATAAGTTTTCCGGCGCGGCTGTTTGCCAGCCTTCTCCTGAGGCTTCCTCTTCCAAAAAGGATCATCAGCCTGTTCAAAAGGTGAAAGATAATTAGAAAACGATTTACATGAACGGATTACAAACATATGGAAGAGAGTAAGACTTACTGCAGGCAACTTGTTCTTATTATAGTACGGAGCCAATCCAGTTTTGCTACATTCTTCCAAGGAGACGTTGAGCATCTTCTTGGCAGATTCAATGACCTCCGATTCAGAAAGTATATCTTTGGAAAACCGCTGAGGATCATCCGGTTTTCCGGAATACTTACACATCAAACTGGAGCGTGGGCTCAGAGGGAGGATACTCCAGGTAAGCCAGCAGCGCATAAAATCAATTCCGGTTAATCCGTTAGCCATAAAGGCCTTGAGCTTGGCAAGTTGAGAAGCAAACCGGGGCCGTTCTGAGGAGCTGAGACGCTGCGGCAAGGGGTGATCTTCAGGGAGCCGATGCTCGCGATAACCCGGCAGGGGGTTTTCTCCTTCGGGAGAAGTGTCAAGGCAATAGAACCAAGACTTGTTCCACTCTTTCCTGTGTGTATGGAGAGCGCATGAGGAAAGACTGCATCTCTTCTCTTTTGGATGTTGACCCCGCCCAATTCTTGATGAGGACCGCCAGTAAATTCAGTTCACCGGTTCAAATGGAAAAAGTCCCGGAACAAGTCGACTGATGGCTCCTCTTGCAGATACACCTCTGAGAACACTTGGAAATCGCATATGTTTGAAATGGAGTTTGGGCCTATGTCCTGATGGTGCAGTTGAAAAGCGGCAAGTACGTCCTGGAAAAATTTCGAACCGGGAGGAGTAAAACCTCGGGCCATGTGATCAAAGAAGACGATAACCTCCCCTTCTCTGGGAGTTGGAGGACATTCGTTTCCCGGGGCTCGCCATTTTAGGACTGATTGAGGGCCCAGAGTGCCAATGGCAGCCGCATTAATTAAATCTTCTTCGGTAACGACGGAAGGGACCCAGTCGCAAGAAACAAATTGTTTGGCAGACATAGTGGCAGAAAGAAAGTGCTGAAAAGGCGAAGTGTAAAATCCGGATTATTCAAGTACAGACATATAAACCGGATCATGTATGCAAAGTCACAACGACGGTTTAGACAAGGGACTAATGATATTGCTAACCCGGAAGTAAGCAGGAAGCGCACTACTACCGGTTCAGGATAAACAACAGAGAGGAGCTAAACCGTCGTGTTCATTGTCGATACATTACAGAATCAATATATGATTGACTAAACCGGCGAATATCTTACAGATCTACAGAGAGGAAAAAACAAGTTTCTACAGAAAGCTAAGGTAAAACAGATCTGAGCAGTAAGAAAAAGAGAAAGCTTATGCAGGTCTATTACAGAAAGAACTACAGGGGTCTTATACAGAGCGGACGAATCTAAAGATTGAATCTAAATGCCGAAATCTAAACATAAGGCAGCGGAGCAGAAACATGTTTCAAAGACAAAACTAAAGGTTGAAGCCACGGCGAGCATGGCGTATCGGACGAGCAGATGAAGCTTTCCTAGGTTTAATGGCAGAGGCACAAGAAGAACCCTAAGGTTACATATCTATATCAAGGGAGGAAAAATACCTAAGACAGCAGAAAGCGGCGGCGGAGTTATCTGGTCGCACTCAGGTTGATGCAGCGGCCGGCGACGACGAGTTTGACGGACGACGGCGGAGGCTTGAGCTCGGGCGGCAGAGGAAGAAGACGAGCGGAAGGAGATGAGGAAGAGAGGAAGAGAGGTTAAACCGGACATCTGCCGTGTTAATTCCACGACATGTGGTGTTTGGGCTCCGTTTGTTATTGATTTCATGTGATGTAAAAAACATGCAGAAAATAGCAACTAGCACTTCGCACTATGTCAATAGGTTAGTACCAAAAAAATGATATAAAATGACTATAAAATGATTGTAAAACATCCAAGAATGATAATATAACAGCATGGAACAATAAAAAATTATAGATACGTCGGAGACGTATCAGTGCTCCTAGGGGAGCACAACCCACCAGGGCGCCGCCCGGGTGGGTTGTGCCCACCTCGGGTGCCGCCCGGACCACCTCTTTGCTCTATAAATACGCAAATATTCCAGAAACCCTAGGGGAGTTGACGAAAATCAATCCCAGCCGCCGCAGAGTCCAGAACCACCAGATCCAATCTAGACACCATCATGGAGGGGTTCACCACTTCCATTGGTGCCTCTCCGATGATGCATGAGTAGTTCTTTGTAGACCTCCGAGTCCGTAGTTAGTAGCTATATGGCTTCCTCTCTCTCTCTCTCTTTTGATTATCAATACAATGGTCTCTTGGAGATCCATATGATGTAACTCTTTTTGCGGTGTGTTTGTTGGGATTCGATGAACTTTGAGTTTATGATCAGATCTATCTTTTTATATACGTGAAAGTTATTTGAGTCTTCTTTGATCTCTTATATGCATGATTGCTTATAGCCTCGTATTTCTTCTCTGATATTGGGTTTTGTTTGGCCAACATGATCTATTTATCTTGCAATGGGAAGAGGTGCTTTGTAGTGGGTTCGATCTTACGGTGCTTGATCCCCGTGACAGAAGGGGAAACGACACATATGTATCATTGCTACTAAGGATAAAATGATGGGGTCTATTTCTACATAAATAGATCTTATCTACATCATGTCATCGTTCTTATTGCATTACTCAGTTTTTCCATGAACTTAATACACTAGATGCATGCTGGATAGCGGTCGATGTGTGGAGTAATAGTAGTACATGCAGGCAGGAGTCGGTCTACTAATCTTAGACGTGATGCCTATATAATGATCATTGCCTGGATATCGTCATGATTATTTGAAGTTCTATCAATTGCCCAACAGTAATTTGTTCACCCACCGTTTGCTATTTTCTCGAGAGAAGCCACTAGTGAAACCTACGGCCCCCGGGTCTCTTTCTCATATTATTTGCCTTTGCGATATACTTTTCATTTGCTTTTATTTTCAGATCTATTAAATCAAAAACCCAAAAATACCTCACTGAATTTTATTTCCCGTTATTCCATTTACAATTATCTATCTTTCTATTTAACAATTCGTTACCCGAAAGGGATTGCCAACCCCTTTAACACGTCGGGTTGCGAGTATTTGTAATTTGTGTGCAGGTGTCGTTTACGTTGTGTTGCTTGGTTCTCCTACTGGTTCGATAACCATGGTTTCACCACTGAGGGAAATAACTACCGTTGTTGTACTGCATCATCCTTCCTCTTCTGGGAAATACCGACGTAGTTCTAGCAAGCATTAGCTGCCTTACAGGAAATATTTAACTTTGTGCAAATTGAAGAAGAGACTCTCCCACAAGCTTGGGGGAGGCTTCTCCAATTGCTTAATGCTTTGCTTGATCATCCTCTTAAGAAAAATGAAATACTTGATATCTTCTATAATGGACTAACTGATGCTTGTAAGGACTTCCTAGATAGTTGTGTTGGTTGTGTTTTCAGGGAACAAACTATTGAGCAAGCTGAAGAATTATTGAATACCATATTGAAAAATTATGATGATTGGACTCTTCCTGAACCACCAACTAAACCCACTCCAAAGTGGAGGGGTATCTTATATCTCAGTCCCAAAGATATGCAGGAGGCAAAGAAAACTATGAAGGAAAAGGGTATTAAAGCTGAGGATGTCAAAAATTTACCTCCTATTGGAGAAATGCATGGTCTTAATACACCACCACCCAAGGTGGTTGAGGTAAATTCTTTGTTAAAGTTTGATGAAGCTGATATCCCTGACAATAAACATCTTAGGCAATGCCTTTATGAGTTTGACAACTACACTAGAAAGCAAGATCACTTTAACGCAAATGTTATGAAACAATTGAAATATAATTCTGATATGATTGCTCGCTTGAGTGACTTGCTATTTAGAATCTCAAATGATGTTAAAGGTGTGGGAAAGCATGCTTCTATGGTACAAACCCAGTTAGAACAACTTGCTAAATCTCAAAGAGAATTACTTGATGAAATGAATAACAACATACATAACTTTGATGTTAGAGTTGCAACTAGAGGAGGTAAAATGACTCAGGAATCACTTTATCCGGAGGGACGTCCAAAAAGAATTGAAAAAGACTCTCAAAGAATTAACGGTGATACACGTAGTCCTTCTAAAAATAAAAACAAAAGAAAAATGATAGGACTTTGCATGCCTCTAGTGAACATGAAGTAGAAAACCACCTGATAATGAAGACTCTATTTCTGATGCTGAAACTCAACCTAGTAGTGAACACTCACCTTCTGATAATGAAAAAGACAATGATGAGCTTCATGAAGATACTCAACCAAACAATGAAAAGGAACCAAATACGATGTTGAGATAGAACCAACAGCTGATCTTGATAACCCACAACATAAGAATAAAAGATATGATAAAAGAGACTTGTTGCTAGAAAACACGGTAAAGAAAGAGAACCGTGGGTTCAAAAACCTATGCCTTTTCCACCTAAGTCAACTAAAAAGAAAGATGATGAAGAATTCGAACGCTTTGCTGAAATGTTGAGGCCAGTCTTTCTGCGTACTCGCTTGACTGATATCTTGAAAATGCCTCCTTATGCAAAGTATATGAAAGACATCATCACCAATAAGAGAAAAATACCGGAAGTTGGAATCTCCACCATGCTTGCTAATTACACTTTTAAAGATGGAGTACCTACAAAACTTGGAGATCCAGGAATACCAACTATACCTAGCTCAATCAAAAGAAATTATGTGAAAACTGCTTTATGTGATTTAGGAGCTGGTGTTAGTGTTATGCATTTCTATTTATAAGAAGACTTGACTTGAATAAACTCACACCTACTGAAATATCTTTGCAAATGGCTAACAAATCAACAACCATACCTATTGGTATTTGTGAGGATGTGCCTGTTGTTGTTGCTAATGTTACCATTTTGACTGACTTTGTTATACTTGAGATGCCCGAGGACGACAACATGTCAATTATCCTTGGTAGAACCTTCTTGAATAATGCAAGGGCTTTTACTGATTGCAATAAAATCAAGATCACTTTTCATATCAATGGTAATGAGCATACGGTGCACTTTCCGAAGAAACAATTCCAAGTGAACGGTATTAATGTTATTGAAAGATCTCCGACAGTCACTATTGGAAGTTTTCAAATACCTCTACCTACTATTAAAAAGAAATATGAAATGCTTATTGTTGGGGACATTCATATCCCCGTTGAGGTAACTTAGTGATTTACGAAAGTTCATCGGTTTCATGCTAATCGGAAGTGGTTCTTAATAAGACTTGATCAACCTTGTTAATGGATCATTTTTGAGAGGTATGAAGTTTATGAATTTAGTGAGCACTACCTTCTATCCCTACCTTTTATTTTCTGTTCCTACTAGTTAAATAAAATAAAATGCCATGTTTTTTCTGATTTCTGAATTTCCCGTACAATAAAAATTTGACCCAAAAATAAAAGTTCTCAGAATGCTCTAAAAATTTAACACGATTTTGAATATTTAAGAATTTCTGGTGCAAATAATATCAGAGGGAGGTGCACCAGGTCGGCACAACCCACCTGGGCGGACCAGGACCCCCAGGCGCGCCCTGGTGGGTTCTGGTCCCCACGTCGCCCCTCTGACTTATCTCTTCATCCCACATCACCACCTACCTCCAGAAAAAATTCACCATAGCTCCCTCTCTCTCTCTCTCATGTTCTTGCTCTCGAACCCTCGGATTTTGATCTCTTTGCTCGAAGCTCCGTTTTCGAAGCTGTTTCGGGGGATTGTTGGTTGGTATGTGACTCCTCCGTTTGTCCAATTAGTTTTTGTTCTATTGGTTTATATTTAGAATAATTAGCTACTCTTGGTGCTGTTGTAGATGATCTTGCATGTTGAATTCTTAGAGTTCTAAGTAGTTTGAATGCTTTATTGGGCCTCTAGGCATCCCTATGGGTAGTTGCTATCAATCTTATGAAGTTTTGTTAACAAATTTTTATGGACTAAAATTTCAGAATTTTTGTTCATAGGAAAAACATGAGTATTTTTTAGGAAGTTTGCTTCCAAGAAGAACTCCAAGGGAGTTATTGGGGAGTCATCTGACAGTGATCTTCGTACCTGGAGAATGGCGGAGCTATGGCCGTGCGAATGGCCGCATAACCCGTTCATGGAGGGGGCCGGAATCCTTCAAGAGTGTACACAATATGCTGCTAATGTCGGCCTCACCGACTTCATCGCAGCTGAATGTGAACATTATCATCTCCTCACAAATTCCTTTGTGCAAAGTTTTCAATTTTTACCTAGGAATAACCCCCTTGAGGTGCAGTTTAATTTATATGCTGAACCCCATCAGATACCATTGGCTGAATTTTGTAACATATGATTGCTTCCTTCTGATGGTGCTTTAGTCGAGCCTAGGCCAACTGAGTTTGATGGTTTTTACTGTACTCTGACAGTGGGAGATGGGAGAGGGGTATCGGGTATCATTGCCACTATTTTACACTTTCCGACTGTGCATTATTTTTCTCTTTTCATTGCAAAGTGTTTGCTTGCTAGAGAGAAAGTAGGTGCACTTAGTGCTCCAGACTTTGCTGTTTTACGTCGCGCTCTTTACGGCAACAACACTTATAGCTTGGGAGCTATTGTGGCATGTCGCCTCCACATTAACGGATCCAAGGGCAAATACATGGTGAGATTATGCTACTCACTTAGCGACCCACTTTAACGTTGAGATATGCCAACATCATTATGCTTTACCTAAGGTTTATTTATATTGTCAGGCTATGGAACATCACCAATTTATTGCTGCCAATTACCCCCACATTCCTATTCCTTATAACCTGGTTTTTATTATGAAGACTCGTGATATTATCCCATTGCCTGCACCTGCTTTGTTTACTCGTGATAACTATTGCCAGGGGCGGATACAGGATTATGCCTGAGGACATCATCGCTTACCGGAACAACCTACCTGCATCAGAGGAGGAGCCTCAGGAGTGGGACCCTCAGGTGCCCGCTGATGACCCACAAGTGTAGGGGATCTATCGTAGTCCTTTCGATACGTAAGAGTGTCAAACTCAACGGGGAGCGAAAGGAAATGATAGGCAGTTTTCAGTAAGGTATTTTCTGCAAGCACTGAAATTATAGGTAACTGATAGTTTTGTGATAAGGTAATTGGTAGCAAGTAACAAAAGGTAAAAGTGAATAAGGTGCAGAAAGATGGCCCAATCCTTTTTGTAGTAAAGGACAAGCCTGGACAAACTCTTATATGAAGGAAAGCGCTCCCGAGGACACATGGGAATTATCGTCAAGCTAGTTTTCATCACGATCATCTGATTCGCGTTCAGTACTTTGATAATTTGGTATGTGGGTGGACCGGTTCTTGGGTGTTGTCCTTACTTGGACAAGCCTCCCACTTATGATTAACCTCTAATGCAAGCATCCGCAACTACAAAAGAAGTATTAAGGTAAACCTAACCATAGCATGAAACATATGGATCCAAATCAGCCCCTTACAAAGCAACACATAGTTGGAAATATGCCCTAGAGGCAATAATAAAAGTATTATTATTATATTTCCTTGTTCATGATAATCGTCTGTTATTCATGCTTGAATTGTATTGTACGGAAACAGCGATACATGTGTGAATACATAGACCATAATGAGTCCCTGGTAGGCCTCTAGTTACCAGCTCGTTGATCAACAGATGGTCATGGTTTCCTGACCATGGACATGGGATGTCAGTGATAACGGGATCACATCATTAGGAGAATGATGTGATGGACAAGACCCAATCCTGAGCATAGCACGAGATCATATAGTTCGTAATGCATAAGCTTTTCGGTGTCAAGTATTTATTCCTTAGACCATGAGGTTGTACAACTCCCGGATGCCGTAGGAATACTTTGGGTGCGCCAAACGTCACAACGTAACTGGGTGGCTATAAAGGTACGCATCGGGTATCTCCGAAAGTGTCTATTGAGTTGGTACGAACCAAGACTGGGATGTTGTCACTCCGTATGATAGAGAGGTACCTCTGGGCCCACTCGGTAAGACATCATCATAATGAGCTCAATGTGACTAAGTAGTTAGTCACGGGATGATGGATTACGGATCGAGTATAGAGACTTGCCATGACGAGATTGAACAAGGTATCGGGAATACCGACGATCGAATCTCGGGTAAGTACCGTACCGATGGACAAAGGGAATGACATACGGGATTGAGTGGATCCTTGACACGGTGGTTCATCCGATGAAGATCATCGAGGAAAACGTGGGAACCAACATGGGTATCCAGATCCCGCTGTTGGTTATTGACCAGAGAGTGGTCTCGGTCATGTCTACGTGTCTCCCGAACCCGTAGGGTCTACACACTTAAGGTTCGGTAACACTAGGGTCGTAGAGATACATGCACGTGGAAACCCGAAAGTTGTTCGGAGTCCCGGATGAGATCTCGGACATCACGAGGAGTTCCGGAATGGTCCGGAGGTAAAGATTGATATATAGGAAGTCAGGTTTCGGCCATCGGGTGATCTCCGGGGGTCACCGGGAGTGTCACGGGACCACCGGAGGGGCCCCGGGGGTCCACCGGGTGGGGCCACCCATCCCGGTGGGGCCCCTAGGCCGCAAGGGGGAAGTGTCCAGCCCTAATGGGCTGGCGCACCACTTGGGACCTCCTCCCCATGCGCCTAGGGTTGAAACCCTAGGGGGGAGGGGGCGCCCCACTTGCCTTGGGGGGCAAGGACTCCCCCCTGGACGCCGCCCCCCCTTGCAGGTTGGATCTGCAGGGGCTGGCGCACCCCCTTGGCCCCCTATATATATGTGGGGGGGAGAGAGCAGCCGCACCCTTGCCCTGGCGCCTCCACCCTCCGGTCACACCTCCGACTCCTTAACGCAGGGCGCCCGACGAAGCCCTGCTGCAATCTCCACTGCATCCACCACCACGCCGTTGTGCTGCTGGATCTCTGACGACTTCTCCTCCCCCCTTGCTGGATCAAGAAGGAGGTGACATTGCTGTACCAGACGTGTGTTGAACGCGGAGGTGCCATCCGTTCGGCGCTAGATCATCGGTGACGAAGACCGCGAAGAGTACGACTACTTCATCCATGCTTCTTCGAAAGCTTCCGCACGCGATCTACATAACGGTATGTAGATGCACTCTTACTTGCTCGTTGCTAGATGTCTCCTTAGTTGGATCTTGGTGAAAGCGTAGAATTTTTTTTGAATTCTGCCACGTTCCCCTACAGTGGCATCTGAGCTAGGTTTAATGCGTAGCTTCTTGCACGAGTAGAACACAAAGCAGTTGTGGGCGTTTGAGTTTGTTCAACTTTCTTGTCGTTACTAGTCAATCTTGATTCGGCGGTATTGTGGGATGAAGCGGCCCGGACCGACTTTACACGTACGCTTACGTGAGACTGGTTCCACCGACAAACATGCACTAGATGCATAAGGTGGCTGGCGGGTGTCTGTCTCTCCTACTTTAGTCGGATCGGATTCGATGAAAAGGGTCCTTATGAAGGGTAAATAGAAATTGACAAATCACGTTGTGGTTTTGGTGTAGATAAGAAACGTTCTTCCTAGAAATCCTATAGAAGCCACATAAAACTTGCAACAACAATTAGAGGACGTCTAACTTGTTTTTGCAGCATGTGCTATGTGACGTGGTATGGCCAAAACGAAGATGTGATGAATGATATATGTGATGTATGAGATTGATCATGTTCTTGTAATAGGGAATCACGACTTGCATGTCGATGAACTTGACAACCGGCAGGAGCCATAGGAGTTGTCTTAATTATTGTATGACCTGTGTGTCACTGAATAACGCCATGTAATTACTTTACTTCATTGCTAAACGTTAGCTATAGTAGTAGAAGTAATAGTTGGCGTGACGACTTCTTCAAGACACGATGATGGAGATCATGGTGTCGAGCCGGTGACAAGATGATCATAGTGCCCCGAAGATGGAGATCCAAGGAGCAAGATGATATTGGCCATATCATGTCACTTTAATTGATTGCATGTGATGTTTATCATGTTTATGCACCTTGTTTACTTATAACGACGGTAGTAAATAAGATGATCTCTCACTAAAATTTCAAGAATTGTGTTTCCCCTAACTGTGCGCCGTTGCTAAAGTTCGTTGCTCCGAAGCACCACGTGATGATCGGGTGTGATAGGTTCTAACGTTCGCATACAACGGGTGTAAGCCAGATTTACACACGCAATACACTTAGGGTTCACTTGACGAGCCTAGCATGTACAGACATGGCCTCGGAACACGGAAGACCGAAAGGTCGAACACGAGTCGTATAGAAGATACGATCAACATGAAGATGTTCACCGTTGATGACTAGTCCGTCTCACGTGATGATCGGACACGGGCTAGTTGATTCGGATCGTGTATCACTTAGATGACTAGAGAGATGTCATTCTGAGTGGGAGTTCATTAAAATTTGATTAAGATGAACTTAATTATCATGAACTTAGTCTAAATTCTTTACAATATCTCTTGTAGATCAAATGGCCCACGCTCCAGTTTCCCTCAATTTCAACGCGTTCCTAGAGAAAACCAAGCTGAAAGACGATGGTAGCAACTATACGGATTGGGTCCGTAACCTGAGGATTATCCTCAAAGCTGCCAAGAGATCATATGTCCTTGAAGCACCGCTAGGTGATGCACCTGCTCCCGATGCGGCCCAAGACGTTTTGAACGTCTGGCAGTCGCGTAGTGATGATTACTCCCTGGTTCAGTGCGGCATGCTTTACAGCTTAGAGTCGGGGCTCCAAAAACGTTTTGAGCACCACGGAGCATATGAGATGTTCGAAGAGCTGAAAATGGTTTTCCAAGCTCATGCCCGAGTCAAGAGATATGATGTCTCCGACGCATTCTACAGCTGTAAGATGGAGGAAAATAGTTCTGTCAGTGAGCACATCCTCAAGATTTCTGGATTGCACAACCGCTTGTCTCAGCTGGGAATGAATCTCCCAGATGAAGCGGTCGTTGACAGAATCCCCCAGTCGCTCCCACCAAGCTTCAAGAGCTTCGTGTTGAACTTCAATATGCAGGGGATGGAGAAGTCCATTCCCGAGGTATATTCGATGCTGAAATCAGCGGAGGTGGACATCAAGAAAGAACATCAAGTGTTGATGGTCAATAAAACCACTAAGTTCAAGAAAGTCAAGGGTAAGAAGAACTTCAAGAAGGACGGCAAGGGAGTTGCCGCGCCCGGTAAGCCTATTATCGGGAAGAAGCCAAAGTATGGACCCAAGCCTGAGACAGAGTGCTTTTATTGCAAGGGAACGGGTCATTGGAAGCGGAACTGCCCCAAATACTTAGCAGACAAGAAGGCTGGGAACGTCAAAGGTATATTTGATATACTTGTTATTGATGAGTACCTTACCAGCGCTCGTAGTAGCTCCTGGGTATTTGATACCGGTGCAGTTGCTCATATTTATAACTCTAAGCAGGAGCTGCGGAATAAGCGGAGACTGGCGAAGGATGAGGTGACGATGCGCGTCGGGAATGGTTCCAAGGTCGATGTGATCGCCGTCGGCACGCTACCTCTACATCTACCCTCGGGATTAGGTTTAAACCTTAATAATTGTTATTTAGTACCAGCTTTGAGCATGAACATTGTATCTGGATCTCGTCTTATGCGAGATGGCTACTCTTTCAAATCGGAGAATAATGGTTGTTCTATTTATTTGAGAGATATTTTTTATGGTCATGCCCCGCTGGTCAATGGTTTATTTTTGATGAATCTCGAACGTGATGATACACATATTCATAGTGTAGATGCCAAAAGTTGTAAAGTTGATAATGATAGTCCCACATACTTGTGGCATTGCCGCCTTGGTCATATTGGTGTCAAACGTATGAAGAAGCTCCATTCAGATGGACTTCTAGAGTCTCTTGATTATGAATCATTTGACACGTGCGAACCATGCCTCTTGGGCAAGATGACCAAGACTCCGTTCTCCGGAACAATGGAGCGAGCAACCAACTTGTTGGAAATCATACATACCGATGTGTGCGGTCCAATGAGTGTTGAGGCTCGCGGAGGCTATCGTTATGTTCTCACCCTCACAGATGACTTGAGTAGATACGGGTATATCTATTTAATGAAACACAAGTCTGAGACCTTTGAAAAGTTCAAGGAATTTCAGAATGAGGTTGAGAATCAACGTGACAGAAAAATAAAGTTCTTGCGATCAGATCGTGGGGGTGAATATTTAAGTCATGAATTTGGCACACACCTTAGGAGCTGTGGAATTGTTTCACAATTGACACCGCCCGGAACACCTCAACGTAACGGTGTGTCTGAACGTCGAAATCGTACTCTGTTGGACATGGTGCGATCTATGATGTCCCTCACCGATTTACCGCTATCTTTTTGGGGTTATGCTTTAGAGACTGCCGCATTCACTTTAAATAGGGCTCCGTCGAAATCCGTTGAGATGACTCCGTATGAACTTTGGTTTGGCAAGAAACCGAAGCTGTCGTTTCTAAAAGTTTGGGGTTGCGATGCTTATGTCAAGAAACTTCAACCTGAAAAGCTCGAACCCAAATCGGAAAAATGCGTCTTCATAGGATACCCAAAGGAAACGATTGGGTACACCTTCTACCACAGATCCGAAGGCAAAGTCTTTGTTGCCAAGAATGGATGCTTTCTGGAGAAAGAGTTTCTCTCGAAAGAAGTGAGTGGGAGGAAAGTAGAACTTGATGAGGTGACAGTCACCCCTCCTGTACCGGAAAGTAGCGCAGCGCAGGAAACTGTTCCTGAGGTGCCTGCACCGACAAGGGAGGAAGTTAATGATGATGATCATGAAGAAACAGATCAATTTACTGCTGAACTTCGAAGGTCCACGAGGGCACGTTCCGCACCAGAGTGGTACGGCAACCCTGTCCTGGAAATCATGTTGTTAGACAACGGTGAACCTTCGAACTATGAAGAAGCGATGGCGGGCCCGGATTCCAATAAATGGCTTGGAGCCATGAAATCCGAGATAGAATCCATGTATGAAAACAAAGTATGGACTTTGGTGGACTTGCCTGATGATAGGCACGCCATAGAAAATAAATGGATATTTAAGAAGAAGACAGACACGGATGGTAATGTGACCATCTATAAGGCTCGGCTTGTCGCTAAGGGTTATCGACAAGTTCAAGGGATTGACTACGACGAGACTTTCTCTCCCGTAGCGATGCTGAAGTCAGTCAGAATCATGTTAGCTATTGCCGCATTCTATGATTATGAGATATGGCAAATGGACGTCAAAACAGCATTCCTTAACGGCTTCCTCAAGGAAGAGTTGTATATGATGCAACCGGAAGGTTTTGTTGATCCAGAGAACGCTAACAAGGTATGCAAGCTCCAGCGCTCGATTTACGGGCTGGTGCAAGCATCTCGGAGTTGGAATATTCGCTTTAATGATGTGATCAAAGCGTTTGGATTTATACAGACTTATGGAGAAGCCTGTATTTACAAGAAAGTGAGTGGGAGCTTTGTGGCATTTCTCATATTATATGTGGATGACATATTGCTGATGGGAAATGATATAGAATTCTTGGAAAATGTAAACGCCAACTTGAATAAAAGTTTTTCAATGAAGGACCTTGGAGAAGCTGCTTACATACTAGGCATCAAAATCTATAGAGATAGATCAAGACGCCTCATTGGTCTTTCAAAAAGTACATACCTTGACAAGATATTGAAAAAGTTCAATATGGATCAGTCCAAGAAAGGATTCTTGCCTGTTTTACAAGGTATGAGATTGAGCAAGGCTCAGTCGCCGACAACGGCAGAAGATAGAGAAAAGATGAGTGTCATTCCCTATGCCTCGACCATAGGTTCTATCATGTATGCCATGCTGTGTACCAAACCTGATGTGAACCTTGCCATAAGTTTGGTAGGGAGGTACCAAAGTGATCCCGGTACGGAACACTGGACAACGGTCAAGAACATCCTGAAGTACCTGAAAAGGACTAAGGATATGTTTCTCGTTTATGGAGGTGACGAAGAGCTCGTCGTAAAGGGTTACGTCGATGCTAGCTTCGACACAGATCTGGATGACTCTAAGTCTCAAACCGGATACGTGTATATTTTGAATGGAGGGGCAGTCAGCTGGTGCAGTTGCAAGCAGAGCGTCGTGGCAGCATCTACATGTGAAGCGGAGTACATAGCTGCTTCTGAAGCAGCACAGGAAGGAGTCTGGATGAAGGAGTTCATCACCGACCTAGGAGTCATTCCAAGCGCGTCAAGCCCGATGACTCTCTTCTGTGACAACACTGGTGCTATTGCTATAACCAAGGAGCCCAGGTTTCACAAGAAGACCAAGCACATCAAGCGCCGTTTCAACTCCATCCGGAATTATGTTCAAGATGGAGATATAGATATTTGTAAAGTGCATACGGATCTGAATGTTGCAGGCCCGTTGACTAAACCTCTTCCACGGGCAAAACATGATCAACACCAGAACTCTATGGATGTTCGATTCATCACAATGTAACTAGATTATTGACTCTAGTGCAAGTGGGAGACTGTTGGAAATATGCCCTAGAGGCAATAATAAAAGTATTATTATTATATTTCCTTGTTCATGATAATCGTCTGTTATTCATGCTTGAATTGTATTGTACGGAAACAGCGATACATGTGTGAATACATCGACCACAATGAGTCCCTGGTAGGCCTCTAGTTACCAGCTCGTTGATCAATAGATGGTCACGGTTTCCTGACCATGGACATGGGATGTCAGTGATAACGGGATCACATCATTAGGAGAATGATGTGATGGACAAGACCCAATCCTGAGCATAGCACGAGATCGTATAGTTCGTAATGCATAAGCTTTTCGGTGTCAAGCATTTATTCCTTAGACCATGAGGTTGTACAACTCCCGGATGCCGTAGGAATACTTTGGGTGTGCCAAACGTCACAACGTAACTGGGTGGCTATAAAGGTACGCATCGGGTATCTCCGAAAGTGTCTGTTGAGTTGGTACGAACCGAGACTGGGATGTTGTCACTCCGTATGACGGAGAGGTACCTCTGGGCCCACTCGGTAAGACATCATCATAATGAGCTCAATGTGACTAAGTAGTTAGTCACGGGATGATGGATTACGGATCGAGTAAAGAGACTTGCGATGACGAGATTGAACAAGGTATCGGGAATACCGACGATCGAATCTCGGGTAAGTACCGTACCGATGGACAAAGGGAATGACATACGGGATTGAGTGAATCCTTGACACGGTGATTCATCCGATGAAGATCATCGAGGAACACGTGGGAACCAACATGGGTATCCAGATCCCGCTGTTGGTTATTGACCAGAGAGTGGTCTCGGTCATGTCTACGTGTCTCCCGAACCCGTAGGGTCTACACACTTAAGGTTCGATAACGCTAGGGTCGTAGAGATACATGCACGTGGAAACCCGAAAGTTGTTCGGAGTCCCGGATGAGATCCTGGACGTCACGAGGAGTTCCGGAATGGTCCGGAGGTAAAGATTGATATATAGGAAGTCAGGTTTCGGCCATCGGGTGATCTCCGGGGGTCACCGGGAGTGTCCCGGGACCACCGGAGGGGCCCCGGGGGTCCACCGGGTGGGGCCACCCATCCCGTTGGGGCCCCTAGGCCGCAAGGGGGAAGTGTCCATCCCTAATGGGCTGGCGCACCACTTGGGCCCTCCTCCCCATGTGCCTAGGGTTGAAACCCTAGGGGGGAGGGGGCGCCCCACTTGCCTTGGGGGGCAAGGACTCCCCCCTGGCCGCCGCCCCCCCTTGCAGATTGGATCTACAGGGGCTGGCGCACCGCCCTGGTCCCCTATATATATGTGCGGGGGGGAGAGGGCAGCCGCACCCTTGCCCTGGCGCCTCCCCCCCCCCCTCCTGTCACACCTCCGTCTCCTTAACGCAGGGCGCCCGGCGAAGCCCTGCTGCAATCTCCACTTCATCCACCACCACGCCGTTGTGCTGCTGGATCTCTGACGACTTCTCCTCCCCCCTTGCTGGATCAAGAAGGAGGTGACGTTGCTGTACCGGACGTGTGTTGAACGCGGAGGTGCCGTCCGTTCGGCGCTAGATCATCGGTGACGAAGAACGCGAAGAGTACAACTACTTCATCCACGCTTCTTCGAAAGCTTCCGCACGCGATCTACATAACAGTATGTAGATGCACTCATACTTGTGTTGGGGAACGTAGTATTTTAAAATTTTCCTACGATCACGCAAGATCTATCTACCAGATGCATAGCAACGAGAGGGGAGAGTGTGTCTACGTACCCTCGTAGACCGGGAGCGGAAGCGTCAAGTGACGCGGTTGATGTTGTCGAACTTCTTCGCGATCCAACCGATCAAGCACCGAACGTACGGCACCTCCGCGTTCAGCACACGTTCAGCTTGATGACGTCCCACGAGCTCTTGATCCAGTTGAGCTTCACGGGAGAGTTTCGTCAGCACGACGGCGTGGTGACGGATATGATGTGTTCACCGGCGCAGGGCTTCGCCTAAGCTCCGCGACGGTATGAACGAGGTGTGATTCTGTGGAGGGGGGCACCGCACACGGCTAAAACAATTCAACTTGTGTGTCTTTGGGTGCCCCCCTGCCCCCGTATATAAAGGAGCAAGGGAGGGAGGCCGGCCGGCCCTTCCTGGTGCGGCTAGGGAGTGGACTCCTACTAGGAATAGGATTGCAATCCTATTCCTAGTAGGATTCACCAAAAGAAGGAAGAGGGAAAAGAATAGGAGAGGTGGCGCCCCCCCCCCAATCCTAGTCCAACTAGGAACCCTAGGTGGGGGCGCCGGCCAGCCCTATGGGCTGCCTCTCTCTTTCCCTTTAGGCCCACTATGGACCATCCCCTCTCGTAGGGGGTTCCGGTAACCCCCTCCGGCATTCCCGATAAATCCGAAACTTTTCCGGAACACTTCCGGTGTCCGAATATAGTCGTCCAATATATCAATCTTTATGTCTCGGACATTCCGAGACTCCTCGTCATGTCCGTGATCTCATCCGGGACTCCGAACTACCTTCGGTACATCAAAACTCATAAACTCATAATACCGATCGTCATCAAACGTTAAGCGTGCGGACCCTACGGGTTCGAGAACTATGTAGACATGACCGAGACTCATCTCCGGTCAATAACCAATAGCGGAACCTGGATGTTCTACGAAGATCTTTATCGGTCAAACCGCATAACAACATACGTTGTTCCTTTTGTCATCGGTATGTTACTTGCCCGAGATTCGATCGTTGGTATCTCTATACCTAGTTCAATCTCGTTACCGGCAAGTCTCTTTACTCGTTCCGTAACACATCATCTCGTGACTAACTCATTAGTCTTTTGCTTGCAAGGCTTATTATGATGTGTGTTACCGAGAGGGCCCAGAGATACCTCTCCGACACTCGGAGTGACAAATCCTAATCTTGATCTATGCCAACACCACGAATAATTTCGGAGACACCTGTAGAGCATCTTTATGATCACCCAGTTACGTTGTGACGTTTGATAGCACACAAGGTGTTCCTACGGTATTCGGGAGTTGCATAATCTCATAGTCATAGGAACATGTATAAGTCATGAAGAAAGCAATAGCAGTTAAACTAAACGATCATAGTGCTATGCTAACGGATGGGTCTTGTCCATCACATCATTCTCCTAATGATGTGATCCCGTTGACCAAATGACAACTCATGTCTATGGCTAGGAAACATAACCATCTTTGATCAATGAGCTAGTCTAGTAGAGGCATACTAGGGACATACTGTTTTTGTCTATGTATTCACACATGTACTAAGTTTCCGGTTAATACAATTCTAGCATGAATAAAAGACATTTATCATGATATAAGGAAATATAAATAACAACTTTATTATTGCCTCTAGGGCATATTTCCTTCAGTCTCCCACTTGCACTAGAGTCAATAATCTAGCTCACATCGCCATGTGATTTAATATGGATAGTTCACATCGTTATTTGAATAACACCCATAGTTCACATCACCATGTGACCAACACCCAAAGGGTTTACTAGAGTCAATAATCTAGTTCACATCGCTATGTGATTAATACCCAAGAGTAATAAGGTGTGATCATGTTTTTGCTTGTGAGAGAAGTTTAGTCAACGGGTCTGTCATATACAGATCCCTATGTATTTCGCAAATTTCTATGTCTACAATGCTCTGCATGGAGCTACTCTAGCTAATTGCTCCCACTTTCAATACGCATCCAGATTGATACTTAGAGTCATCTGGATTTAGTGTCAAAGCTTGCATCGGCGTAACCCTTTACGACGAACTCTTTATCACCTCCATAATCGAGAAATATTTCCTTAGTCATCCAATTACTAAGGATAATTTTGACCGCTGTACAGTGATCTACTCCTGGATCACTTATTGTACCTCCCTGTCAAACTCTTGGCAAGGTACACAATGTGTTTTGTACATAGCATGGCATACTTTATAGAACCTATGGCTGAGGCATAGGGAATGACTTTCATTCTCTCTATATTTTTCTGCAGTGGTCGGGCATTGAGTCTCACTCAACTTCATACCTTGTAAAACAGGCAAGAACCCTTTCTTTGACTGATCCATTTTGAACTTCTTCAAAATCTTATCAAGGTATGTGCTTTGTGAAAGTCCAATTAAGCGTCTTGATCTATCTCTATAGATCTTGATACCTAATATATAAGCAGCTTCACCGAGGTCTTTCATTGAAAAACTCTTTTTCAAGTATCCTTTTATGCTATCCAGAAATTCTATATCATTTCCAATCAACAATATGTCATCTACATATAATATTAGAAATGCTACAGAGCTCCCACTCACTTTCTTGTAAATACAGGCTTCTCCAAAAGTCTGTATAAAACCATATGCTTTGATCACCTCATCAAAGCGTATATTCCATCTCCGAGATGCTTGCACCAGTCCATAGATGGATCGCTGGAGCTTGCATACTTTGTTAGCACCTTTTGGATCGACAAAACCTTCTGGTTGTATCATATACAACTCTTCTTTGAGATATCCATTTAGGAATGCAGTTTTGACATCCATTTGCCAGATTTCATAATCATAAAATGCGGCAATTGCTAACATGATTCAGACAGACTTAAGCATCGCTACAGGTGAGAAAGTCTCATCGTAGTCAACTCCTTGAACTTGTCGAACACCTTTCGCAACAAGTCGAGCTTTGTAAACAGTAATATTACCGTCTGCGTCGGTCTTCCTCTTGAAGATACATTTGTTTTCGATGGCTTGCCGATCATCGAGCAAGTCAACCAAAGTCCACACTTTGTTCTCATACATGGATCCCATCTCAGATTTCATGGCTTCAAGCCATTTTGCGGAATCTGGGCTCATCATCGCTTCTTCATAGTTCGTAGGTTCATCATGGTCTAGTAACATGATTTCCAGAACTGGGTTGCCGTACCACTCTGGTGCGGAACGTACTCTGGTTGGTCTACAACGTTCAGTAGAAACTTGATCCGAAGATTCATGATCATTATCATTAACTTCCTCACTAATTAGTGTAGGAATCACTGGAACAATTTCCTGTGATGTACTACTTTCCAATCCGGGAGAAGGTATGATTACCTCATCAAGTTCTACTTTCCTCCCACTCACTTCTTTCGAGAGAAACTCTTTTTCCAAAAAGGATCCGTTCTTAGCAACGAATATTTTGCCTTCGGATCTGTGATAGAAGGTGTACCCAACAGTCTCTTTTGGGTATCCTATGAAGACACATTTTTCCGACTTGGGATCGAGCTTATCAGGTTGAAGTGTTTTCACATAAGCATCGCAGCCCCAAATTTTAAGAAACGACAACTTTGGTTTCTTGCCAAACCATAGTTCATAAGGTGTCGTATCAACGGATTTAGATGGTGCCCTATTTAACGTGAATGTAGCTGTCTCTTAAGCGTAACCCCAAAACGATAGTGGTAAATCGGTAAGAGACATCATTGATCGTACCATATCTAATAAAGTACGGTTACGACGTTCGGACACACCATTACGCTGTGGTGTTCCAGGTGGCGTGAGTTGTGAAACTATTCCACATTGTTTCGAATGAAGACCAAACTCGTAACTCAAATATTCTCCTCCACGATCGGATCGTAGAAACTTTATTTTTTTGTTACGATGATTCTCTACTTCACTCTGAAATTCTTTGAACTTTTCAAATGTTTCAGACTTGTGTTTCATTAAGTAGATATACCCATATCTGCTCAAATCATCAGTGAAGGTCGGAAAATAACAATACCCGCCGCGAGCTTCAACACTCATTGGCCCACATACATCAGTATGTATGATTTCCAACAGATCTGTTGTTCGCTCCATAGTTCCGGAGAACGGAGTTTTAGTCATCTTGCCCATGAGGCATGGTTCGCAAGCACCAAGTGATTCATAATCAAGTGATTCTAAAAGTCCATCATTATGGAGTTTCTTCATGCGTTGTACACCAATATGACATAAACGGCAGTGCCACAAATAAGTTGCACTATCATTATTAACCTTGCATCTTTTGGCTTCAATAATACGAATATGTGTATCACACGATCGAGATCCAACAAACTATTTTCATTGGGTGTATGACCATAGAAGGTTTTATTCATGTAAACAGAACAACAATTATTCTCTAACTTACATGAATAACCGTATTGCAATAAACATGATCAAATCATATTCATGCTCAACACCAAATAACACTTATTTAGGTTCAACACTAATCCCGAAAGTATAGGGAGTGTGCGATGATGATCATATCAATCTTGGAACTACTTCCAATACACATCGTCACTTCATCCTTTAACTAGTTTCTGTTCATTATGCAACTCCCATTTCGAGTTACTACTCTTTAGCAACTGAACCAATATCAAATACCGATGGGTTGCTATGAACACTAGTAAAATACACATTAATAATCTGTATATCAAATATACCTTTGTTCTCTTTGCCATCCTTCTTATCCGCCAAATATCTAGGGCAGTTCCACTTCTAGTGACCATTTCCTTTGCAGTAGAAGCACTTGTTTCAGGCTTGAGTTTAGCTTTGGGTTTCTTCACGGGAGTGACAACTTGCTTGTCATTCTTCTTGAAGTTCCCCTTCTATCCCTTTGCCCTTTACTTGAAACAAGTGGTCTGGTTAACCA
Organism: Secale cereale; assembly: GCA_902687465.1. Classification (NCBI taxonomy): domain Eukaryota; kingdom Viridiplantae; phylum Streptophyta; class Magnoliopsida; order Poales; family Poaceae; genus Secale; species Secale cereale. The sequence continues at coordinate 634,292,374 of LR738714.1, forward strand.
TCAACACTTGATGTTCTTTCTTGATTTCTACCTTCGCTGATTTCAGCATCGTGAAGAGCTCGGGAATTACTTTCGTCATCCCTTCCATATTATAGTTCATCCCGAAGTTCTACTAACTTGGTGATAGTGTCTAGAGAACTTTGTCAATTACTATCTTATCTGGAAGATTAACTCCCACTTGATTAAAGTAATTGTAGTACCCAGACAATCTGAGCACATGCTCACTGGTTGAGCTATTCTCCTCCATCTTGTAGGCAAAATACTGTCAGAGGTCTTATACCTCTCGACACGGGCATGAGTATGAAATACTAATTTCAACTCTTGGAACATCTTATATGCTCCGTGGCGTTCAAAACGTTTTTGAAGTCCCGTTTATAAGCCGTAAAGCATGGTGCACTAAACTATCAAGTAGTCATCATACTGAGCTTTTGTCAAAACGTTCATAACGTCTACATCTGCTCCTGCAATAGGTCTGTCACCTAGCGGTGCATCAAGGACATATTTCTCTGTGCAGCAATGAGGATAATCCTCAGATCACGGAACAATTCCGCATCATTGCTACTAACATCTTTCAACTTGGTTTTCTCTAGGAACATATGAAAAATAAACGGGGAGCAACATCGCGAGCTATTGATCTACAACATAGATATGCTAATACTACCAGGACTAAGTTCATGATAAATTAAAGTTCAATTAATCATATTACTTAAGAACTCCCACTTAGATAGACATCCCTCCGGTCATCTAAATGATCACGTGATCCAAATCAACTAAACCATGTCTGATCATCACGTGAGATGGAGTAGTTTCAATGGTGAACATCTTATGTTGATCATATCTACTATATGATTCACGCTCGACCTTTCGGTCTCCAGTGTTCCGGGGCCATATCTGCATATGCAAGGCTCATCAAGTTTAACCCGAGTATTCTGCGTGTGCAAAACTGGCTTACACCCGTTGTATTTGAACGTAGAGCTTATCACACCCGATCATCACGTGGTGTCTCGGCACGACGAACTTTCGCAATGGTGCATACTCAGGGAGAACACTTATACCTTGAAATTTAGTAAGGGATCATCTTATAATGCTACCGTCGTTCTAAGCAAAATAAGAAGCATAATAAGATAAACATCACATGCAATCAAAATATGTGACATGATATGGCCATCATCATCTTGTGCTTTTGATCTCTATCTCCAAAGCACCGTCATGATCACCTTCGTCACCGGCGCGACACCTTGATCTCCATCGTAGCATCGTTGTCGTCTCGCCAACTATTGCTTCCTCAACTATCGCTACCGCTTAGTGATAAAGTAAAGCAATTACATGGCGATTGCATTTCATACAATAAAGCGACAACCATATGGCTCCTGCCAGTTGCCGATAACTTTACAAAACATGATCATCTCATACAAAAACGTATAACTCATCATGTCTTGACCATATCACATCACAACATGCCCTGCAAAAACAAGTTAGACGTCCTCTACTTTGTTGTTGCAAGTTTTACGTGGCTTCTACGGGCTTTAGCAAGAACCGTTCTTACCTACGCATACAAAACCACAACGATGTTTCGTCAAGTATGTGCTGTTTTAACCTTCACAAGGACCGGGCGTAGCCACACTTGATTCAGCTAAAGTGAGAGAGACAGACACCCGCCAGTCACCTTTAAGCAACGAGTGCTCGTAGCGGTGAAACCAGTCTCGCGTAAGCGTACGCGTAATGTCGGTCCGGGCCGCTTCATCTCACAATACCGCCGAAGCAAAGTATGACATGCTGGTAAGCAGTATGACTAGTATCGCCCACAACTCATTGTGTTCTACTCGTGCATATCATCTACGCATAGACCTGGCTCATGATGCCACTGTTGGGGAACGTAGTATTTTAAAATTTTCCTACGATCACGCAAGATCTATCTACCAGATGCATAGCAACGAGAGGGAAGAGTGTGTCTACGTACCCTCGTAGACCGGGAGCGGAAGCGTCAAGTGACGCAGTTGATGTTGTCGAACTTCTTCGCGATCCAACCGATCAAGCACCGAACGTACGGCACCTCCGCGTTCAGCACACGTTCAGCTTGATGACGTCCCACGAGCTCTTGATCCAGTTGAGCTTCACGGGAGAGTTTCGTCAGCACGACGGCGTGGTGACGGATATGATGTGTTCACCGGCGCAGGGCTTCGCCTAAGCTCCGCGACGGTATGACCGAGGTGTGATTCTGTGGAGGGGGGCACCGCACACGGCTAAAACAATTCAACTTGTGTGTCTTTGGGTGCCCCCCTGCCCCCGTATATAAAGGAGCAAGGGAGGGAGGCCGGCCGGCCCTTCCGGGTGCGGCTAGGGAGTGGACTCCTACTAGGAATAGGATTGCAATCCTATTCCTAGTAGGATTCACCAAAAGAAGGAAGAGGGAAAAGAATAGGAGAGGTGGCGCCCCGCCCAATCCTAGTCCAACTAGGAACCCTAGGTGGGGGCGCCGGCCAGCCCTATGGGCTGCCTCTCTCTTTCCCTTTAGGCCCACTATGGACCATCCCCTCTCGTAGGGGGTTCCGGTAACCCCCTCCGGCATTCCCGATAAATCCGAAACTTTTCCGGAACACTTCCGGTGTCCGAATATAGTCGTCCAATATATCAATCTTTATGTCTCGGACATTCCGAGACTCCTCGTCATGTCCGTGATCTCATCCGGGACTCCGAACTACCTTCGGTACATCAATACTCATAAACTCATAATACCGATCGTCATCAAACGTTAAGCGTGCGGACCCTACGGGTTCGAGAACTATGTAGACATGACCGAGACTCATCTCCGGTCAATAACCAATAGCGGAACCTGGATGTTCATATTGGCTCCTACATATTCTACGAAGATCTTTTATCGGTCAGAACCGCATAACAACATACGTTGTTCCTTTTGTCAAACGGTATGTTACTTGCCCGAGATTCGATCGTCGGTATCTCTATACCTAGTTCAATCTCGTTACCGGCAAGTCTCTTTACTCGTTCCGCAACACATCATCTCGTGACTAACTCATTAGTCTTTTGCTTGCAAGGCTTATTGTGATGTGTGTTACCGAGAGGGCCCAGAGATACCTCTCCGACACTCGGAGTGACAAATCCTATTCTTGATCTATGCCAACACCACGAATACTTTCGGAGACACCTGTTGAGCATCTTTATGATCACACAGTTACGTTGTGACGTTTGATAGCACACAAGGTGTTCCTACGGTATTCGGGAGTTGCATAATCTCATAGTCATAGGAACATGTATAAGTCATGAAGAAAGCAATAGCAGTTAAACTAAACGATCATAGTGCTATGCTAACGGATGGGTCTTGTCCATCACATCATTCTCATAATGATGTGATCCCGTTGACCAAATGACAACTCATGTCTATGGCTAGGAAACATAACCATCTTTGATCAATGAGCTAGTCTAGTAGAGGCATACTAGGGACATACTGTTTTTGTCTATGTATTCACACATGTACTAAGTTTCCGGTTAATACAATTCTAGCATGAATAAAAGACATTTATCATGATATAAGGAAATATAAATAACAACTTTATTATTGCCTCTAGGGCATATTTCCTTCAGTCTCCCACTTGCACTAGAGTCAATAATCTAGCTCACATCGCCATGTGATTTAATACGGATAGTTCACATCGTTATTTGAATAACACCCATAGTTCACATCACCATGTGACCAACACCCAAAGGGTTTACTAGAGTCAATAATCTAGTTCACATCGCTATGTGATTAATACCCAAGAGTAATAAGGTGTGATCATGTTTTTGCTTGTGAGAGAAGTTTAGTCAACGGGTCTGTCATATACAGATACCTATGTATTTCGCAAATTTCTATGTCTACAATGCTCTGCATGGAGCTACTCTAGCTAATTGCTCCCACTTTCAATACGCATCCAGATTGATACTTAGAGTCATCTGGATTTAGTGTGAAAGCTTGCATCGGCGTAACCCTTTACGACGAACTCTTTATCACCTCCATAATCGAGAAATATTTCCTTAGTCATCCAATTACTAAGGATAATTTTGACCGCTGTACAGTGATCTACTCCTGGATCACTTATTGTACCTCCCTGTCAAACTCTTGGCAAGGTACACAATGTGTTTTGTACACAGCATGGCATACTTTATAGAACCTATGGCTGAGGCATAGGGAATGACTTTCATTCTCTCTATATTTTTCTGCAGTGGTCGGGCATTGAGTCTCACTCAATTTCATACCTTGTAAAACAGGCAAGAACCCTTTCTTTGACTGATCCATTTTGAACTTCTTCAAAATCTTATCAAGGTATGTGCTTTGTGAAAGTCCAATTAAGCGTCTTGATCTATCTCTATAGATCTTGATACCTAATATATAAGCAGCTTCACCGAGGTCTTTCGTTGAAAAACTCTTTTTCAAGTATCCTTTTATGCTATCCAGAAATTCTATATCATTTCCAATCAACAATATGTCATCTACATATAATATTAGAAATGCTACAGAGCTCCCACTCACTTTCTTGTAAATACAGGCTTCTCCAAAAGTCTGTATAAAACCATATGCTTTGATCACCTCATCAAAGCGTATATTCCAACTCCGAGATGCTTGTACCAGTCCATAGATGGATCGCTGGAGTTTGCATATTTTGTTAGCACCTTTTGGATCGACAAAACCTTCTGGTTGCATCATATACAACTCTTCTTTGAGATATCCATTCAGGAATGCAGTTTTGACATCCATTTGCCAGATTTCATAATCATAAAATGCGGCAATTGCTAACATGATTCAGACAGACTTAAGCATCGCTATGGGTGAGAAAGTCTCATCGTAGTCAACTCCTTGAACTTGTCGAAAACCTTTCGCGACAAGTCGAGCTTTGTAAACAGTAATATTACCGTCTGCGTCGGTCTTCCTCTTGAAGATCCATTTGTTTTCGATGGCTTGCCGATCATCGGGCAAGTCAACCAAAGTCCACACTTTGTTCTCATACATGGATCCCATCTCAGATTTCATGGCTTCAAGCCATTTTGCGGAATCTGGGCTCATCATCGCTTCTTCATAGTTCGTAGGTTCATCATGGTCTAGTAACATGATTTCTAGAACTGGGTTGCCGTACCACTCTGGTGCGGAACGTACTCTGGTTGATCTACGACGTTCAGTAGAAACTTGATCCGAAGATTCATGATCATTATCATTAACTTCCTCACTAATTGGTGTAGGAATCACTGGAACAATTTCCTGTGATGTACTACTTTCCAATCCGGGAGAAGGTATAATTACCTCATCAAGTTCTACTTTCCTCCCACTCACTTCTTTCGAGAGAAACTCTTTTTCCAGAAAGGATCCGTTCTTAGCAACGAATATTTTGCCTTCGGATCTGTGATAGAAGGTGTACCCAACAGTCTCTTTTGGGTATCCTATGAAGACACATTTTTCCGACTTGGGATCGAGCTTATCAGGTTGAAGTGTTTTCACATAAGCATCGCAGCCCCAAATTTTAAGAAACGACAACTTTGGTTTCTTGCCAAACCATAGTTCATAAGGTGTCGTATCAACGGATTTAGATGGTGCCCTATTTAACGTGAATGTAGCTGTCTCTTAAGCATAACCCCAAAACGATAGTGGTAAATCGGTAAGAGACATCATTGATCGTACCATATCTAATAAAGTACGGTTACGACGTTCGGACACACCATTACGCTGTGGTGTTCCAGGTGGCGTGAGTTGTGAAACTATTCCACATTGTTTCGAATGAAGACCAAACTCGTAACTCAAATATTCTCCTCCACGATCGGATCGTAGAAACTTTGTTTTCTTGTTACGATGATTCTCTACTTCACTCTGAAATTCTTTGAACTTTTCAAATGTTTCAGACTTGTGTTTCATTAAGTAGATATACCCATATCTGCTCAAATCATCGGTGAAGGTCGGAAAATAACGATACCCGCCGCGAGCTTCAACACTCATTTTCCCACATACATCAGTATGTATGATTTCCAACAAATCTGTTGTTCGCTCCATATTTTCGGAGAACGGAGTTTTAGTCATCTTGCCCATGAGGCATGGTTCGCAAGCACCAAGTGATTCATAATCAAGTGATTCTAAAAGTCCATCATTATGGAGTTTCTTCATGCGTTTTACACCAATATGACCTAAACGGCAGTGCCACAAATAAGTTGCACTATCATTATTAACCTTGCATCTTTTGGCTTCAATATTACGAATATGTGTATCACACGATCGAGATCCAACAAACTATTTTCATTGGGTGTATGACCATAGAAGGTTTTATTCATGTAAACAGAACAACAATTATTCTCTAACTTACATGAATAACCGTATTGCAATAAACATGATCAAATCATATTCATGCTCAACACCAAATAACACTTATTTAGGTTCAACACTAATCCCGAAAGTATAGGGAGTGTGCGATGATGGTCATATCAATCTTGGAACTACTTCCAATACACATCGTCACTTCATCCTTTAACTAGTTTCTGTTCATTATGCAACTCCCATTTCGAGTTACTACTCTTTAGCAACTGAACCAATATCAAATACCGAGGGGTTGCTATGAACACTAGTAAAATACACATTAATAATCTGTATATCAAATATACCTTTGTTCTCTTTGCCATCCTTCTTATCCGCCAAATATCTAGGGCAGTTCCACTTCTAGTGACCATTTCCTTTGCAGTAGAAGCACTTGTTTCAGGCTTGAGTTTAGCTTTGGGTTTCTTCACGGGAGTGACAACTTGCTTGTCATTCTTCTTGAAGTTCCCCTTCTATCCCTTTGCCCTTTACTTGAAACAAGTGGTCTGGTTAACCATCAACACTTGATGTTCTTTCTTGATTTCTACCTTCGCTGATTTCAGCATCGTGAAGAGCTCGGGAATTACTTTCGTCATCCCTTGCATATTATAGTTCATCCCGAAGTTCTACTAACTTGGTGATAGTGTCTAGAGAACTTTGTCAATTACTATCTTATCTGGAAGATTAACTCCCACTTGATTAAAGTAATTGTAGTACCCAGACAATCTGAGCACATGCTCACTGGTTGAGCTATTCTCCTCCATCTTGTAGGCAAAATACTGTCAGAGGTCTTATACCTCTCGACACGGGCATGAGTATGAAATACTAATTTCAACTCTTGGAACATCTTATATGCTCCGTGGCGTTCAAAACGTTTTTGAAGTCCCGTTTATAAGCCGTAAAGCATGGTGCACTAAACTATCAAGTAGTCATCATACTGAGCTTTTGTCAAAACGTTCATAATGTCTACATCTGCTCCTGCAATAGGTCTGTCACCTAGCGGTGCATCAAGGACATATTTCTCTGTGCAGCAATCAGGATAATCCTCAGATCACGGAACAATTCCGCATCATTACTACTAACATCTTTCAACTTGGTTTTCTCTAGGAACATATGAAAAATAAACGGGGAGCAACATCGCGAGCTATTGATCTACAACATAGATATGCTAATACTACCAGGACTAAGTTCATGATAAATTAAAGTTCAATTAATCATATTACTTAAGAACTCCCACTTAGATAGACATCCCTCCGGTCATCTAAATGATCACGTGATCCAAATCAACTAAACCATGTCCGATCATCACGTGAGATGGAGTAGTTTCAATGGTGAACATCTTATGTTGATCATATCTACTATATGATTCACGCTCGACCTTTCGGTCTCCAGTGTTCCGAGGCCATATCTGCATATGCTAGGCTCGTCAAGTTTAACCCGAGTATTCTGCGTGTGCAAAACTGGCTTACACCCGTTGTATTTGAACGTAGAGCTTATCACACCCGATCATCACGTGGTGTCTCGGCACGACGAACTTTCGCAACGGTGCATACTCAGGGAGAACACTTATACCTTGAAATTTAGTAAGGGATCATCTTATAATGCTACCGTCGTTCTAAGCAAAATAAGAAGCAAAATAAGATAAACATCACATGCAATCAAAATATGTGACATGATATGGCCATCATCATCTTGTGCTTTTGATCTCCATCTCCAAAGCACCGTCATGATCACCTTCACAAAACATGATCATCTCATACAAAACCGTATAACTCATCATGTCTTGACCATATCACATCACAACATGCCCTGCAAAAACAAGTTAGACGTCCTCTACTTTGTTGTTGCAAGTTTTACGTGGCTGCTACGGGCTTAGCAAGAACCGTTCTTACCTACGCATACAAAACCACAACGATGTTTCGTCAAGTATGTGCTGTTTTAACCTTCACAAGGACCGGGCGTAGCCACACTTGATTCAGCTAAAGTGAGAGAGACAGACACCCGCCAGTCACCTTTAAGCAACGAGTGCTCGTAACGGTGAAACCAGTCTCGCGTAAGCGTACGCGTAATGTCGGTCCGGGCCGCTTCATCTCACAATACCGCCGAAGCAAAGTATGACATGCTGGTAAGCAGTATGACTAGTATCGCCCACAACTCATTGTGTTCTACTCGTGCATATCATCTACGCATAGACCTGGCTCATGATGCCACTGTTGGGGAATGTAGTATTTTAAAATTTTCCTACGATCACGCAAGATCTATCTACCAGATGCATAGCAACGAGAGGGAAGAGTGTGTCTACGTACCCTCGTAGACCGGGAACGGAAGCGTCAAGTGACGCGGTTGATGTTGTCGAACTTCTTCGCGATCCAACCGATCAAGCACCGAACGTACGGCACCTCCGCGTTCAGCACACGTTCAGCTTGATGACGTCCCACGAGCTCTTGATCCAGTTGAGCTTCACGGGAGAGTTTCGTCAGCACGACGGCGTGGTGACGGATATGATGTGTTCACCGGCGCAGGGCTTCGCCTAAGCTCCGCGACGGTATGACCGAGGTGTGATTCTGTGGAGGGGGGCACCGCACACGGCTAAAACAATTCAACTTGTGTGTCTTTGGGTGCCCCCCTGCCCCCGTATATAAAGGAGCAAGGGAGGGAGGCCGGCCGGCCCTTCCGGGTGCGGCTAGGGAGTGGACTCCTACTAGGAATAGGATTGCAATCCTATTCCTAGTAGGATTCACCAAAAGAAGGAAGAGGGAAAAGAATAGGAGAGGTGGCGCCCC
>LR738714.1:634302910-634317828 GCA_902687465.1 Secale cereale
TCCTATTCTTGATCTATGCCAACACCACGAATACTTTCGGAGACACCTGTAGAGCATCTTTATGATCACCCAGTTACGTTGTGACGTTTGATAGCACACAAGGTGTTCCTACGGTATTCGGGAGTTGCATAATCTCATAGTCATAGGAACATGTATAAGTCATGAAGAAAGCAATAGCAGTTAAACTAAACGATCATAGTGCTATGCTAACGGATGGGTCTTGTCCATCACATCATTCTCCTAATGATGTGATCCCGTTGACCAAATGACAACTCATGTCTATGGCTAGGAAACATAACCATCTTTGATCAATGAGCTAGTCTAGTAGAGGCATACTAGGGACATACTGTTTTTGTCTATGTATTCACACATGTACTAAGTTTCCGGTTAATACAATTCTAGCATGAATAAAAGACATTTATCATGATATAAGGAAATATAAATAACAACTTTATTATTGCCTCTAGGGCATATTTCCTTCAACTTGCTCGTTGCTAGATGTCTCCTTAGTTGGATCTTGGTGAAAGCATATAATTTTTTTTGAATTCTGCTACGTTCCCCAACACACATAAACTAGGGTTTAAGCTTCTGTCACTCTAGCAACCCGTCGTCTACTTATTACTTCCCAATGCTTTCCTCTAGGCCCAAATAATGGTGAATTGTCATGTAGTCGACATTCACATGACACAACTAGAGGAGAGACAACATACATCTCATCAAAATATCGAACGAATACCAAATTCACATGACTACTTCTAGCACGACTTCTCCCATGTCCTCAGGAACAAAAGTAACTACTCACAAGACATAATATTGTTCATGATCAGAGGGGTATTAATAGGCACAATGGATCTGAACATATGATCTTCCACCAACTAAACCAACTAGTATCAACTATAAGGAGTAATCAACACTACTAGCAACCCACATGTACCAATCTGAGGTTTGGGTACAAAGATTGGATACAAGAGATGAACTAGGGTTTGAGAGGAGATGGTGCTGGTGAATATGTTGATGAAGATAACCCTCCCCAAGATGGGAGAGTTCTTGGTGATGATGGTGGTGATGATTTCCCCTCCCGGAGGGAAGTATCCCCGGCAGAACAGCTCTGCCGGAGCCCTAGATTTGTTTCCGCCAAGGTTCCGCCTCGAGACGGCAGCGTCTGGCCCTGAAAGCCTCCTTATGATTTTTTCTAGGTCAAAACACCTCATATATGAGAAGATGGGCATCAGGGGGCCATCGAGGGGCCCACGAGGCAGGGGGCGCGCCTAGAGAGGGGGGGCGCACCCCCCACCCTCGTGGACAGGTGGTGGCCCCCTGGTGATTCTCTTTCGCCAGATATTTTTTTTATTTTCTGAAACGGTGTCCCGTGGAGTTTCGGAGCTTTCTGGATTGTGCAGAATAGGTCTCCAGAGTTTGCTTCTTTTCCAGCCCAGAATCCCCGCTGACGGCATTCTCCCTCTTCATGTAAACCTTGTAAAATAAGAGAGAAAAGGCATAAGTATTGTGCCATAACTTTTAATAACAACCCATAATGCAATAAATATCTACATAAAAGCATGATGCAAAATGGACGTATCAACTCCCCCAAGCTTAGACCTCGCTTTTCCTCAAGCGAAAGCCGATATCCAAAAATATGTCCACATGTTTAGAGATAGAGGTGTCGATAAAAATAGAATACGGACATGAGGGAATCATGATCATTCTTATAACAACAACACATATATATTGTCACATGATTCTTATGCTAAAGTAACAATTTATTCACAATGTCAAGTATGAATCAGAAACTTCATTGAAAACCAACAAACTATGATCTGGGTCATTGAAGCAATTGCAATTTATCGTAACATCGGAAAGAGTCAATATAAGAGCTTTTCAGCAAGCCTACATACTCAACTATCATATAGTCTTTCACAATTGCTCACACTCACGCAATACTTATGGTTATGGAGTTTTAATCGGACACAGAGAAAGATAGGGGCTTATGGTGTTGCCTCCCAACTTTTTACCTCAAGGGTAATGTCAACAGTAATAGACCATGATAACTTACATCCAATTGGGTATATATGTCAGGATCTTTCCAACACAGTGTGCTTTCCAAAGGATAAAATGCAAAAAGGAAAGGTGATATTCACCTTGACTCTTATAAGGCAGAGATAAAAGATAGGCCCTTCGCAGAGAGAAGCAGAGGTTGTCATGTGCTTTTAGGGTTGGATGCACAAAGTCTTAGCGCAAAAGAATGTCACTTTATATTGCCACTTGTGATAAGGACCTTTATTATGCAATCCGTCGCTTTTATTACTTCCATATCACAAGATCATAGAAAGCTAATTTCCTCCACACTAATAAATCATACATATTTTAGCGAGTTTGCAACATGACAACTTACTTGGAAGGATCTTACTCGATCCATAGGTAGGTACAGTGGACTCTCATGTCAAAACTGGGTTTAAGGATGTATGGAAGCACAAGTAGTATCTCTACTTGGTACGAGGAGTTTTGGCTAGCATGAGGGGGAAAGGCAAGCTCAACATGTTGGATGATCCATGACAATATACTTTATTTTAGATATAAGAAAACATAACCCACTATGTTGTCTTCCTTGTCCAACATCAACTCTTTAGCATGTCATATTTTAATGAGTTCTCACAATCATAAAAGATGTCCAAGATAGTATATTTGTATGTGAAAGCTCTCTTTCTTTATTACTTCCTATTAATTGCAACGATGACCAAAACTATGTTTGTCAACTCTCAACAACTTTTATTCATCATACTCTTTATATGTGAAGTCATTACTTCCCATAAGATCAACATGATCTCCTTGACACTTTTTATATTTTCTTTTATTCTATCATGACCAAGGTGAGGAAATCAAGCCCTTGACTCAACACTAATCTTTATTATATAGCTCATGGACTCGATTACAAAGGGTAAATATCATAAAGCAAAAGCTGACAACTAGATCATGCTAACTTTATTCTACTAGATCAAGATACTACCAAAAGGATCGATCTAAGAAAACCGGTAAAGATAGGAGTGTGATGGTGATACGATACCGGGGCAGCTCCCCCAAGCTCGACAGTTGCCAAGGGGAGTTCTCATACCCATATGATTATGTCTCCTTCTTCGGGGGTGGTGATGATGGCTTCTTCCTTAACCTGCGCTTAAGGACAGAATTTTGCTCCCTTAGGTCATTGATCTCCTGCCCAAGATTTAATATTTTCTTGCATAGTGCCTGCTTGTTTTCCCGCAAGAGGCGAAAAGGGATATTTTTGATCTTAGGTTTCTTTTCTCTGTCGGGAAGGCTTGACTTCTTGAACTCCACATGCATGTCCCCAGGTTGAGGTAATGGGACTTCGTCTTCATCTGAGCTGGTCCAATCCTTTCCCTTGGGATCATGGTCTTGTTCTTCCTCCGTGGTCCAGCCATAATGCTCCCAGTCCCCATAGACCTTAGGGTGAGCAAGGAGATCAGCCACATAGCTTTCTCCCTCTAAATCCTGGGACGACATATTGCTCTGGTCTGCGACAAAAATAGCTTGAAACAAAAACAGAGGATTTTTGCGTGATACAAAGGTCAAAACCTTCGGGGGAATATATAATGAATTTTTACCGACCAAAAGGAGTATCCTACAAGAAATCGGAGTCCGGGAGGCACACAAGGTGCCCACAAGGCAGGGGGCGTGCCCTCCACTCTCGTGGACGGCTCGTGTCTCTTCCGGACTGCCACTTATTTTTCTAATTTTCTAAATATTCCAAAACAGTGAAAAATTGCCATTATAACTATTATGGGGTCGGTTTACTTACCGTACCACATACCTCGTATTCCTCTGGGGTTACGGTTTCAATAACATTGGTTTCAACATTTATAGGATTACCTGAGATATAATGTTTGATTCTTTGACCATTCACCACCTTTGGGTTTGTGCCTTCGAAGTTGTTGATTTTTATGGCACCTGAACGATAAACCTCCTCGATAACGTAAGGACCTTCCCATTTAGAGAGAAGTTTTCCTGCAAAAAATCTTAAACGAGAGTTGTATAGCAAGACATAATCACCTACGTTAAACTCACGCTTTTATATCCTTTTGTCATGCCATCTTTTAACTTTTTCTTTAAACATCTTGGCATTGTCATAGGCCTGGTTTCTCCATTCATCAAGAGAGTTAAAGTCAAATAACCTCTTCTCATTGGCAAGTTTGAAATCATAATTTAGCTCTTTAATATCCCAATATGCCTTATGTTCTAGCTCAAGAGGTAAGTGACATGCTTTTCCATAAACCATCTTATATGGAGACATACCCATAGGATTTTTGTATGTAGTTCTATAGGCCCATAATGCATCATCAAGTTTCTTGGACCAATTCTTTCTAGACCTATTAACTGTCTTTTGCAAAATTAATTTCAACTCTCTATTACTTAGTTCTACTTGACCACTAGTCTGTGGGTGATAAGGAGATGCAATTCTATGGTTAACATCATACTTAGCAAGCATTTTACGGAAAGCACCATGAATAAAGTGTGAACCACCATCAGTCATTAAGTATCTAGGGACTCCAAACCTCGGGAAAATAACTTCTTTAAGCATCTTAATAGAGGTGTTGTGATCAGCACTACTAGTTGGAATAACTTCTACCCATTTAGTAACGTAATCAACAGCAACTAAAATATGTGTATACCCATTAGAGGAAGGAAAAGGTCCCATATAATCAAAGCCCCACACATCAAAAGGTTTAATAACAAGCGAATAATTCATAGGCATTTCTTGACGTCTACTAATATTACCAATTCTTTGACATTCATCACAAGATAAGACAAACTTACGGTCATCCTTGAAGAGAGTAGGCCAATAAAAACCAGATTGCAATATCTTATGTGCAATTCTATCTCCAGCATGGTGTCCTCCATAAGCTTCGGAGTGGCACTTGCGTAGGATCTATTCCTATTCGTGCTCAGGTACACAACGTCTAATAATACCATCTACTCCTTCTTTATAAAGATGTGGGTCATCCCAGAAGTAATGTCTCAAATCATAGAAGAAATTTTTATTTAGCTGGTATGTGAAGCTAGGAGGTATAAACTTAGCAACAATGTAATTAACATAATCAGCATACCATGGAGCAGTACGAGAAGTATTTATGACAACTAATTGTTCATCAGGAAAGCTATCATCAATAGGTTGTGGGTCATCAAGTATATTCTCTAGCCTAGACAAGTTATTTGCAACGGGGTTCCCAGCTCCCTTTCTATCAATAATATGCAAGTCAAATTCTTGCAACAAGAGAACCCATCTAATAAGTCTAGGTTTAGCATCTTTCTTTTCCATAAGGTATTTGATAGCAGCATGATCGGTGTGAATAGTTACTTTAGAATCAACAATATAAGGCCTAAACTTATCACAAGCAAATACAACTGCTAAAAATTATTTCTCAGTAGTAGCATAATTTCTCTGGGCACTGTCTAGGGTTTTACTAGCATATTGGATAACATTCAATTTCTTATCAACTCTTTTCCCTAAAATAGCACCTACAGCATAATCACTAGCATCGCACATAATCTCAAAGTGTAAATTCCATTCAGGGGGCTGGGCAATAGGTGCAGAGATCAACGCTTTCTTAAGTATTTCAAATGCTTCTAGACAATCATCATCAAAGACAAAAGGAATATCTTTTTGTAAGAGATTAGTCAGAGGCCTGCAGATTTTGGAGAAGTCCTTAATGAACCTCATATAAAACCCGGCATGACCAAGGAAACTTTGTATACCTTTGATGTCCTTGGGGCACGGCATCTTTGCAATAGCATCAACTTTAGCTTTGTCAACTTCAATACCTCTTTCAGAAATTTTGTGTCCCAAGACAATGCCTTCATTAACCATAAAGTGGCACTTCTCCCAATTCAAGACAAGATTAGTGTCTTCACATATCTGCAAAACTCGATCAAGGTTGCTCAAGCAATCATCAAAATAAGTTCCGTAAACGGAGAAATAATCCATGAAAACCTCAACAATCTTTTCACAAAAATCAGAGAATATAGCCATCACGCATCTTTGAAAGGTAGCAGGTGCATTACATAAACCGAAAGGCATACGTCTATAAGCAAAGGTACCGAATGGACAAGTAAAATTGGTCTTTTCTTGATCCCCTTTTGACACATGTATTTGAGAGAAACCAGAATAACTATCTAGAAAGAAAAAATGAGTATGTTTGGATAACCTTTCTAGCGTTTGATCAATAAAAGGCAAATGGTAATGATCTTTCTTAGTAGCTTTATTTAATTTGCGGAAATCAATTACCATCCTATAACATGTAACAATTCTTTGTGGAATCAATTCATCTTTATCATTAGGAACAATAGTCATACCTCCCTTCTTAGGGACACAATGGACAGGACTTACCCACTGGCTATCAGCAACTGGATAGATAATACCTGTCTCTAGAAGCTTTAGTATTTCCTTCCTTACCACTTCTTTCATCTTAGGATTTAACCGTCGTTGATGATCAATAACCGGTTTAGCGTCTTCTTCCAATTTTATCTTGTGTTGGCATAAAGGGGGACTAATGCCCTTAAGATCATCCAGAGTATATCCAATAGCAGCACTGTGCTTCTTCAGTGTTTTCAATAATTTTTCTTCTTCCTGCTCTGAAATATTAGCACTAATAATAATGGCATATATCTTCTTTTCATCAAGATAAACATACTTAAGGTTATCAGGTAACGGTTTAAGTTCAAATGCGTGATCACCCTTGGGTGGAGGAGGATCCCCTAGGATTTCAACAGGCAAGTTGTTTTTCAATACGGGGCCCTGCTTAAAGAATATTTCATCTATTTCCCTTCTCTCATTCATATACATATAATTTTCATGGTCTAGCAGATATTGTTCTAAGGGATCATTAGGAGGCACAGCAATAGAAGCAAGACCAATAATTTCATCCTTACTAGGTAATTCTTTGTCAAGGGATTGTCTACGAAATTTAGCAAAGTTAAAATCATGAGACATATCCCCTAAACCAACGGTAACAATATCTTTCACGCAGTCTATCTTAGCATTAACAGTATTCAAGAAGGGTCTACCAAATATAATGGGACAAAAATCATCTTGTGGGGAACCAAGAACAAGAAAATCAGCAGGGTATTTAACTTTCCCACATAAGACTTAAACATCTCTAACAATCCCAATTGGTGAAATAGTATCTCTATTAGCAAGCTTAATAGTGACATCAATACCTTCTAGCTCAGCGGGTGCAATATCATGCATAATTTCATCGTATAAGGAAATGGGTATTACACTGGCACTAGCACCTACATCACATAAACCATGATAGCAATGATCTCCTATTTTAACAAAGATAACGGGCAAGCCTACAACAGGTCTATGTTTATTCCTAGCATCGGGTTTGGCTATTCTAGCAGCTTCCTCTTGGAGGTAAATAACATGTACATCTAAATTTTCAACCAAGAGATCTTTAACCATAGCAACACTAGGTTCAACTTTAATTTTCTCAGAGGGTGTAGGTGTTCTAGTACTACTCTTACAAACCACAGTGGAAGCTTTAGCATGATCCTTAATTCTTACAGGGAAAGGTGGTTTCTCAATATAAGCAGTAGGAACAATAGGATCAACATTATAAGTGATAGTCTTTTCTTCAACTTTAACAGGTTCAACTACTTTTACTTCAATGGGAGGATGGTATTTAAACCACTTCTCCTTGGGAAGATCAACATGAGTAGCAAATGATTCACAGAAAGAAACTACTATCTCAGAGTCAAGTCCATATTTAGTGCTAAACTCACGAAAAACATCGGTATCCATATAAGCTTTAACACAATAAAACTTAGGGGTCATACCTGACTCCTTACCTTCCTCGAGATCCCAATATTCAGAGTTGCATTTAATTCTTTCCAATAAATCCCATTTGAATTCAACAGTCTTCATCATAAAAGAACCAGTACAAGAATTATCGAGCATGGTGCGATTATTGAGAGAAAGCCGAGCATAAAAATTTTGAGTGATCATTTCTCTTGAGAGCTCATGATTGGGGCATGAATATAACATTGAATTAAGCCTCACCCAAGCTTGAGCGATGCTTTCTCCTTCGCGGGGGCAAAAATTATAAATATAATTACGATCACGATGAACCTGGTGCATAGGGTAGAACTTCTGATGAAATTCCAACTTCAGACGATTATTGTTCCATGATCCAATATCATCACATAGCCTAAACCATGTCAATGCATCTCCCTTAAAAGATAAAGGGAAGAACTTCTTCTTGATAACATCCTTGGGCATACCTGCAAGCTTAAATAATCCACAAACTTCATCCACATAGATTAGGTGTAAATCGGGATGTAGTGTTCCGTCTCGTGTAAAAATAATTATCTAGCAGTTTCTCTATCATACCCGAAGGAATTTCAAAGCAAACGTTTTCAGTAGGTGCAGTAGGTTGAGGAGCAATTCTTTGCTCTTCTGGTCGGGGTGAAGATACCCCGAACAAGCCCCTCAAAGGATGATGAGCCATAGTAACAAGTGACAATAAATTTCAGCACACTATATAAATTTTTCCTTACCAAAGGCGTTTCACTCCCCAGCAACGGCGCCAGAGAAGATTCTAGATGACCCACAAGTGTAGGGGATCTATCATAGTCCTTTCGATAAGTAAGAGTGTCGAACCCAACGAGGAGCAGAAGGAAATGATAGGCAGTTTTCAGTAAGGTATTTTCTGCAAGCACTGAAATTATAGGTAACAGATAGTTTTGTGATAAGGTAATTGGTAGCAAGTAACAAAATGTAAAAGTAAATAAGGTGCAGAAAGATGGCCCAATCCTTTTTGTAGTAAAGGACAAGCCTGGGCAAACTCTTATATGAAGGAAAGCGCTCCCGAGGACACATGGGAATTATCGTCAAGCTAGTTTTCATCACGATCATCTGATCTGCGTTTAGTACTTTGATAATTTGGTATGTGGGTGGACCGGTTCTTGGATGCTGTCCTTACTTGGACAAGCCTCCCACTTTTGATTAACCTCCAATGTAAGCATCTGTAACTACAAAAGAAGTATTAAGGTAAACCTAACCATAGCATGAAACATATGGATCCAAATCAGCCCCTTACAAAGCAACGCATAAACTAGGGTTTAAGCTTCTGTCACTCTAGCAACCCATCATCTACTTATTACTTCACAATGCCTTCCTCTAGGCCCAAATAATGGTGAAGTGTCATGTAGTCGATGTTCACATGACACCATTAGAGGAGAGACAACATACATCTCATCAAAATATCGAACGAATACCAAATTCAGATGACTACTTATAGCAAGACTTCTCCCATGTCCTCAGGAACAAAAAGTAAGTTCTCACAAGAAATAATATTGTTCAGGATCAGAGGGGTATTACTATGCATAATAGATCTGAACATATGATCTTCCACCATGTAAACCAACTAGCATCAACTACAAGGAGTAATCAACACTACTAGCAACCAACAGGTACCAATCTGAGGTTTGGGTACAAAGATTAGATACAAGAGATGAACTATGGTTTGAGAGGAGATGGTGCTGGTGAAGATGTTGATGAAGATAACCCTCCCTAAGATGAGAGAGTTGTTGGTGATGACGGCGGTGACGATTTCCCCCTTCCGGAGGGAAGTATCCTCGGCAGAACAGCTCTGCCGGAGCCCTAGATTGGTTTCCGCCAAGGTTCCACCTCGGGACGACGGCGTCTGGTCCCGAAAGCCTCCTTCTGATTTTTTACAGGTCAAAACACCTCATATAGGAGAAGATGGGCACCGAGGGGCCATCGGGGGGGGCACGAGGCAGGGGGCGTGCCCCCCACCCTCGTGGATAGGTGGTGGCCCCCCTGGCAATTCTATTTTGCCAGATATTTTTTATATTTTCTGAAACGGTGTCCCGTGGAGTTTCGGAGATTTTTGAGTTGTGCAGAATAGGTTTCCAGAGTTTGCTTCTTTTCTAGCCCAGAATTCCAGCTGCCGGCATTCTCCCTCTTCATGTAAACCTTGTAAAATAAGAGAGAAAAGGCATAAGTATTGTGCCATAACGTGTAATAACAGACCATAATGAAATAGATATCAACATAAAAGCATGATGCAAAATGGACGTATCACCCGCTCCTCAGCATTTCAACATGGGACCCCATGGCTTCTTCGAGTGGTGATTACCAAGCTAGGCCAAACGCCTAAGCTTGGGGGAGTACGTGTTTCTCACCGACTTTGCATTTATGTTCACACATTTCAGTTTTCGGTGTTCACACTATTTCATTGTATTATCCATACTTAATTTTATTTTCGCGCTTTCTTCTTGTGTGTTTGAAAAACTTGAGAAAATACAAAAATATTTACTGCTTCCTTTTGCTTTTCTTTCTAGAATGGTTAGCTGTAGCACTAAAAAGAAAAACCAAAATGATTTCCTTGTTCTTCTTTTACCTGTTGGGAGTTTACCCTTGTAAATACTTTTTTCTTGTTTTTTGCTTTCCCCTTTTATTTGTTTGTTCTAGAAAATCAAAAACTTCAAAAAAAATCAGTGTTTTTCTCTGAATTTCTTTTCTGTTTACTGAGTCGTACCAAGGAGAAGACCACAATGAAAATATTGAGTGGCTCTCATATGCATAATTGTTGATCTAGCAAAGAGCCCATTTTACCTTGTCTGCTCTTGTTGAATAAAATATTTTGTAGATTCTAGCTTAGTCCACGACACTCTTGCACTATTATTATTTTCTTATCATTCGGTCGTGCAAGTGAAAGGCAATAATGACGACATTTGATGAACTGACCATGGCAGAGAGAAACGAGTATGAACTCGACTTGTTCTATTTTTGTAAATATGTTTAACCTGGTATCCATGATTAGCCTATTATGATTAAACATGTTTGCAATAACAATTAGAGATTATAGTTTCTCATGCCATGCATAAGTAGCTAGGGGTGGATAATGATTTATCTTGGATATCAACATTGCGTTAATTAATTGTGATGTAGTATGTTGATATGGTATCCTCCTCCGGATCTTTCAAGTGGCTTGACTTGGCACATGTTCATGCATGTAGTTGAATCAAAACCAACATAGCCTCTATGATATTTATGTTCACGGTGTCCATATCCTACTCATGCTGATGTCCAATGTTACTTATGCATAATGTATGTTCATGACCGTAGTTGCTCTCTAGCTGGCCGCTTCTCAACCTATTTGCTAGCATTTGCCTGTACTAAGTGGGAATTCTTCTTGTACATCAAAAACCTTGAACCCAAGTTATTCCAGATGAGTCCACCATACCTACCTATATGCGGTACTACCCTACCGTCCTAAGTAAATTTTCATGTGCCATCTCTAAAAACTTCAAATAAATATTCTTTTTGTGTGCCTGGATCCTTCATGGAACGACAGGAGGTAGTCAGTATCTTCCATGCTAAGCGGGTTATTCTCAGGTTGAGTGTTTATTCACTCACCGTTGCACGATAAAAGGGCGGTAATAGGGATGCCCAGTCCCAAACTGCAAAAAGAATTGATCTCTCAAATAAACAAACAAAAACTCCAATTGGAGTTATAACCTTTACTTTTCCGCTTGGGAACCGCCACTAGCGTTCTTAGCATGGAAGATATTGATAACTGATAGTCGGGAAGTAAATGAGAAGGGTGCATGTATCAATATATCATTTACCTTTATTTAAAAAAATTGAGCTCTCGCACCTCTGCAAATCCCTGCTTCCCTCTGCGAAGGGACTATCTATTTACTTTTATGTTGAGTCATCACCTTCTCTAATAAGCGCCAGATCTAAGAGCACTGATGTCATGCTTATGCATTGTGTGTAGTGAATGTTGGGTGTTAGCATGACTGGATATTTTCTACCATGAATTACAATGTTTAGTCGCTGCTTGAACTTTGGAGGTGCTCTGCATTTATGTTTTGCGGTCTCAGAAAGGGCTAGCGAGATACCACTATTGTTATATTATATCATGTTTGTTTTGATAACGTGTTGCTGTTTGAGATATCTTATTACTACTCGCTAGCTGATTATGTTATTGATATGTGTTAATATAATTTCTAAGAGTTATTGTTGACATGGTTAGTCATGATCCGTGCTGAAACCTCGGTATTGTTTAAGCTTATTTATGCAAACAAGAGCAAAGGAGTTCATAATTTTTTTTATTTTTCACTTTCAGTTTATCAAATGAATTGCTTGAGAATAAGCAAAGGTTTAAGCTTGGGGGAGTTGATATGTCTCCAACGTATCTACTTTTCCTAACGCTTTTCCTCTTGTTTTGGACTCTAATTTGCATGATTTGAATGAAACTAACCCTGGACTAACGTTGTTTTCAGCAGAACTACCATGGTGTTGTTTTTGTGCAGAAATAAAAGTTCTCGGAATGGAACGAAACTTTGCGAGGAAATTTTATACAATCAAAGAAAAATACCGGAACCAAGAACCACCGAAGGGGGGCACCTGGGTGGGCATAACCCACCAGGGCGCGCCCCCCTCCAAGCGCGCCCAGGTGGGTTGTCCCCACCTGGTGGCCCCGCACACGCTGAAACCTATGCTATAAAATCACATTTTTCCAGAAAAAATCAAGGAGAAAGAATTATCGTGTTCCACAAGACGGAGACGCCGTCACCTCCTGTTCTTCACCGGGAGGCCAGATCTGGAGTTCGTGTGGAGCTCCGGAGAGGGGGGTCTTCGTTCTTCGTCATCACCAACCCTTCTCCATCACCAATTCTATGATGTTCCCCACCGGGAGTGAGTAATTCCTTCGTAGGCTCGCTGGTCGGTGAGGAGTTGGATGAGATTCATCATGTAATATAGTTAGTTTTGTTAGAGTCGATCCCTAGTATCCACTATGTTCTGAGATTGATGTTGCTATGACTTTGCCATGCTTAATGCTTGTCACTTTGGGCCCGGATGCCATGATTTTAGATCTGAACCGTTTATGTTATCACCGTTATATCCATGTTCTAGATCCAATCTTGCAAGTCATAGTCAACTACTACGTGTTATGATCCGGCAACCCCGGAGTGACAATAGTCGGGACCACTCCCGATGATGACCGTAGTTTGAGGACTTCATGTATTCACCGTGTGTTAATGCTTTGTTCTGGTTCTCTATTAAAAGGAAGCCTTAATATCCCTTAGTTTCCAATTGGACCCCCCTGTCATGGGAGGGTAGGACAAAAGATGTCATGCAAGTTCTTTCCATATGACTATTTACGGAATACATGCCTACACTATATTTATGAACTCGAGCTCGTGCTGTATTGCCCTAAGCTATAACCGTCACATGATGAATATCATCCAACGAATTAGCGATCCAATGCCTATGAACTTATCCTATATTGTTTATGCCAAGTCACTACTGCTATCGTTACTGTTGCACTTGCTACAAAACTAATGCTATCATTGTTACTGTTATTATTGCTGCTACCACTACTATCAAAACTATCATATTACTGTGCTAGTGATCACTTTGCTCCAGATAATTAATCTCCAGGTGTGGCTGAATTGACAACTCAGCTGTTAACACTTACAAATATTCTTTGGCTCCCCTTGTGTCGAATCTATAAATTTGGGTTGAATACTCTACCCTCGAAAACTGTTGCGATCCCTTATACTTGTGGGTTATCAGCCAACACTCTAGCCAGATTGATTTCCTCCTCTCGAGAAGAGAAGACATGCGTGTGTGACGCCCGAGACCGACGTCCCAGAAGATTCCAGAAGCTTCCCGAAGTTTCAGATGTTCCGGGGTTGCCCGTGTGTTCTTTTGTGCTTGTGTTTTTAATTTTGCATTGCATCATGCCATCATGTCCTTTTATTTTGCATCTCAACTTATATAAATCGTGTGGACCTTCGGTCCATTTAAATCGAGGGAAGATTGTCTTCTCTTTAAAACATATAAAAGCCTCTCCATATGTATGGAGCTATATTAATAATTATTCCATTCCTCGGAATTACTCAAACACACTTGCATATTCTCCCCATGTCTTTTTCACTTCGAGCTTCTCCTTCTAAACCTTGCTAATTCTTTCGTTGTTTCGAGGCTCCCCCATTTTATCTAGACTCCGTTCAAACTCCTTTTATTCTTTTTGCAACCTAAATGTTTTAGTTTGCACTTCCCTTTTGTTGGTTCTATTTTTGTTGGGTTGGCAATAACCCGTAAAGCCTTACAAAAATGACCCATCTTTTATTTATGTCCTTTGCCTCTTTCTTTTTATTTTGTTTCTCTCCTTTTATTTTTTATTTCTGCTAAGGAATAAAAAAAAAAGAGGCATCCCAGCCGCTCGGGCCTCAATCTCCCTGGCCGCAGCTCATCCTTCCCTCTTGGGCCTTCTCCATCCCTTCTGGCCCAGCTGGCCTCGGGCCCAGCCGCCACTGGCCCGTTCCCCACCGAAACCTAGCGCTCTCCCTCACGTTCCCTCGTTCCCCCGAGCCGCCGCCACTCACCCATCGTTCCCCTCGAGCCTCGACCGCACGCCGCCCCCCTCGCACTCCTCGCTCGCGAGCCCCGCTCCCTCATCTCTCTCGCACTCTCTCTTCGCCCCGATCTCCCTCGAAACCCCGAGCCCGAATCCACCGCCGAGCGCTGCCTCCTCTGCGCCGGTTCCCTCATCGCTGGCGCCCTTCCCTCCGCTTTTCCCAGCAGGCCGCGCCGTAGCCCGCGTCGGCTCCGTGCAGGAGCTCCGCCTCCTCCGTCCTCCAAGCGGCCGGCCTCCCGCGCCAGGATCGAGACCTTGGCCGAGCCCCGCGCGCGGGCTCCTTCCCCCATCGACCTTCCTCAGGACTTCCCCGACGCCGGCCAGGAAGCTGCCTCCCTGGCTGCCCTTCTCCAGCGCTGCGGCCTGCCTCCGCGCCCTCCAGCGCCATGGCTTTCAGCCGCCGCCGCGCCAAGGTCGGGCCCCGACGCAGCAGCAGCGCCGGCCCCC
>LR738714.1:634317866-634345471 GCA_902687465.1 Secale cereale
TTTTTTTTTCCTTCTTTTTATTGTGAATGCCGCAGCCGCTACAACCGGGGACGCCAAGATCTTCGAACAAGGGACCCGAGACGTCAAGTACCTCTTGGATTCGTCAAGTCCGACGACAAGTGTTCCGTTACCGTCGCAAGTTTTGAGACCGGCGAGTCCGAAGACACCAAGTACCACGACGTCGACGACCTCGAGAACGACTACATGAACGAGTACAAGGCGACCCGACCGAGTACCCCTTTGGATGCGACAAGTTCAACTACATCCGTGTACGACTACATGACCGACAAGTACCACGACGACCCGAACGACTTCCGTCGCGTGTACCACTACCGTCGCCCCGTGAACAACTACCGCCGTCGTGGAACCGCCAAGACGAACGGAACAACTACTTCCTCTACGAGTTGCGGAACGACTACTTCCTCTACTTCCACTACTACGGCTACTTCCACTACGTCCCTCGACGTCTCGAACCGCCCCGAAACGCACGCTTCGAAGGTATACCGAAAACGACCCCGTGGATGAACCGTGAGATGCATGCTTGTTGTGTTGTATGAAATGTTTCCCGTGTGAGCTCCGTGTCCGTTTCGTCCCTTTTGTTGTTCCTCGGTTGCCTCGTCACCGACCCGTGGGAACCCGGCAACGGGATCACCCCACCTCTTTCATCTCGTTTGACTCGCTTCGTCACCTTTTGCACCGGTCTCTTAACGAGATACCGGAACCGATATGATGCGTTGCATCATTTTCGGATCGTTGCCGTGGAACCCTTTCATTCCACCACGGTGACAAATGCTTCTTATCTCTTTTAAGTCAACCTTTTTAATAAACTTGCATAAACTTGATCATGTCATCCGCATCATATTAACAACATTAATATGTGTGAATTGTTGTTTGCTTATAATTATTAAACATGCTCATGGGGATTTTTCGGATATGTTGTTGTTTCTTCCGGCCTCATTTAAAATGTCTTAATAGTGTAGTTTTATTATGCTTCACCTCTTGCCATGTTAAAAACATTTAACCTTGTCTAGTAAATAACAAGAGTCAACTAAATAATTAATGTGGTGTTTCGTCAATATGCAACTCGTTGCATATTGAGCTCCACTTAACTTGTAGTGTTGTTTGTGCACTTTGCCATGCCATGCATATTTAAACCGGACATGCATCATGCTTGCTTGTGCATCGTATGCCATGTTTATGATTGTGTGTTTACCGTGTTGTTTCTTCTTTCTGGTTGCTCTCTTGTTAGCTTCGGTTTCGTTCCGGAGTTGTGAGGATCCGCTCGTCTGTTGCTCCGTCTGCTTCTTGGATCCGTTCTTCTCCCTTGTGGAATCCCAGGCAAGATGACCGAACCCGGATATCATTACTATCTTTGCCTATTGCTAGAGTATCGCTCTATAGTTTTGCCTCGATGCCCATGTCTTTCTTGTCAGCCTCCTACTTGTAACCATTGCCATGTTTAACCACCCTACCTACGCAAACCGTTGCTTGGCTAAGTACGCTTCGCTCAGCCCTTCTTATAGCATTGCTAGTTGCAGGTGAAGATTGAAGATGCTTGCTTCATGTTGAAGTTTGGTTGGGTTATATCACACTATATAAATGCTTAAACGAAATCATCTATATACTGGCAGGGTGGAAGGCTAAGCCTTTTGCTTGGTGTTTTGTTCCACTCATGCCGTTAGGAACCGTATAAACCGGTGTTATGTTCCTTGATTTTGCGTTCCTAACACGGTTGGGGTGTATGGGACCCCCTTGATAAACCGCTAAGTGCTAAGTCTTTTCCAGCAAGTCCCAACATTTGGTACTATTTGCCTCATAATAACAACTTAATTAATTAATTAAATTTGCATAGAGGGTCGCTCCCTCGAGGATCCCTTATTTCTACATAGCAGGGGGGGCCAGTGCCGATGGTGTTGGTCCCAAACGGGGAGTCTGCGGGAACCACCACGGGGAAACTCGAGGTTTGGGTCCTGTAGAATCACCCATCCGGTCGTGTCCTGAGACCTAGATACGCGCGGCTACTATCAGGGTGTCGACACGCCGGGAGGATTTGCTGGATTAGCCTTACCTTAGTTCGGTTTAACTTGAGCACGGGATTCCGAGAATACTCGGGCCTTCCCAACTATGGAGTTGCGACTCCGCGGATCGTGGGCTTGTAATGGGTCAAGTTGGAACACCCCTGCAGGGTTTGAACTTTCGAAAGCCGTGCCCGCGGTTATGTGGCAGATGGGAGCTTGTTAATTCCGGTTGTAGATAACTTGACACAATGTTTCAATACACTACCAGCGTGTGTACCGTGACTGTCAATTTCCGAATAAGGATTCGGGAGTTGAACACGGTGGGGTTATGTTTGACCGGTTTTAGTTAGGATCACTTCGTGATCATCTTTCGACCGATGCTCTTCTCTTCTCGCTCTCTTTACGTAAGTTAGTGCTAGTTGCTGCTGCAGACTCTTGTTTGTTCCTTCACCTCATATTCTTTCTTCAGCCTTGTCCTCACCCAAGGCTTAAATAGTCTTGTTACCCGGGAACGGGATTGCTGAGTCCTCTGTGGCTCACAGTTACTTCACCACACCAGATGCAGGTTCAGCCGAGTTTGATGCAGGAGTTGGATCGGTTCTTCACCCGGGAGCCCGATGAAGATCGTGACTGTTTGCTTGAGACGTTTCGATGCTCAGTAGTGGTTTCTACTAGGATTCGATCTTGGCCTGTGGCTTTATGTTGTTTTGGTATCTTTCTTTGGATCTTCACCCGTAGTCGGGTTGTGATGTTGTTTGATGTATTGTTTATGTAATGTATTGTGTGAAGTGGCGAGTGTAAGCCAACTATCTCCTTTTGCATTTTAATCCCTCTTTTACATGAGTCGTGCAAAGATACCAAACTTGAGATCATTCTAGGATGGATTTATGCCTTTAAGTCGTGCCTCGACACGTAGGAGGTATAACTCCATCCTGGGCATTACAAGTTGGTATTCAGAGCCTTCTCCGACCTAGAAGCCCCCACTGATTGATCGAATCGTTGACGGTTGAGTCTAGGCACACACTGAAAACTTTTGAGTCCTATATTATATCGGAGAATAGGATTTCTTTGCTTCTCATCCCCTTTCTCTCTGGTGAGGACTCCTGACGATTACTCTTTTCTCTTCTACTTTCAAAAATTGCACCAAATTTTTTTTAGGATCCCGCGAGTATTCTGGGATTGTTTCGATGTTCTTGTGACAAGGATATTGTTCTCGATGCCTCCTGTTACCGAGGAGTTGAGCTTCGGGGTATCATTGACACAAGCATATCGCGGCAGTACTAAATACTTAAGACGGCCGACATCGAAAATCTCTCCTATACGGCCAGTGGCAAGATAACCCCGACATCACCCAGTACTGGGGAGGTAGTTCGAGAGTATTGCCATAGCTTGTTATAGTGGATGCGTTTTCGAAGGTCCGAGGTACACAGTTTCCGAGAAAGACTGGTTATGTGTTGAAGGATGGATACACCTGGATGTAGGTTAGAGTTGATTGCGCGGTGCTTCCCGTGTATCCCCAACACCTGATTGCATAACTGGAAACTTTCGGAAATTAATAGGTGGGTTTATCAAGTAGTTCTAGGCATTCTTCCAACGGATGCTCGATATGAAGTTTGGGGTTCTACATTGAGTGAAGTGGTTTTATGGACTTGTTCTGATCGGGAGTTGCATCTTAAAGGGTCCTTGGCTATGCTGATCCGGGGATTGCAAAACCCTTTTGTAACATGTTCCATGAGCTTTCAGCACGAAGATGTCGAACGAAGCTTCTATCTTGTATTTGTTCTATCTGATCCTTGTTCCTTTTTATTTACCTTTTGCTCTCCAAGTGGCTTCTCGACAAGTTGATGTACCCGCGGAATTCATTCGTTCAATTCTTTGCTCGGATGATATTGTGAAGATTAGGCTGTTGCATATCTATCCTTTGTTTCGTTTTGATTCTGGTATTCGAGTTGCTTCGATGTCAAGTGTTGATTCCATACCTTTCCTAATCGATATTCTCATATTTCTATGGGAGTGCTAATTCTTCTTGATCATCAAGATGGTCATGTTAATTCTTTTCAACCGGTGTCCATTTTATTCATCCCAAGTTGTCTTGTTTTTCCCCACCCTCCCTCCCTTCTTTTCTTTATGGAGC
The DNA here is from genome assembly GCA_902687465.1 of Secale cereale. Taxonomy (NCBI): domain Eukaryota; kingdom Viridiplantae; phylum Streptophyta; class Magnoliopsida; order Poales; family Poaceae; genus Secale; species Secale cereale. The sequence goes on from LR738714.1 coordinate 634,322,019, forward strand.
AAGAATTCTTAAATGAAATATCCATTTTATTCTTGTGAGGTTTCTTCATTTTTTTCCTTCAATGTTCTTATCCGGTGTTTTCTCAAGAAGATGCTCAAGAGCTCCAAGTTCATCATTCTCCTCTTGCTATTCATATCCGGAGTGCTGAAGATTCATAATTCCTTTCTTAACCCGTTCAAACTATTTTGAGCTTTGTCTCCTTACTCAAGCCATTTAATTCAACCGGTGCAATATCTCTTAAGCAATCTTTTCCAACGGTGATTTTCTTTAGTGGGCCCTAACCCACAGGTCTTTTCCAGGATCTTACCTGACTCTTCTTTTTTCTGGAGTTATACTCAAATTATTTTAAAGTGTGACGTAAGAATGAATCCCATCAGTCACATGCCTTCTCCAAGTTTACTTTCAAATTCTTTTTCATCATTGGTTCAACCTTTTTAATTCTTTATTCCGGAGTGCTCAACAATTCTTCATGGCATTTTCCGTCTTCATTCTCAACATTTGGAGACCGGAGAAGAGTTTCTCTTAAATCTTGGCCGTTCTCTCAAGTTATTTCATGAATTCTTTTCCTTTGTGTTCCTCCGAAGGCCATCATTTCATAAGATTCTTCGTTCTCAGTTTTCAACCTCGTCCTCCAAATATTCTTCTTTGATGCCTCTTCGTTCGTCTCCATATTCTTACGGTGGTTCTTTCAAGTTTACTCTTCCTTGTTATCGTTTTAATTCATTCGTTCTTTTCATAACCCTACCGGTGCTTCGTTGAATATTTACCCAAGCTTGTGCTAGATCTCTCTTTAATTCCTTGCAACGAGAATAAGTAGTATGCCAAATCCTTTGGTTGCCATCAATTTAAATTGGTGAAGGAGATGCATGACATAATTCTTATTCTTACTCCTTCCAGGTGATTTAATTATTTTGTCTGGAGCTTGTTCATCATATCATATTCTCGGTTCTAAGTTTTTCATCTTGTTTTCCGGAGCTCCAAGTTATTTCAATTATCATTTCAACTTCATCTAATTCACCGCAGGCCTTCAATCTTATTCTTTTCACCTTTCACTTCTCATGCTTTCAATACCGGAGTTCTCATGGTGGTTCATCATCATTTAATTCATCCTTGAAGTCTTCATCAAGATTCTTGTTGGAGCTCAAGCATTCTTCTTCATGCTTTCCAATTGCAATTCTTGCTCCCTTATCTTTTGAGGTGGTGTTATGTCATTCTTGACAATTCCTTCATGTTTCATGATTCACGAGTTATCAAGAATGAGATATTTAAACCCATCATTTTCCTTTGTTCAGGAGATCTTTCCAACCATTCAATTTATTCATTGGAGTTATCTTGGGTTGTATTTCACCTAAAAGCTTTCCCTAAGGATTGTTGCAATTATGGTGCTTATAAATGACCCAAGTTCTTCATTTATCCTTCCGGTGAAATAAGCTTTTCATCTCCTTGTTGATCTCAACCCAAGCAATTTGTTTCTGTTAATGGCTGGTTGTCACCTCTTAATTTTGAGATGTTTTCCATAAGCCCACATGAAGCTTATTCTTTTGTTGTTGATTATTTCAATCAACTCCGTTCAACCCTTCTTCGTAAGGATGCTCTTTCAAATTTAATTTTGAGAGAAGTTGTCATTTTTCTTCTCCATTCTTTTCTTTCATGGATCTATATTCTATTCTTTCATTCCGGAGGCTTTGTGATGTTGCTCTTTTGACCATCATCTCGTTTTTATCGGGATCATGCTCTTTCCCTTGCTTATCATTTAACAGGAGTGTTGTATTCTTCATTCTAGTTCTCTCATCTTATCAAGTTTTGCCTCACTCTTCAACCGGAGTGCTGTCTGAATCTTTCTTACTCCTTGTGCCATTCTTTTAATTGTTCCGGAGGTTGTGTGTTGTTGTTTTCATCAAGTATCACTCCATCTCCTCTAGTTCTTGTTCAGTTCCTTCCATTTTCAGACGAAGTGCTGTCCAAATCCTGTTATTCTTATTCTTTGGCCATACCATTGCAGTTTCATATTCTTTTGGTCCGTGAGCTCTTGTTTCATGTCTTTCAACCTACAAGGTTCTTGTTATGTTCCTTGTTCCTCCTTTTTACCGGAGTGCTCTTAACTTCGTTCATCTCCGTTACATTCTTCTTTCACTTTGTTAAACCTCTCAAGGTTCTTTGGTTTCACTCGTTCGTCAAAGAAGCAACTTTGTTTTACCTCTTCCTCTTCCGTTTTTACCCGGTGATATCTCTAGGATCTCGGGTCGAGATCCTCTGTTAGTGTGGGAGAGTTGTGACGCCCGAGACCGACGTCCCAGAAGATTCCAGAAGCTTCCCGAAGTTTCAGATGTTCCGGGGTTGCCCGTGTGTTCTTTTGTGCTTGTGTTTTTAATTTTGCATTGCATCATGCCATCATGTCCTTTTATTTTGCATCTCAACTTATATAAATCGTGTGGACCTTCGGTCCATTTAAATCGAGGGAAGATTGTCTTCTCTTTAAAACATATAAAAGCCTCTCCATATGTATGGAGCTATATTAATAACTATTCCATTCCTCGGAATTACTCAAACACACTTGCATATTCTCCCCATGTCTTTTTCACTTCGAGCTTCTCCTTCTAAACCTTGCTAATTCTTTCGTTGTTTCGAGGCTCCCCCATTTTATCTAGACTCCGTTCAAACTCCTTTTATTCTTTTTGCAACCTAAATGTTTTAGTTTGCACTTCCCTTTTGTTGGTTCTATTTTTGTTGGGTTGGCAATAACCCGTAAAGCCTTACAAAAATGACCCATCTTTTATTTCTGTCCTTTGCCTCTTTCTTTTTATTTTGTTTCTCTCCTTTTATTTTTTATTTCTGCTAAGGAATAAAAAAAAAAAGAGGCATCCCAGCCGCTCGGGCCTCAATCTCCCTGGCCGCAGCTCATCCTTCCCTCTTGGGCCTTCTCCATCCCTTCTGGCCCAGCTGGCCTCGGGCCCAGCCGCCACTGGCCCGTTCCCCACCGAAACCTAGCGCTCTCCCTCACGTTCCCTCGTTCCCCCGAGCCGCCGCCACTCACCCATCGTTCCCCTCGAGCCTCGACCGCACGCCGCCCCCCTCGCACTCCTCGCTCGCGAGCCCCGCTCCCTCATCTCTCTCGCACTCTCTCTTCGCCCCGATCTCCCTCGAAACCCCGAGCCCGAATCCACCGCCGAGCGCTGCCTCCTCTGCGCCGGTTCCCTCATCGCTGGCGCCCTTCCCTCCGCTTTTCCCAGCAGGCCGCGCCGTAGCCCGCGTCGGCTCCGTGCAGGAGCTCCGCCTCCTCCGTCCTCCAAGCGGCCGGCCTCCCGCGCCAGGATCGAGACCTTGGCCGAGCCCCGCGCGCGGGCTCCTTCCCCCATCGACCTTCCTCAGGACTTCCCCGACGCCGGCCAGGAAGCTGCCTCCCTGGCTGCCCTTCTCCAGCGCTGCGGCCTGCCTCCGCGCCCTCCAGCGCCATGGCTTTCAGCCGCCGCCGCGCCAAGGTCGGGCCCCGACGCAGCAGCAGCGCCGGCCCCCGCGACCCTCCGGCCTCACCTCGTCCAGCCCGGCGCGCCTCCAGCCCAAGTGCCGCCCTGCTTCGGCCTCTGCCTCGCCCCGTTTCCAGCACCGCAGCCCGGCGCGCCCCTCCTCCATCTTCAGCTCGTCCAGCGCGCCTCCTTCCCCAGGCTTTGCTCGGGTCTGCCTCGGGTAGCAGCTCGCGGAGCTGCAGCCACCTCGCCCCGAGCCGCCAAGACCTTGATGTTTTGTTTTTTTTTCCTTCTTTTTATTGTGAATGCCGCAGCCGCTACAACCGGGGACGCCAAGATCTTCGAACAAGGGACCCGAGACGTCAAGTACCTCTTGGATTCGTCAAGTCCGACGACAAGTGTTCCGTTACCGTCGCAAGTTTTGAGACCGGCGAGTCCGAAGACACCAAGTACCACGACGTCGACGACCTCGAGAACGACTACATGAACGAGTACAAGGCGACCCGACCGAGTACCCCTTTGGATGCGACAAGTTCAACTACATCCGTATACGACTACATGACCGACAAGTACCACGACGACCCGAACGACTTCCGTCGCGTGTACCACTACCGTCGCCCCGTGAACAACTACCGCCGTCGTGGAACCGCCAAGACGAACGGAACAACTACTTCCTCTACGAGTTGCGGAACGACTACTTCCTCTACTTCCACTACTACGGCTACTTCCACTACGTCCCTCGACGTCTCGAACCGCCCCGAAACGCACGCTTCGAAGGTATACCGAAAACGACCCCGTGGATGAACCGTGAGATGCATGCTTGTTGTGTTGTATGAAATGTTTCCCGTGTGAGCTCCGTGTCCGTTTCGTCCCTTTTGTTGTTCCTCGGTTGCCTCGTCACCGACCCGTGGGAACCCGGCAACGGGATCACCCCACCTCTTTCATCTCGTTTGACTCGCTTCGTCACCTTTTGCACCGGTCTCTTAACGAGATACCGGAACCGATATGATGCGTTGCATCATTTTCGGATCGTTGCCGTGGCACCCTTTCATTCCACCACGGTGACAAATGCTTCTTATCTCTTTTAAGTCAACCTTTTTAATAAACTTGCATAAACTTGATCATGTCATCCGCATCATATTAACAACATTAATATGTGTGAATTGTTGTTTGCTTATAATTATTAAACATGCTCATGGGGATTTTCCGGATATGTTGTTGTTTCTTCCGGCCTCATTTAAAATGTCTTAATAGTGTAGTTTTATTATGCTTCACCTCTTGCCATGTTAAAAACATTTAACCTTGTCTAGTAAATAACAAGAGTCAACTAAATAATTAATGTGGTGTTTCGTCAATATGCAACTCGTTGCATATTGAGCTCCACTTAACTTGTAGTGTTGTTTGTGCACTTTGCCATGCCATGCATATTTAAACCGGACATGCATCATGCTTGCTTGTGCATCGTATGCCATGTTTATGATTGTGTGTTTACCGTGTTGTTTCTTCTTTCCGGTTGCTCTCTTGTTAGCTTCGGTTTCGTTCCGGAGTTGTGAGGATCCGCTCGTCTGTTGCTCCGTCTGCTTCTTGGATCCGTTCTTCTCCCTTGTGGAATCCCAGGCAAGATGACCGAACCCGGATATCATTACTATCTTTGCCTATTGCTAGAGTATCGCTCTATAGTTTTGCCTCGATGCCCATGTCTTTCTTGTCAGCCTCCTACTTGTAACCATTGCCATGTTTAACCACCCTACCTACGCAAACCGTTGCTTGGCTAAGTACGCTTCGCTCAGCCCTTCTTATAGCATTGCTAGTTGCAGGTGAAGATTGAAGATGCTTGCTTCATGTTGAAGTTTGGTTGGGTTATATCACACTATATAAATGCTTAAACGAAATCATCTATATACTGGCAGGGTGGAAGGCTAAGCCTTTTGCTTGGTGTTTTGTTCCACTCATGCCGTTAGGAACCGTATAAACCGGTGTTATGTTCCTTGATTTTGCGTTCCTAACACGGTTGGGGTGTATGGGACCCCCTTGATAAACCGCTAAGTGCTAAGTCTTTTCCAGCAAGTCCCAACATTTGGTACTATTTGCCTCATAATAACAACTTAATTAATTAATTAAATTTGCATAGAGGGTCGCTCCCTCGAGGATCCCTTATTTCTACATAGCAGGGGGGGCCAGTGCCGATGGTGTTGGTCCCAAACGGGGAGTCTGCGGGAACCACCACGGGGAAACTCGAGGTTTGGGTCCTGTAGAATCACCCATCCGGTCGTGTCCTGAGACCTAGATACGCGCGGCTACTATCAGGGTGTCGACACGCCGGGAGGATTTGCTGGATTAGCCTTACCTTAGTTCGGTTTAACTTGAGCACGGGATTCCGAGAATACTCGGGCCTTCCCAACTATGGAGTTGCGACTCCGCGGATCGTGGGCTTGTAATGGGTCAAGTTGGAACACCCCTGCAGGGTTTGAACTTTCGAAAGCCGTGCCCGCGGTTATGTGGCAGATGGGAGCTTGTTAATTCCGGTTGTAGATAACTTGACACAATGTTTCAATACACTACCAGCGTGTGTACCGTGACTGTCAATTTCCGAATAAGGATTCGGGAGTTGAACACGGTGGGGTTATGTTTGACCGGTTTTAGTTAGGATCACTTCGTGATCATCTTTCGACCGATGCTCTTCTCTTCTCGCTCTCTTTACGTAAGTTAGTGCTAGTTGCTGCTGCAGACTCTTGTTTGTTCCTTCACCTCATATTCTTTCTTCAGCCTTGTCCTCACCCAAGGCTTAAATAGTCTTGTTACCCGGGAACGGGATTGCTGAGTCCTCTGTGGCTCACAGTTACTTCACCACACCAGATGCAGGTTCAGCCGAGTTTGATGCAGGAGTTGGATCGGTTCTTCACCCGGGAGCCCGATGAAGATCGTGACTGTTTGCTTGAGACGTTTCGATGCTCAGTAGTGGTTTCTACTAGGATTCGATCTTGGCCTGTGGCTTTATGTTGTTTAGGTATCTTTCTTTGGATCTTCACCCGTAGTCGGGTTGTGATGTTGTTTGATGTATTGTTTATGTAATGTATTGTGTGAAGTGGCGAGTGTAAGCCAACTATCTCCTTTTGCATTTTAATCCCTCTTTTACATGAGTCGTGCAAAGATACCAAACTTGAGATCATTCTAGGATGGATTTATGCCTTTAAGTCGTGCCTCGACACGTAGGAGGTATAACTCCATCCTGGGCATTACAGCGTGTGTGCCAATATTGTAAGGTGATATATGGAGAGAGTGTTGTCCCTCAGCATAAGCTTGTCGTGGCCGACTACCTCTTTCGGATTCGTGTCCAGTGGGATAAGCATGCCAAAGTCACTAGAACGATGTGGTGGAAGCTCAAGGGGGATGCAACTCATGCGTTCATGGAGAGGGTCATTAAGGAGAGCCCTTGGAAGGAAGGAAGTGATGCAGCCAATATGTAAACAAAGATGGCGACTTACATTTGCAATGTGGCCTTTGAAGGAGTTTGGGGTGTCCATGGGAAGTAGAAGCGAAGCTAAAGATAACTGATGGTGGAATGATCATTTCTAGGAGGCTATTAAGGTGAAGAAATATTCTTTTAGATGCCTATACCTAGATAGGAGTGCAAACAACATAGAGAAGTACAAGATGGCAAAGAAGGCCACAAAGTGAGCTGTGAGTGAAGCAAGGAGTCGGGCGTATGAGGACCTGTACCAGCGGTTACACACATATGGAGCCGAAAGGGACATCCATAAGATGGCCAAGATCCGGGAGATGAATACGAGGGATGTTGATCAAGTCAAATGCATCAAGGATGAAGCTGACCAAGCTCTATTTTCATGACACATGAACCAAAGTTATCATACAACCATCCTCAACAACACAACCAGAAAAATATGCAAAAACGTAAAAAAGCAGTGAAGGGCAGCAGACCAGTGAATTTTCTGTCTCTTGGTCAAACATGCACTTCCATATGTTATAAACTGCCCTTGCAAGTGCAAGTGATACTGTAAACGTCACCTTGTTTAGATTTATTTTGCCATGTATTTGATTCGTGTCCTTTCATTTGTATAGTTTTTTAATGATTAATACTACTTGATAAGAAATGGGGAAATACTTTGAAGTATGGACAATGCTTATACTTTAAATATCTGAATCTTAGCTTATTTTCATGTTTTTGTTGCTTGCATGATACGAGCATGACTGATGTGAAGTTCAGTATAGGTTGGTCGTAGAGCCGGAATTACAATATTTCCACTACTGGCATATATATCCAGATATATTTGTTCATGTGTGTGATTTTCTTCACAAGCTGTCGAGTTGGGTAAGGTACATTTTTCTTTCTGACATAGTTGAATTACCTCATGTACTCAGTTTCATGCACTGGTTTCAAAGTTGGTCGAATGCAGAAACACACTTGCACACGGATTTCAGACATAAGTGGGTTAATTCATTTGCACATGATATTACATCTGAACAACCGATAGTGGTTGGGGAGCCATCCTCTGTTGGCATTGCGACTTGTGACATGTTCTACTCTGCTTATGTATTTACATGCCTATATATACAATATGTTACTGTGTGTTGACATTTATCATGCTTTCTGCAGTTGCATCGGATAAAATTCCATTGGTTCTCCAAAATGTTAGAAATATCCTCAAAGTAAGTACTCCATTTACTTTCAACTACGAGACCTGAAATTTTTTCTTTTACGGATTTCGCCCTAAGAGCATCTACAGCCGGGCATTCCAAACCCACCTCAAACGCCTGGGCGGACGGTCCGGTCACAAAAATTCGACCCAGACAGGCGCCTCAAACGTTTGGGCTGACGGACACACCTCATATCCAACCCAAATATGGCGTGGACATGGGGTGCATGGGCGCGCTGGGGCGCGTACGCCACATCGGACTTACGATGGGGGTCCCACAGAGAATTGCCCTTAAACCCGGTGGTCTGATGGACATTTCCTCCGGTGGGGTGTGTGCACGTCACGTGCCGCCACTCTAACTCGCTGTCTGAGACCAAATCTGGCTATTTAAGTCAACCGGCGTCCCCAACCCTAGCCACATCGACCTCCTCCCTCTCCGCGCCGCCAGCCCGAGCCCATCCACCACCTCTCTCCCGGTCTGCCTCTCTTCACATGTCCTTCAGCCTCGCCATGGTTCGGCAAAAGATAACGACGTATGCTATGCTCAGGAGGGAGCGCAGGTTCTAGATTGAGCAGGAGATCCGGGCAAGGTGTGCCGCCTGCATCGCGGTCGTCCTGCCTCTGGACTCACCGGAGCCGGAGGAGGAGGAAGAGGAACAACAACTGGCTTCGATGGAGGTGGCTGATCCAGAGGTGGACGAGGTGGAGTAGCCGGAGGAGGAGCTGGCGCCGGCTTCCAACTTCTACATGAAGGACACGGAGGCAGAGTTCGCGGTCGCCCAAGCGGCTGAGATGGTGGAGCAGCAGGCCATCCTGGAGTCCATCCAGGATGAGGCCTGTGTGGAGGCCAACCGACTATTTATCTGATAAGAACTGGCGACGACCGACGCACTCTTCTACAAGGTGGAAGCGGAGATGGAGGTGGAGGCTGACGCGGAGCTGCCGCAGGAGCCGGAGCTGCGGCTGCCGCCCATGTACCTGGAGCCGGGCACGAAGATAGTGGACATCTCTGACGAGGATTAGCGTAGTTGATCTACGTAGTACATGGATTTTATCATTTGCACGATTTTGTATGGATCTAAAGTTTGTAGTATGAGATATCCGGATGCAGAGAAACAAATTTGATGTGTGACCGGTCGCTGTCCGTGGATGTTTGAGATATCGTTTTGCTGTCCGGGGCTGTAGATGCTCTAATGACTTAGAAAACTGAAATCGTGCGGAAGAGATGTGTTGTAATAATTCCAGAATGGTCATTTGAGGGTACGTTGATGTGAATAATGTAGTGGCGCATGCCTCTTTTTGGGACTTTCAGCGAAGTTTGAGAAAACGGCTAATTAACAGAGTGGTGGAGCATTTCGATTCCTTGTTTAAGTTGGACAATATGAAATCAGAAAATGGCATCGTGGCCGTAATTATAGGGTTTATTTAGTGAGCCGTATAATGACTTTGTCTTTCTGTTGGGTAAGGGTGAAAATGAAACACATGAAAATCAAAGAAATGACAACCGGTTACCATGGAAGAAGTGAGAGGAAGCCCGTTGGCATGAGTCAACTTATGTGCCCACATTCACTTGTGAAATACAGTCAATCGACAGTCATTGTATACTGGGTATTAAAGAAATTCTCATTCCATGTCAACAAATGTTTCTAAAGGATAGTAGATAGAGGTGGTGTTGACGTGCCGCTCCAACTACTTTATATTTGAACCAACAAATGGGGTGCACAAGTTTTTCTAAAGCATACTAGATAGAGGTGTGTGTTGATGGAGGTGGAAGGGGGGATTGGGAGCCAGATCTGTCACTAGTTGAGGTGGCGAACATGGACTGGAGTTGCAGAGATAATTGGTGGAGAAAGAAGATGTTGAGTGATTTATCGATTAAATAAATAGACTTTAGATGTGCATGGTAAATCTATAGTTATGCCTTAAGTCAGATTAAATCTTCATACTAATTATATATTGATCATGTAGGATCCTTATGAGTTGAGAAATAAAACTTTATTATATATACTTGCTTGCCGTGCAAATGGAGCTAAAGGCAACATTCCTGATCTTGTACGGGAATATCTTAAACACATCAAATAGATCTTAATTTGTAACATATAATTGTTCAAATAATTGCTAGTGAAGTGGATTTTAATTATTTTCCACTTATTGCAGGATAGTTCTATACATTTGAAATTTGATGTGCATTATACATGTGAGATTCAATATGAATTGTACTCATAGATGTAACCGGAAAAAATAAAGTGAAAGCATGTGGCAACCCACGTACGTTCAACTAGCTCATATTGTTTTGGTGATAAAACCAGAGATTCATTTGTTTCTTTCTTCATACATAAAACAATGATTACTTGAAAAAAATGGTTTATCATTTGAGATGAAACAATGTGTTTTCTTCATGTAGAGGCACATGGTGATGCATATTTGATACTTTCGGTCGCTCTGAGAAGCATCTTATAGCATCTCCAGCCGCGCACCCAACAGGCCCCCCAGGCCACTTTTTCGGCGCCGGCGCCGAAAAAACGGCATCAACGTGCTGCAATGCTCTCCTGTCTTTGCCAAGCTTGTTGAAGGTAATTCTCCTCCGGTGAACTTCGAGATCAATGGGCGGCACTACAACAAGGGGTACTATCTAGCTGACGGCATCTATCCGAGATGGTCGACATTTGTGAAGACGATCTCAAACCCTGCGCCAGGAGGCAAGAACGCCTGGTTTGCGAAAGTTCAGGAGGCTTGCAGGAAGGATGTCGAGCAGGCTTTTGGTGTGCTGCAATCTCGATTTGATGTTGTTCGGTACCCCGCTCAGACCTGGTCCAAAGATCAAATGTGGGAGATTATGACTTGCTGTGTCATCTTGCACAACATGATCATCGAGAACGAGCAAGAAGACCCAGTGTTTGACACTGAACCATACTACAGGCAGGGTCCTCTAGCCGAAGTTGATCACCAGCTACCGGCAACTTGGACTGCCTATCTCAGTATGCGTCAGGAGATCCGAGACCCACAGGTGCATCATCAACTGCAGAAAGATCTGATTGAGCACCTATGGAGGCTCAAGGAGGACGCCGTGTGATGAAATACGATTTTTATTTGTTGAACTATATAATTTGTATTTTGAACTATTTGTTGTTGTACTATTTTGTTGAAGTATTTGATTTTTCTATGATGAAATATGTAATAAGAAATAATAGTGTTGATAATTGAACGCCGAGACACGGCGAAACCACGCCGAATATGAGCATATTCCCGCCTATATGGGCCCTTTATTCGCCGAAGTGGGGCTGCAAAGTGGACCAATTTCGACGCCTGGGGGCGACGAGAGGGCGCAAAACCGCCCCCGGCGCCGATTGTATCGCCGGCTCACCCCCAAGGGGTGATCTTTACGGTCCTGGGGGCCAACGGCTGGAGATGCTCTTATCACAACAACTGTGCAATTCATATCTTGCTCATGCTAATCTGGGCGGCAAAGCGTGCATGTTGCTGCTAGTTTCGATTATGCCCAGTCTTCCAAGATTGAGCGGAAACAGTTTTGAGTAGGATGGGATCTGATGACTACATTATCTAATTACAGAGTAATCTAAACAAAAGCAGGAACCAAACACCTCATAAGTTGTAAAGCATAATCTTATATATAGTATTACAATACAAGTACTACTAGCGTACTGAAATTCATACAATCTTGTCAAATTACGTTATTACTAGTAGCAAGTAGTAGCAATCCTCAAACTCAATTCTAAAAAAAAAGGGGGGCAATCCTCAAACTCCGCACGAACACAGCACGCATGCATTACTTCAGTTCAGACAGAAGCGCTGGTGGAGCTCTTCTCCGCGAGCGCCGAGCCGGCCTCCGAGCAGTCCACGACGAGATGGGGCTCTTGACGGCACGATCCGACCGGCAGCAGGAGTTCCGCCGTGACCGTGCTCCGGGGCGCGTGATCATGGAGGTCTTCTTCTGGGAAGCGGAGGATGTCCGCCATTGCCATGGAATCGAAGAGACGCACGTTGAAGAACGACATCGTGGAAAGATCGATCGATTGTCTACTTGGCTTTGGGGCCCTCGTTTCGCTTCTTGCACAATGTCAATGGATACGGTGCTGATCGAGCCTGCCCTGTCGTCATATATATAGAGAGAGAGAGTTGGCGTTGCTGGGCATACGGGAATCCGACTCGAAAGGGTGAACCGGACACGATCAAAGCAACATGATCCGGATCTGATCTGAACTCCGAATTGGAAACATGACGATCGAGGCGGTTCCAACGGCCGGAGGCCTGCAGGCCCAGGCGAGCCAAGAAACAAACGCCAACGATGTGGAAGGTCCGTGTGCGCTACCGCCGGGTAGCCCAAGGCGGCGGAGCTCGTGCATAAAGGGAGCAACGCAATATACATATACAGATACATAATAAAGATACGAATCAGTCGATCGGTCGTGTGTGGGATGTACGTACGGGATGCAGATTTTGGTCCGTCAACGCCAAAACTCGCCCAACGATGCGACATTTTTCTCTTCTTTTCTTCTATCTAGCACAAGCTGCTTAATTTCATTATTTATCGGAGATCATTCGGAGAGGAAGTCTGGATTAAGGTAAGGTAATCAATCAATGAAGGCCAGCTGGAGCGTCATGGCGGGTTGGATCGATCCATCCATCGTCGGGCCAAGCGACATATATACTCTATATATCTACGTCACAACAAATAGAAAAATCAAAAAAGAGGAGAAGAAGCTCCTTTTTCTACTTGGACTGGATTCCATGTGCACCACTTCTTCTTTTCTTTTAACTAGCTATATATGCTAGCACAAGCAGCTTAATTTTTTTCATTTCCTTTTTCCTTTTTGCGCATAACAAGCGACCAAGCCCCAACACTCCACGGCGCCGACGGTGACCGAGGACGACACTGCAGATGGAGGTGATTAACCTTGACGACGGCCAGGATCCCCGTCCAGTCCGTCCATGGCGGCGGCATCAATTCAATCCAACGCTACACACTGCGCAGGTCGCCGCCCCTCCCTGTTGGAGAGCTCGGCGCTCTGCGTGGACGAGGCCATAGGCATGCGCATGTACCAGCACGCAACACCGCGGCGAGCAGAGGATAAAGAGGATGTTGTACATGGCAGCGGGTGGGGAGAACGGAAGGATGGAGACAAGACATACCTACCTGTCTTGTTGGCGATGCAAATCAGTCCGCAAGCGCCAAAGCCATGACAACCAACGCCATGGCATGCCCACCTGCATCACTAGGAGTGCAACCAGCCGCATACACTCATGCGTCGCCCAAGTCCCAAGTCATAAGTCACACGCGCACCTCGCACGCGGATGGCTAACGTCTTCTAGTATATATAGAGGTGTGGTCATGGTTTAGAGGAGGAAGAGGGCGTGGTCCATCATCAGGATCAGTGAGGTCGTTAATACTCCAGTGATCAGCAGCTAATGTTCCACCTGATATTCCTTCAATTGGCTCTTGAAAAGAACTTTCAAAGCCATGATCTGATTACTCTGTTCCCATATAAAGAAAATATTGTAAGGCTTTGCTGATCACTGGAGTATTAACGACCATGGTGAGGCTGACCGTGGTGAGGGCTGATGCCAAGAAGCAACCCGTCGAGAAATCCGACCATGTCAGCCAACAGCATGCAGACGTTGGGCATGATGCTCAGCACGGTCACATTTAAGGAAGTTTAGCTGAGCTTTGTCGATGGCAATGGGGATAGGAGGATACAGCAGCAACAACAAAGGGGGCTGGCGCGCTGTTCACGGCAAGTCGGCGACAAAGCATGTCAGCCTTTTTCTAAAACACATTTTTATAGAAACATCTGGGACTCATTTTTCCAGAAACACATATTTTGGGTATTACGAGAACCAATTTTTGCTTATTCATAAATTAGTTAGTTTAGCCAAACAAAGATTTAGTATGCTAGAGCATGAAACGGGTTTATGTATAACCAATTCTCTATAAACGAGCTATCCAAACAACCCCTACTGTATATACTGATGATTTGGTTAGCTCAAGCAGCCATATTACAATATGAAGAAGCCAAGTCTATTAAAATCTGGAACACAGTGACATAGGATTCATATAGTTTTCCCTGTTGAGTTAATAGCATGCAGGAGAAGCATTATTCAATCCTCCCCAAGTTCCTGGTTGGATTCACTAGTTTCATTGTTTGTCACATACTAGGAACTGTACATACATGGGCTAGCTAGGATAATTTGCAGATGCGTATGTACGTATCTTCTCCTCTCTGAAGAAAGGAGTTTCAGTTTTCTTCTTGTAGCAAGCCAAATGGGGTGCTTCAAGCAAATTCGATGGGCATGAGAGAGAGAGAGATAGAGCTGAGAAGGAAAGGGGCATGATACCTTCCATGGGAATAAGTAGACCCGGAAGAGCACCTGTGCGCATAGGGAGTGAGGGAGGGACGGGAGCGGCCGAACCAAAACCATCCGGTTGTGGCGTGGTTGTTGCCGAGGTGGATCTGGCGCTGGGAGCAGAGGAGCAGCTCTAGCAGAGGGAGGTTGCTGAAGAGAAGAGGTCATGGGGGCCATCAAGGGCAGCTGATGTTCCACCCGAGATTGCTGCAGTTGGCTCCTGAAAAGAACTTCCAAAGCCACGATCTAATTACTCTGTTCCCACACAAAGAAGATAGTGTAAGGCTTTGCTGATCACTAGAGTATTAATGACTCCAGAAGACATGAAAGAGCTTCCGCATTCAACATGTTTGGTGTGATCTAACAAAGTAACTCCTTCCATCTTTTAGAGTATATATATTTCACCATACAATGGAACTGTACTATGTATGAACAATGACCATGGGACGTGTACCTTTGTACGCATCAGAACCACAATTTATTTAGAAAAAATAGCTAAATGCTACAAAGTCAAAAGTAGGCAGAACAGATTGCCTATACTAAGCTTCTGAATCTTGACTCGGCTGAAAAAAGCATATGTATGTAGATGACTGTGTGCTTCACTTCTCCTTTTAAACTCAAAGGCTCATATGAGAACCAGTGTCATTCAATGCCATGCTCTAGTCTGAGAACAAATATATCTGAGCCATGATTATTGAACCATTAACTACAGTAGCTATCTGAGCCCTGATAAGTTCCTTCACTCAAATTGGGTACTTGACTAATCTGCCTACTACATCGAATAAGGGACTAAAATTACAGCGATGAACATAATAATCTAAGATTAGCTACAGTAGTTACCCTCTTTTCTCTGGCCAAGTAAACATGCCTGAACTTGCCCCTCCCAAGTCAAGTGCTTTCCCAAAGTCAAAGTCATAAAACACCCACCACTTCTCCTGAGAATGATGCGAAGCCTGCAGAGAGGCCACAAAAAGACACCATTAGTGTATACTCATGGATCTCAAGAAGCCCAGGTTGATCAAACAGTATAATACACACATGATGCATCTTTTAACCATGTATAACATCACAAGAAGCTGAAAATTTAGGTATGCCCAGATCAAAAGGAGAGCTAAGCACATTAAGAGCCTGTTCAACAGCCCTCCACTCCTCCAGATTCTCAACTCTACTCCTCACTTCTCAACTCCCAACTCTACTAGCGCATTTCATAATCTGGGAATATGTTCGGTTGTCAACTCCACTACTCAACCGAATTGGGTTCTCTACGAGCACTGTAAAAGGGGAATCAGGGCAAGCATGTGAGGTCCATTGGGAACGATCAGGGGCTCTTTTTCCTACCGAACCAGTAAGTTGTGGTATTCATGGGTAAATAGTTCTCAACTTTGAATGCAAGTCGGTATGAGGGCTCGAGGTGGAGCGCGCTGAGCATCGTTTTGTCAACTCCAAAGAAATACACTACAGACTGCTCCGCTCCACGGTGTTGATCCATTCGACTGCTCTCCGCCTGCTCCGGAAGTGTAGTTGCGGAGTGGGGTTAATCCGAACTGGAGTTGCGGAGCAGGGTGAATCCGAACAGGCTCTAAATACCAATTAGATGGTAGGACGACCCTTAATTGATGAGTGTGTTTACTTTACTGAACCCAAAATATAATCTTCTACTAGTAAAAAAATAGCTAAATGCTACGAAGTCAAAGTAGGTAGAACAGATGGCGCATACTAAGCTTCTGAATATGGACTCTGCTGAATATGGCGTATACTAAGCTTCTGAATATGACTGTGCTTCACTTGTCCTTTTAAATCCAAAGGCACATATGAGAACATGTGTCATTCAGTGCCATGCTCTAATCTCACAACAAATATATCTAAGCCTGATTATTGAACCATTAACTACAATAACTATCTGAGCCCTAATAAGTTCCTTCACTCAAATTGGGTGCTTAACTAATCTTCCTAGTACATCGAGTAAGGGACTAAAATTACAGCAACTAACATAATAATCTGAGATTATCTACAGTAGTTACCATCTTTTCCCTGGCCAAGTAAACATGCCTGAACTTGCCCCTCCCAAGTCAAGTGCTTTCCCAACGTCAAAGTCACAAAACACCCATCGCTTCTCCTCCTGAGAATGTTGCGAAGCCTGCAGAGAGGCCACAAAAAGACACCATTAGTGTATACTCATGGATCTCAAGATGCCCAGGTTGATCAAGCAGTATAATACACACAGATGCATCTTTTAAACATGTATAACATCACAGGAAGCTAATAATGCCCTGATCGAGAGGAGAGCTAAGCACATAAAGAGCTTTTTCGGCAGCCTTCCACTCCTCTAGATTCTCAACTCTACTCCTCACTTCTCAACTCCCAATCCCAACTCTACTAGCACATTTCAGAATCTTGGTTATACGTTTGGTTGTCAATTCCACTCCTCGGCTGAATTGGGTTCTCCGCATGCACTGGAAAAGGGGAATTGGGTTCTCCGCATGCACTGGAAAAGGGGAATCAGGACGAGCAGGTGAGGTCCATCCGGAACGAACATGGGCTGCTTTTCCTACCGAACCGGTAAGTTGTGGTATTTGTGGGTAAATTTCTCAACTTCAAATGCAAGTCGGTGCGAGGGGTCAAGGTGGAGCGCGCAGAGCATCATTTTGTCAACTCCAAAGAAATACACTACAGACTGCTCCGCTCCACGGAGTTGATCCGTTCGACGTCTCTCCGCTTGCTCCAGAAATGGAGTTGCGGAGCGGAGTGAATCCGAACAGGCTCTAAATACCAATGAGATGGTAGTACGACCCTTAATTGATGGCTGTGTTTACTTTACTGAACCCGAAATATAATCTTCTACTGCTAAACAAGAAGAAAGTAGGATGCTTTGGTGCTGCCAGAGTACTAGTAATGCTTAACTGTGATAAGTAAAATTAGTAGCAGCTATTTGTAAGCAGAGTACTAGTGAGTTGTGACGTGCTAGTATCTCACTAGTATCAATTGGGGATGAGGTGCTACCTGCAGCTGAAGCAGGGGGAGGCACCTGCGCCTACCAAATTATCAAATCTGAACAAACGAACGAACGAACCATATGCAGTTGATTACGAAATCAAATCAGAACGACCAAACAGAGTGGGAGAGGGAGAGAGAGATGAGGAAGAGACCATGTCGTTGGCTTCTTGGTCTGCCGGCGCGTGGCTGTGGTGCACCGTGCACGGCGCGGATGCTGGTGCCGTGGCGGATGTGGGCTCCGCCTTGCCGGCTCGGGAAGGTGTGGAGGTCGGAGCCCGGGGTGGGTAGGCCGTAGGCGGCGCTGGTGGAGGAGAGGTCACCGCCGGAGTCTTCTCTTCTGATTGGCGGACGCCCGGGGTGGGGAGGCCGTCGCCGTCGCCGTCGCCATGGATGGAGGAGTTGGCCCCAGATGGAGAGGATCCGCGAGACTCCGGTGGAGCGGAGGAAGGGAGAGACTCCTGTGGGATTGTTGGTGGCCGGAGATGTGGTGGTTGACTCCCGTGGCCGGACGTCCGCGGTGGGGGAGAGTGGTCCCTGGGTTCTCGGCTCTCCCCGATGAAATCTGAGCGCCGGAAGAGACGACCCAGAGTGGGGTGGAGTGCTTGTTGGCTCGGAATCAAAGAAAAAGCCTGGTCCTTTCGACGGCGGCGGCGTTGTTGGTCGGTGATGAGGAAGATAGAGCGGACCGTAGGTGGACGTGGTCGGGGAGTGAGGCGCGGACGGAAGGAGGCTCCTCCTACGGCGAGGAGGTAATCCGGAGGCGTGGAAGACGACAACCGCGGCGAGACGATGCGCGCGCGGAGGGGCGGTTCCTCTCCTCCTTGACATTGGGTTGGGTTGGGTTGAGCGGGACATGCAGACGAGCGCGCGGTCAAGTTTGGGAATACTAAGCGAGGCGGGCGGCGGCGAGGAATCCCGGCGCCGGTCGATTTGGCCGCCCTAGAGCTTTGTTAGCCGAGGAATGGCGACGGCGGCCGCGATTTGGGCAGGCGCTCGAAAATGAAAATGAAAAAGGAGGTGGAGTTAAGTGGGAGCGGAGACGGATGGTGTGAGGAGCGCTGGCATTTGTTTCGAGGTTCTTTTCGACTTCTCTCTCTTTTACTCTTTTATTTACTGCTGTGTTTCTCAATAATCCTACCCAAGTCCCACGGGCGTCTCTTCCTATTGGTTCAACTCGTTTCCCACGGATCGTGAACTATCAAATCTATCTCAGCCGTCCAGCGCTTATCAATCCAACGGCCGGCGGATTGTTTTCTGGTCAACCGCATATCGGCATATGAGACATTTGATCATTTCTTTTGTTGCTTGGTTGGCAGTAAATCACACGTTGGTCCCACCATTTGGAATGAATGGTGAGCTATATCAAAAAACAATGAACAATCAACACATAATGGTTTCATGGATCGATGATTTTTCATTGGTCGATTGCGCCTCCCATGGATCGAGCCCTTCTGAATCGTTCCAAGCCGCCCGGCATCTACTGATTCGACGACCTCCTGCTTCGTTCAAAACAAACAATTATTTGCTGAGCGGAAGGAACTATGGTTTGTTTCCTTCCTTTCCTCTCCTCTGGTCTTCTCTTTAGCTGCTTGCTTGGTCAATCGCATGCACATCTCATGGATGGATCGACGGTTTCCGATTGGTCGCTAGCACCTCGCCCACTGATCGAGCGCACTCGGTCGCCTGACCCAAGCGATTCGACACCCGCAATGTGTGTGCTTAGTACTGTGGCACGTGCCATTAGTAAAGTGTTAGATACATCTGTATCTAGACAAATCTAAGCCAACTAATTCTAAGCTGAGGGGGTATTGCTTATTTATTCCGTTCATCTGGTGATTTGCTAGTTGGTTGTCACGTCTAATCCGTTGGGGATCGTCCACTGATTTCTGATTGGTCAGTCGCGCCTCCCACATATCGATTGCTCCTGGCCGCCTGACCCCTAACGATCCAACGGCCCGCACCGTGTGTGCTTAGTTTCATGGTATGTGCAGCTACCACCACTATATTCCGTTCGTCCAGCTGATTCTCCGGTTGGTTGTACCGGTTGATCCGTGGGAGACCGTTCACTCCTTTCCGATTGGTGGATCTCGCCTCCCATGGATTCATCTCCTCTACAACTCATCACGGCCATCCATTCACAAAATATCGCACGTCCAATGGGTCAGTAGTTTGTTGAACGTCTAATATGGTACTTTACTGAACAAACATAAAATACTAATATTTGTAAATACAATGTTCCCTTGCATACTGTGTTTCTCGCATCACCTCACGATTTCTAACTCATAACTTGCTAGTATCAGTGTTTGGCTTTGCTTCGCATTGTCTTTCATGTGCATGACCCACATGCATGTATGGGTCTACCATGAAAATGAAGCAGGAGTCGTACCCGAAATATTTCAGCACGAAATTTAGGCGGGAGTCGGACCCGAAGGTATCGCTGACTTTAGAGAGGTGCGAGAGAGCTCTAGGATTTCCTGAATTTAAGGTTGAATTTTCATTAGGGTTTCTTTGTGTTTTTCATTGTAGGGAGATTTGAAAGCATTGACTTAGTTTGAGATGGATGGTGTGAGGAGCGGTGGGATTTGTTTCGAGGTTCTTTTCCACTTCTCTATTTTTTCCTTTTCTGCTTGGTTTGTCATCAATCCTATCCAAGTCCCACGGATCCGTCTTTTACCATTGGTTCAACTAGTTTGCCACGGATCGTGAGCTCTCAAATTCATCCCGGCCATCCAACGCTTAGCAATCCGACGGCCTGCTGATTGTTTTCTAGTCAATCTCATATGAGTTTTTTGATCCTTTCTTCCGTTGCTTTTTCTTGACAGTAATCACACATTGTTCCCACCATTTGGAATGAATGGTGAGCTGTACCAAAAACAATGAACAATCACATAATGGTCCCACAGATCGATGTTTTCCCATTGGACGGCCGCGTCTCCTACGGATCGAGCCAGCCCTTCCAAATCGTTCGCTCCTGCCCGATATACCTACTGATTCAACGACCTCCTGCCTCGTCCAAAACCAAAACAAATGATGGGTTGCTGAGTGGGAGGAACCATGGTTTGTTTCCTTCCTTTCCTCTCCTCTGGTCTTCTCTTTAGCTGCTTGCTTGGTCAATCGCACGCACATCCCATGGATGGATCGACGGTTTTTGATTGGTCGCTAGCGCCTCCCACGGATCGAGCGCTCTTGGTCACTTAAACCCAGCTATTCGACGGCCCGCGACGTGTGTGCTTAGTCCCGTGGTACGTACCATTTAGTAAAGTGTTAAATACATCTGTATATAGATAAATATAAGCCAACTAATTCGAAGCGGAGGGGGTATTGCTTATTTATTCCGTTCATCTGATTGATTTGCTAGTTGGTTGTCACGGCTCATCCGTTGGAGATTGTCCACTGGTTTCTGATTGGTCAGTTGCGCCTCCCACATATCGATTGCTCCCGGCCACCTGACCCCTAACGATCCAACAGCTTGCAACGTGTGTGCTTAGTTTCATGGTATGTGCAGCTAGATCCACTATATTCCGTTCGTCCAGCTGATTCGTTGGTTGGCTGTACCGGTTGATTCGTGGGAGATCGTTCACTCCTTTTCGAGTGGTCAATCTCGCCTCCCATGGATACATCTCCTCTACAACTCATCACGGTCGTCCATTCACAAAAGATACATGACCCAGATGATGATTTTGTTTGTGTTTGATCACATGTTCACATTTAAGATTATTATACTAATGATTTTTATTTAAGCATGATTAGACATGCATGCCATGTTCAGCCAGTAGATAGATCGTCAACATGGGCATCGATGTGAGTGAGGCATGCATGCGATGGCAAAGATTATCACACGTATCTATTCGACTAATGCTAAAACAAATATTCATTGTCAAGGGGTCATATGAGCCAAGGTAGAAGCAGGAGGGGCAGCCAAGGGGTCACATAAGCAGAGGTAAAAGCAGGTGGAAGGGGCGGCTATGCCGCATCCATCTTCCTCGGCAGCCCGCCGCCTTTATTCATGGCCAACGAGATGCCCTAAGGGACCCCGTAGGTCCCTTCTCTATGCCATGCACTATGCCTCGTGACCGCTAGTAACATACTTGGTTAACTAAATCTTCTTCCTTGGCAGCCCGCCACCTTTATTCATGGCCAATGGGGTGCCTTAAGGGGCAATGTAGGTCCCTTCTCTATGACATGCGTTACACCCCGTGACCGCTGGTAACATACTCCCTTCTTCCTAAAATATAAAGCGTGCTTGACTTTGCACAGTCTTCGATTCATGGCTTTGATGGCTAGTACATGGATTGAACATGTATAGATGGCATAGTCATATTTGTCTTGCAAAACAATTTTATTTCGTATGTCTGTATACTATCTTTTTAGACACATAATGCGTGAAAATCGTAGTCAAAGTTGTGCAATGATAACAAAAAATCAATCGGCGCCTTATATTTTGGGAAGGAGGAAGTACTTGGTTAACTAAATCCCTGGGAAGCTCACGCGTCATCCTTATTTGTGGCCAACGACGGATGTAGGATTGTACGAGATGACTGGTGGCATTGGACGTTGATTGGTTGCGGCGGCATGCGGGCCCCAAGGTGCGCACGTTTCTGTCGACAAACAAGCTAGCAGCTGAGACATCTCCTTGTCATGTATCGCGGCGAACGAATGCTTAATTAGGATTACTTAGCTTAGCTAGCTCCATGTTGATGCATGCATGAGAGCATCTACATCCGGCCTCCCTAAACTAACCTGGTGGAAGACCCACTCAGTTCGTGATCACAAAATCGTAAGAACTGTTCACTTTTTCGGAAGAATCATGCATCCTTCCCAAATGCAGCCTCCTCGGAGACGGAAGACTAGGGGAGACAAGCAGAGCCAGAGCGGCGGCATGGAGAATCGATCATGGGGAGGCGTCGTCATCGGCCTTGACGACGTACGTTCACAACATCGATCGGCAGGGCAGCACCGTCACGGTTGATCGCCAAGGGTTCAGTAGTATTTTTTTGAAACGCAGTTCCTCAGGGCTCGATTCATTAAAAAAGTCGAAGAGAATAGCCTGGTTAATTAACGGAAAACCGAGCGAAAACCGTTACAACATGCCCGCAAAAATAAGGCACATAGGATGACCTCGGAACCCACACAAGAACATACACACGTCGTCTGGGAGAAAAGCGTCGTCGAGGTTGCAACCCGACGTCATCGTCATCACACCTCCGCGAGGGCGACTCCGACTCCACCATCGACGACCACCGAAGAAGACCTCACCACAAACAAGCGTCGAGGCCTGTGCCGGTCGATGCCAAACAGTCAGCCACAAACGCCGGCGACCAGACGGCTCCGACTCTGTCGACAAGCATTGCTGGAGAAGAGCGTTGGGCTTGCGCCGAGCCAGGGCCAGAGCGACGACACCTCGAACACGCCGGAAAAGACCAACTACCAAGACCCATCAGCAAGCCAGCTCCACTCGAAGCCACCATCATTGCCACATAAGAAGCCGCGCATAACAATCACATCGCCGAACGGACACCTGCCCACCGCGATGTCGCGAGCGTCCAGCCCATGGAGCGTGCAAAACGGGATCCAAAGTTCGTACAAGTGACGCCCCAAAGAGGGAAGCGACGATGTATGGTTATCAAGAGCGCAAATAATTTCGGTTTGCGGGATTGTTTGGCAAAAGATGACGTGCAAAAACTCAAAAATAAAATAAAATTACTAGCAGTAGACGCAGCGGGCCTCTAGAGTCTACCGACGGGACGGAGCACGTCCAAGTTGACGGTGGAGTAGCATGCCATGCATTGACTTGACGGTGCATGCATGCAGGGAATCAAAGACTTTTGTGCCCGGTGAAGGAAAGAAATCGGCTCTCCGACCGCATGCATGCCGATTGCACGCCACCCCTACCTGCCGTAGAACCAGACAGGCTCAAACAGCATCTTTGAGCGCGAGAGAGATGGACGAGGCTGCCTGTTAAGCCCCCCCCCCCCCC
>LR738714.1:634345531-634356115 GCA_902687465.1 Secale cereale
CCCCCCCCCTCCTTCTCCCGTCTGCTAGCGGATGGCAAAGAGGGGGCCGTTAGGGTTAGCAACACAACTCTTTGATTTGGCAGACGACAAAGAAGAGACCCACGGCAACAATAGTCTTTGCCATGAGTCATTCCTTTGTCGTCCGTTTATGCCAAGCTGACGGCAAATATTTTGTTTCTAGGTAGTGCGCCCTCCTTTTCTCGCGATTTTTCACCTCGCGAACGCGACACACCCGTAAATGGGCTGGTCGAGGTGAACCGCCCTTATGCAAAACACAGACTTCTTGCCGCTTCGAGCCCCTCGTATCATACGCAGGCCGCATATCAGAGGTCTCGACGAGGGCGACCTACTTTAAAAATACCACTATGTCATTTATTATAAAAGGATATAGAGTAATCTCAACTGTCGATGTGGTTTAGGGATGTACCAAAACACATCAAAAACATATTGCAAATAAGAATTTAACTTATATTTTTATACTCCGCCATTTTTAAGAATAAGAATTATACAATATTTGTCAACTGCCTTTTGTCACTTGTAGCCATCTACTCCTCGAGTGAGTTCATGGAGTTCTACAGACACTTTATTACCGAGTGTAGAGCCGGGTTGGAGCAGAAGCTCGTGCCTATCGATCTAACGGTGCAATGCATGCGAAAATTTGCACGCCGCGGTGTGCCGCCGCTGCAATGTGGGATGTCGCCCCTGCGTCACATCTCTCCTCTTTGTACGTTGTTCCGGCTCATCGCACGCCCGCAAGAAAGCTGAACACCATCATGCCATTAAACTTTTATTAGGGTTCCTTAAATTTAAAGAAATTTCATAATATCTTCTTAGGGTTACAATCTTTAGAATTTTTCCCTACTTTGGTCATTTGATTTGTTGGAATGAATCCTGTGATTTTCTTCTTCTAAAGGTAAGCTGCCAAACAACAGCAGCCAACCTCTCGTCCCCGCGTGGCGACGGGAGGGGAAAACCCTAGCCGCCGCCAACCGCCGCCCTCCCCACCTCTCCCTCTCCTCCCCCGCCGCCCCAGGGGCGTGGCCGGGCAAAGCCGGGTCGTCGCCGGCGGCAGGGGAGGCATCCTCGTCCCCTCACGCGATGGATCGGCGCGGGCCGACTTCTTCGAGCCGGGGTGTGGTGCGGCCGGGCACCATGACGTGGTGGCTCCTCCGGCTCGCCTGGAGCAGCTGCGGCGTGGCGGATCGGCGCGGTGGTCTGCGCCTTGGAGGGGCGGCGGCTTCGGCCCCGATCTCTAGGCGGCAAGGAGGTGGATGGCAACGGATCTCCTGGCTCACCTTGGGGGATCTGGGGCCCGGTCTTGGGGGGCTGGCGGCGGTGGATCTGGGGCCCCCGGCCCTGATCCGATCTCCTCCGGCGGCGGTCCTAGGATTCCAACTCGAGCCGAGATTTTGATCGACCGGATGCATGTCCCCATCGATCTGGCTGCAGTGTCGTGTTCCGGAAGGCTCCGCCGGGAACTCCCTTGGGCGATTCATGCCGGGAGATTGCTGGATCGGGTGGGATTCGGTCGTGCGCACCCGTGTTTTTCTCCGGCCGTTTGGTTTCAGAGGGAGCGCTGCGAAGCTCTGCTGGCTGTTACCATCATGGGGTATGCTTTCTCGTTCCATGGTGAAGTCAGCTGGCGGAGAAGGTCATGGAAGCTGAGATCTGAGGACTAGCGATGGTGATTCGAGTATCTGTGGCGATGAGGAATTGGCTTGGTGATTTGTGACTTGGAGCAGCGGCATGCTAGTGGGGGCGACTGCACAGGAGAAGTCCAAAGTCTTTCTTTCAGGATGAAAATCCAAGGTCTGGCCTTAAGTGGTTGTGCTTGGCAATGGCCATTGTTGAAGGCATTGTTTTTGAGAGTGAGGATTTTCTTCAGGGTGAAAACCTAAGATCGATGATCGGGCGATGACGGTGTTTGTGCACTGTTCCCTTATTGGAGGCGTCGCTTTTGGAGAAGCTGGACTTTTGGTGCTGTCTTGGTGGTGTTAGTGCTACTGTTTCAGGGAATAGATCATTGCAGCGGGACTTTTCTTTTTCGTAATTCTTCTTTCTTTTTTTTTGGCTGTGTGCATCCGTTATGTCGCTAGGGCATTGCGTTGTTGCAGAGGCTGGGTGTAATTGGTATCTCCGCGATATTAATATATGCTCTTTGTCGAAAAAATTTATAATAAAATTCATAAAAAATCTAATATCTACTCCCATCTTTGGGAAGAAATCATTTGTTCTTCATGCGAAGCAATCAAACAGACTCAAATGTGTATGGCATTTCAATCCTGTGTTTTTTCTAGTACGGTGTACAAATCAAAGAGGCTCTTAGATCCAAAAATTAACACAAGCACTATGCAAATCAAATCTTGTCGGTACGGTTTGTATTTGAAAGGCACAGTGATGATAATCATACACTGAACTCTGGACTCTTGTGATTGCCCGAGGTGGCACTCGTCGTAGGACAGAGCCTAGGATTTTCTCCCTTTTTTCTGTGGACAGAAAACCACTCGCACCGGGTCGGGTTAGATGCGCTGTTACCCGCAGCCACGCAGTTCAGTGAAGCCATCAACTAGTACAGTGTGTCAAATCCGTTTCTCCTCTCTGTCGAGGGCCATCCCATGCTGGCGTGCTCTCCTGGTCAATGCCCCATGCGTTGTTCCATCCATTCTGCGCACACTAGGGCTATTACCATAGTAATCGAGTGTTCTGCACATCTCACATCAGAATTGATTTGGCACAGCAAGCAAAGCTCCGGCCACCCACACGACCAGAAAAAGAGACAGCACACGCAGTAATAAACTGGATGATGGAATTGATCATAATATTTGTGATGAAATTTAAATATATATGATAGGAGTACATAATTTTGTTAACATGCTCTTAAATTGTGGAATCGAGTGTTAACTAGTGTAGTGTCAAACACGCTCTTCAATTATGGATGGACGTAACAATATTGAAGAGCGTGTTAATTGAAGAGCGTGGTTGACATTACATTAGTGTAAAAAAACGCTCGCATATTATGGGATGAAAGGAGTAGTTGTGAGTGTATATAGAATATACATTTCTTATGCATGTGGCGAGAAATATAGTTAGCGTGATTGATGATGTGGCATGAGTGGACATTTTGAATGGTCAATAGCATTTTCATGCATGTTAAGAGAAACAATTAATTGGATGATGATGTGACATGTATGCATATTGAGAGAATTGAGATAGTAGCTAGGATCAACATTTTAGGTATACTAGATATTACACCCCACGCATTGCGGCGGGAATCTGTTACAATTATTTTAGTGAGAATTGGGAGTATGAAATATCAGTATTTAGCCTAACAATATGTGAACTGAAACTGAAATATAATTTCATTGCATTTGGTTATTTTATTTCTTGATATGAGTAGAATGCATGGTGCATGGTGATATGTCTTTTCTCTTGTATGAGGTGAGGTGGCATATATGCATTGAAGTTAGTGGAAACTGAATATGAGTAACATGCATAGTGCATATTAATATAAGTGTTTTCTCATGCAGGTGACACCGTTGCATGTTGAGAAAATTAAAGTTAGTGAGGATCAACTAGGAGTATTTAAATCTATAGAACTATACATGTTGGTAAATCAAATTTTTGTGTCCGAGTGTGGGACTAAGGGCATGTACAATGCATAGCCTCAGGGTGATGCCTCCATGCCATGTAGGATCGGATAACAGATAAAGTAGGTTCGGATAGGGAAGCGGGATCCTCTTCAGGAGACGGGTGCTTGGAGTGAAAAAGTGCAATCCGGTGTCAAAATCTGAAAATGTTGGGGTGAAAAGTAGAGATACATGTGTATTAGAGTGTTTATTTTCTATTTCTTAATAAGGCCCCTAGAGATAGCTTGCATTGGGGAAAAAAATAAATATAATTGCCTCAAACTACTTTTTGTCATGGGGCATATGTATCCATATGCCACCATTATACATGCCCTAAGCTTCGGTGCCATAGCTGGCCCACATGTCACCGACTCAAAGGCTCCTGCAATTACGGCACCGAAGCTGCGTCTTCGAGTGTGTGTAGGATGCAATGTACTACGATCAACCGTTGAAATTAAAATAAACCTATTTGCAGAGATAAACCAACTAATTACTTTATTTGAAGAAAAAAAACCAAGAGCATGTGTCTACATCCCATAAAGATGTTCAAACGGAAACTCATATAAACATATAATAGAGAAACAATAGGGACAAATTTTAGATGAGCATAGTTGTGGAGTATTTTTCTTTTTGTCTTTTTTGACACTCCATGCTGATTTTGTCTCTAGTTTGGAGTAAAACTTCATCGCACCCGAGTATTTATCACGATGGAACAGATAGGAGCGTGCGAGCGCAGGCCCGGCGATAGATACGATATCCTGGCGCACCAGTGCGCTGCGGTCAGCCTTGCTGAGCTGACGGTGCATGCGTTCTTGGAAGTTGGGAGTCCAACCCTGCAACGCGCTCTCACTCCTCTCTGTCTCTCTCACACCCCCGCCAGCCTTCTTCTTCTCCTTTCCTCGCCACGCCCACGCTAGCTCATCCCTCTCCTCTCCTCGCCACCAAGCCACACGCCGGGCGGTGCTCCGTGCTCAGCTCCACGCAGCCGCATTCGTGGAGAAGATGGCCAAGCGGATGGTTGAGAGGCCGCTTCTCACGGAGAAGACGGCGGACGCCGGCGCCGTCGCGAAGCGGACGCGCTCCGGTTCCAACGCGCTCGCGCCGCCGCCCTCTCGGTCTCCGGCCGCCGTTCAGTCGCCCGCAGCGAGCGGCGGTAACATGTGGTTGGTGGAGAAGCCGGCGGACGCCTCCGCCGTCGAGCCTGTCGGGAGGCGAACAAGGTCCAGTTCCAACCAACGCCCACCGCCTCCACCGACGGCGCACACGACGCGGAAGAAGGTTTCCTGGGCGGTAATCACTAATCACTATCCAGCTTCCCTTTAGGGCTCCTTCGGTTTACAAAACAGAGGAATGATAAAGAGTACACACCAACTCTGTCAAGTTGGGTGTTTAGTTCACTGCTCACATGAATTCAATAGCACCCATAGTATTGCACATCTAAGTTCTATGTCATTGATCTTACGTCAAGATTCGTGTGGGTATTTTCTTTTTTCCTTTTCCTTTTTATTTTTATGCTCGATTGGCCACTTAGATAGTTAGATCTGCAATATATATAATTTCTCTGTTGGTTCAACCTTTGCTCGCCAAGCTTGATCAAGTCTCGGTTGTGGAATCCATGTACTAGGTTGTTTCATTTTGAGAGAAACAAAAAAGAGAAATCTTCTTGTTGTAAGATAGTTGGAGAGTACGGATCTCAAAGCAATGTTAGAGGGCTGAAGATAAGAGGTTCCATGTAGCTCGACCTACAGAGAAACTTTGTGACGACCTTTTCTCTTCACATGTAAATATACAAGCAAGTTTCATATTTACTCTAAAGAAAGTGTTTTCAATTTGGACTTTCAGATACCAGTAGCTGATACAAGCAAAGAAGGCAGTGAGCAAAGAGCAGTTTCGAACACCAAGATGACGACAAGGACGCAGCCACCCAGGAGAGGAAAAGGAGCCGCAGGTCTTATCACCTCTAACTAGTAATGTACAATGCTTTGAGTTACTACAGAGTTGAATCACATTTCAAATAAAAAACAAATAAATTAAAGAGAGCTGAATCACACTTCATGTAGCTCTTTAATAGAACCAGATAAATAACATGTCATTTTCTTTTGAGGAATCTGAAATCTACCCGCTGTTTGTTACTGCCCAATATATACATATAGTGCCAAAAAATGTATAAGCTACTGTCATCTGATTTGAACTAGGGAGTGACCTGCATTTGTGTGGATAAATTTTAAAGAATATGTATCGCTCCTAATATAGGCATCGTCTCAAATACACCACTTGGACCAATGTTTCTTATGTGTAGAGTGTGTATAATAGTACTATGAAAACAAACCTTTAACGGGATATTCCTTGATGTAACCAAGCCAAAGCTTTAACTTTAACATATTGATTGTCATTGTTAGAGATGTTAACAGTATGCATGATAGTCTATAGGTAACTAGAAACCGAAGGAGTAACATGTTGAGACGACGCGTTAAAAAGATCCTTTTACATAATTTAAAGAATTAAAATCTAAACATGATTGTCTCACATATATAAACTTCATGCTCTCTCTTCGTTCACCTCCACAACATTTGCTGCATCGCAATTACTTTGAGTTGTTAGTGTAGTGTCTTGCATTTAAACCCATCCTATCCTATTCGCCCTCAATTTTTTAAAGGCTCTCTTCTACATTGCTTTCATCATAGTTTGTCTTTTCCGATTATGCATATACTCCCTCCGTTCCTAAATATAAGTTTTTTAAAAAAATTAATAAAAACTACATACGGATTTATATAGACATATTTTAGAGTGTAGGTTCACTCATTTTGCTCTGTATGTCCGCATTGGAATATCTAAAAAGACTTATATTTAGGAACGGAGGTAGTAGTTTTCATCTAGTAATATAGTACAACTAACACCGAAAATGCCTAGGAGCACTCGGCGACTCCCCCCACTATAATCCATGCCATCCACCAGCGTTGGGATTCGCACTCGCTATATTAACTCAGTCGTATTCACAGCATTTAACGTCTAGTATTCATTTCCACAGTGCGGTATATAATCTGAATAGTTCAACGCGCTTTCTCCCGCGTACAGACAATTTCCCATCATCCTGTCCTTCTCCCCCACTCAACCGCCAACTCCCAACTGCCCATCTGGAATTAATGCTCACGCTTCACAATTTCTCGCAACGGCTAAATCCCAAGCTACAACGGTCATCTTCCTCCTCTCGTCAGATATAAAATCCTTGCACCCTACAGATTCCTCACTACTCCACATCATACCATCAAGAACATTTCATACCAGCCATCAAGAACAGCTTCCTCCCTCGTACATGGTTCTCATTTACATGTCTAGCTCAACGCATCCCATGTCTAGCTCCAGCTCCCCCCTTGTTTCTCTTGAGGAGCAGCCACCACTTCCACTCATGATCTGTCTTTTCTGCAACAATGGGATGGTTCAGTGGTGGGTCTCTCGCACGTCAAACAATCCAGGGAAGCACTTTTACAAGTGCGAGCACGAGTGGGTATGTCCTAATTCTTTTTCCACTCTCTCTGTACTAACCTGTTCCAGTGCGTGGATTTTGCCAGACTCGCAAATGCAACTTTTGGAAATGGGAGGAGAACTACATCAACGTCATACGTGCCAAGTGGCCGAGGCTGTTCACCGTCCCTTCCCGCGAAGACAGGAAATTTCACCGCGTCATCATCTTTCTCCTTCTGGTTAATCTGCTCGCTCTGCTCTTCGTATGTTGCAAGGTCGCATGAAGCCGCCAGGAGCTATCCAGACTCATGCCTGTCCATCAAGTCCAAGCCGCTTTTTATTGAATAAATTTGTTGATCTGTAACCTCTGTAACCAGTCGCCATTCACTAGCAAAATCTGTTTTTATATTGATCCACCTTCTGATTAGATGTTGTAATCACGTTTGAGAACTATTAACCCATTCACGCATTCGTAATCATGTGTACGATGTATGAATTTTTCATTATCCACCTTATCCATTAACTCACGTAACTATCACTTATCATTTTAGAGATTAGCTCTGTCATTAATGTTGATTATTTACGTGCAGCCCACATCACATTGTACCATCTCTCAATAAATAACCTCCCCCCCCCCCCAAAGTCAACATTTCCCTGCCCAAAAGCCTGCTTCGTCAGGCATAAATGCTCCTGTGCAACCATCAATCTCGCCCACCAGCTGTGCCAACACGCTTGCTTCCTCCAATTATAAACCCACCCCTACACATATCTGCACAAATGTATTCCATCCCAACCACACACCAAATCGGATTCCTAATAGATTACACAAGGTATGACATCAAATTAAACCAGCGGTCGGAAAGGAAAAATGAAACGACCTGTACCGACGGTGAAACTTTTCAGGAACTAACCTTGGTAGATGATGCGAGGCCACCGGATGCGTAGAACTCGCCTCCGCCGCTCTGGTTCTTGCTGAAGAGATAAGCTTCAGCCCCTCCACCCCGCTCCGGTCTTTAAGTCAAAGTGGTAATGTAGTACACCCGCAATGAATTTGGGGTACCAATTTTCTGGCCTGCAAAACGTCTCGTCCGAACAGCGGGACAGTTCAGCAATTACTAGCGGGTAGCTATGCAGAGGCTACCGCACGCCAGTAGTACATCCTAGCATCCTAGCATGCGCACTATGAAGCTGTTTCTGCTAATTCTTTTATTCCGTTCTACTGTTCCTAGCATACGCTGCAAGTGACTGCACGCATAGGTCTACTGTATGTCACGCTAAATGTCGAGACATCAAACGACAAGAATCCTTGTGCCGTGCACCCACCACGTATGCTGCTTACGATCCAGCTGACGGGTCGCGTCGCACTCGAAGGGGCAACGCACCCGTGTATGCCGAACCTGAATCATTTTGATCTACAGAGCCCGCTACACCACACCAAAAGGCTGCTCCCCAGGACGAAACACGGCCATGGTCAAACGACTACATGCATTTCTTTCCCAATGCATCCACGGGGTCAAACAGACCGATTTTTTAGTCTTTTATCTAGCCATGTCCCTTGCGGACGGAACCTAATAATTGAACTGAGCTATTTTTCGGTTTGAAGCAATAAAGTTTAATTATTAGTACAAAATGGCTGTCTGCCTTCTGGCTTTCTTACAAATAGTTACAAGTTGCTCGTCTGCCCCATGGTTTCATTTATTACAACTCGAGATTCTGAACATATGTTAAAAACCAATGATACATTCTGGTGCCACCACCATGTTTGATTCCATCCTGCATGCTAGCTGTAGGAGGTTCCTCTTTAACACGTGTAGATCTATCTGCAAAATTGTGAACACAAGGAGAAAATCATATATACGAACCAGTGGAGTTAATATACAAAATATAGACATAATTAAAGAAATATTTTAATATATCATACCGCATTAATCTTCTCGTGGACCTCTGATCCATCAAAATTTGTCATGTAGTGAACCACATAGTAACCACTTTCACCTCTGCATATTTTTCAAAAAATTTAGTTGAAAATCATAGCAAACAAACATAACCATCGTAATTTAACGAACCTTGATGCCTTCACATTTAGATTTGTATGGAAGATATACTCCCACCCGTTGGTTCCTATGTCAATGCCTTCAAAAGACGTCTCGAAGCACATTGCCAATCCTTTTATAAGTACTGAGCATCTACCAACATGATGTTCCTCCACATATGTATCTGCTACACAAGACCTAACCAGATCTAGCACATGTAGCTTCTTTTCGATACGGTCGAATATATATAAGACCCAGCTCTTGTCGTTCTCTTGGTACGGAGCGAACAACTGTAAACAATTCATTTCAATTCACGTCAATTTTTTGTTCATAGATTGCTAGAAAGAAAAAAAAACTTATATACTAAACGCACCAATTTGCATGACTCCACTTCGTAGCCAATGTGTTCACCCACGAATAGGTCGTTTATCGGCTTCTTAAACCATGCATTCGTTGTGTGTAGAATGGAGCCCTGGATATTAAATCTCAACAACTTAGCAGTACATTATAACAAAAACTAGAACATGTTCTAAAATTTTAATAGAATTTTTAGCTACACTCACCGCAAACATAGGATGCATAAAGTGTCTCCAACGGCTGTTATCTCCGCTTAAAAACCATCTTGACTCATAATCGCCGCAAAGGCGGCAAAACAGATCAAACCCGACATAATTCATCCTCCCGCCCGGCTTTAGTAACTCAAATATTGTGTTCCCATCCAACTTAATTTCAGTAGGTCTTGCAAGTTCCACCCATATCCTGTTTTTTAAAAAACATTAGCCTTCACCATATAATTATAGTTTAGATAAGTTTACCACTAACCTTAACTTTATTGTACGTGAACAATCTATTAGATTCTGATAAGCAAACTCCGAAGATCCTGTTCCAAATGTTGGATATTTTGCACCAATTTCAAAAGATGTACCACATTTTTCATTAATTACTTCTTTCTTCAATAGGTTAACCTCAAATTCGTCGCTGTCTTCATCCGAACCTGAAGATACAACACATGCCCTCTTCCCTACATATAAAAATATCGCAGTCATTGTTATGCATTAAGCAGATTAGGAGCACTGATGTGCTCCACCCCCCTATATTCAAAAATAATCTAATAATTCAAACAAGTCAAAAACAAATGTCGATATTTTTTTTTTCGTCATATGACTAGGTACTTGTACTTGGCTAATTTTTTTTGAAATAATACATTTTATTTAGTAAATTTCATAACTAGTACGTGGCTAGGCGTATTTTCAAAAATATGACCCAATCGGCCAGCAGCAGGCCGACTAGGCCTAGTCGGCTTGCTGCTGGCCGATTAGGACCTTATCGGCCTGCTGCTGGCCGATTAGGACCTTATCGGCCTGCTGCTAGCCGATAGGCCTGTCGGCCACAAGCTCTCCAGCAGTCGGCCTTGCTGCTGGCCGACAGGACCTTATTGGCCTGCTGCTGGCCGACAGGACATA
>LR738714.1:634356125-634483869 GCA_902687465.1 Secale cereale
ACAGGACATAAGGTCAATAAGGTCCTGTCGGCCAGCAGCAGGCCAATAGGGTCCTGTCGGCCAGCAGCAAGGCCGACTGCTGTGGCCGACAGGCCTATCGGCTAGCAGCAGGCCGATAAGGTCCTAATCGGCCAGCAGCAGGCCGATAAGGTCCTAATCGGCCAGCAGCAGGCCGACTAGGCCTAGTCGGCCTGCTGCTGGCCGATTGGGTCATATTTTTGAAAATACGCCTAGCCACGTACTAGTTATGAAATTTACTAAATAAAATGTATTATTTTAAAAAAATTAGCTTGTACTTGTATCCAGCAGTTCTACTTCCCAATCTGTTATAAAACTCAAGAACTTACATGGATTCGACGCCGGTGGGTTCGAGGTCGATCGGATCTGCTGGATAGCTCATCTTCTCCCGCCGATAAAGAACTCCAGAAAACGATCACTGCTGCAGAGCACACGAACAGGAGTGCTACCAATCTAAAATACCCTACTTCTGTGGCTAAATTTTCTGAGCGGAATCAGCACAAACAGCCGACGAGAGAGCTTGTTTTCAGATCTGGCTACGGACTGCTCGCGAGCAAGCAAAAAACTCCACAGGTAGATGATGGTTGAGTACATTAATTGGGTAGGGACAGATTTACTGTACGAGGTCGGCCACGACAGGAAACAATAAATTACCTAGAACATGTATGCACTGTTCCTTCATACAACGCATGCAAAGTATTCACAAGCTATAATGATTTACAGCCAAACGGCACATATCCCAATGTTGCATGCCAGCGGCAGCGATTTCGTAGGTTGTCGTCGCCGAGTGCTCCTAATCCACCTCCAACTAACACGACTTATCACACACTACCTCCGTTTGGGTTTATTAGTCCCCTTCGTATTTTGTGTCAAATTTTGACCATAGATTTGACCAACAAGATATAAGTTGTATGTCACAAAACTTATATTGTTGGATTCATATTTGAAAGAGGTTTTCAATGATACTATTTCTGTGGTATATAGCTTAGTTTTTGATAGTTAAATCAAAGGTCAAAGTTTGACTTAAAATACAAGGGTGACTAGTAAGCCAGGATGGAGGTAGTATTTGATATGATGTCTTACTTTGAATATTTACTCTTACATGATGTAGCAATTATTTGGAATTAATAACGTTTGCCATGATGGCTTTCACTAGAAAAAACATTTATGGTTGTTGCTGCAATGTATTGTGTGCGGCTTCCGTCATGTACAATACACTCACTCACCCACGCATCATAGTGGAATCAATCTTTCCTTTTTCTCAATTTAACACCTTTTCAATTATTTTTCATTTCAATCCGTTTTAGATAGTTCTTAATATAAGAAATACAATTTCCTTAATGAAATGGTTGGACTTCAAAAAAAGAAAACCAGCGAAACTCTACTCTCTTCCACAATCCCATCTAGCTCGATCTTGTCGACACATATGGTACGTCTTCTCTATGTTCTGTTGACGAAAACAACCAATGAATGCCGATAAATCTGCCGGATGTTACATTGACATGGTTTATCCATCGTTATATACTGCAGGTTATCAAAAATACATAAAATTCCTAATTTTACTTGAAATTTGATCTGCATTCCAGCTCTGCTTCAGTTAAAAAGTTGCTTAGATATTCTTATGTCTTAAATTAACAGTGCATATCATATTTGTTATTCTATTAAATTAGTCTAGTTAGGGCCATGGACATATTTGTTATTCTTATGTCCTCCCCCACTAGAACTAATATATAAATGTAAAAAATCACTGGGTCTTGGATTGTGCTTTCACCTTAGATTGTTTTTAATGACTTGCATTTATCCGTGAAATTCAATTCTTAACAAGTATGCCAATTTTTTATCCTTTGAAAGTCCGCCAACTTAGATGCCCATTTTTCTGGCAAATTTAGCTACTTTTTAAATTACTTTGTATAAATAAATTTCATGACTTTTCTTACATATGTGGAGTCCTCAAGTAAAGTTTCTTTGCAGGTGAGTCAAGCAATGCGTCAGTGATCCCTCCTGGAAATTTTGACCGAGAAGGTCAACCTCTGAAAGAACATGCGGTGCCCCCATGTTTGGTTTTGGTAATTGATGACAATCTCTATGGACTAATGATTTCCTTGAGTTACATTTGAAGGGTTTGTCCATAGGCTTTTCTTGGAGTTCATTTGTTGGTTTCAAGGAGAGTTTGTGATGACCAAGGTGCTATTAAGGAATTATCCAAAGATTGGTCTTGTGAGTGTTGAGCTTATTGCAAGCATGTCTTGAAGAAGAAGAGTGTGTTATCATTCATGTTTACCTTCAAGACATCATCCAAATGAAGAGAGTTGGAAAGATTCAAGGTTGATCAAGACTAAGTGAAGGAGTGAATCAAGTTGATCAACACACAAAGTGTAGAAGATGTACCGAGAGGGATCAAGCAATCCCATGGTATGGTAAGCATTGTCAATCATGCTTTGTGTACTAACCCATGTTCTTCGTGAGAGTTCTTTGTGGGGTTAGGTTGCGGTGTGCAAGTTCAAGTGGAGCATCACAAAGAAATCAAGTGCTTGAATCTTGCCGTCCATTGTCGTGACAATGGACTTGTGAAGATATGCCGAAGAGTGGCTCACCCATAGAGGAGTATGGGGGAGCAATCTACTAGTCTTCACCGAGACAACGCAATCAAGAAAGATGGTTCAACTTGAGGAAGTCAAGATCGTCTACATCTAGCTCAAGTGGAATTTGTGCAAGGCAAAGGTTTGCCCTTGATAGGTTTTCTATTTTACCGGTCTCGTGGTGGTAGTTGGGAGACCGGGTTATAGGATCGTTTGTCGTTCTATCAAGGGGGGCTCTCAAGTTGGTGGCTTGATCGTATCGTTAGTAGAGAGCTCAAACCATTGCATCCTTGCATCATGTTTCTTGGTTCTTGTTTGGTTCTCTTTGTAGTCTTAGAGCTTATGGTCATCTTGATGACAAGCTTGAGTTCATCGAAAACGGAGTTCACATGTGTCTTCTATGATGTTTTCGGTGTTGGAGGTTTTACCGGTCTTATCCGAGAAAGGGTTCTCACCATTTTCTTTTGGGACTTTTCTAACTTGCTTCTTATTGATATTTCTATCAAGATTGTGTTAGCCCTTGTCGCTAGCTTTCCAACAAACTTGGTTTCATCGAATTCGGAGTCCGTATGCAAAAGTTATTGTCGTTTTGGTGTACTGAAAAGGCTGCAGCGGTACTACCGCGCGTAGGAGCGGAAGTAATTTTTTACTACCGCTTTCGGAAGCGGTACTACCGCTTTCGGGAGCGGTACTACCGCTTGAAGCAGTACTACCGCGGCTACTTCCGTGGCTACTTCTGCTCGGGACCAAAAACTCGTCACAAGTCCAGCGGTGGTAGGCACGGATGTAATTTTTTAGTACCGCTCGCAAGCAGTAGTACCGCTACCGCTTGGAGCAGTACTACCGCGGCTACTTCCGTGGCTACTTCCGCTCGGGACCAAAAACTCGTCACAAGTCCAGCGGTGGTAGGCACGGATGTAATTTTTTAGTACCGCTCGCAAGCAGTAGTACCGCTACCCTTAGCAGTACTACCGCTACCCCTAGCGGTAGTACCGTGAGGTCAAGCGGTACTACCACTCCGACGGTTTTTCTGGACTTTTTGCCTCCTCGCTGTTGTTTTTCTAAGGAGTACTAATGCCCTAGCGGTAGTACCGCTCCTGGAGCGGTAGTACCGCTCTGTGCGGGCTGTGAGCATAACGGTTGGATTTTTCCCCACCTATAAAAGGGGCTCTTCTTCCCCAATGAACCGAATCCTTAGAGCTCGTGTTCTTCCCCCATTGTTGACCTTCTTCGAGCTTGCTATCTCTCAATCCCTCCATGGATTCTTGCTAGTTTTTGGGGGAAAAGAGAGAGGAGATCTAGATCCACATTTCCACCAATCACTTTCTCCTCTAGGTGAGGGGAACCACTTGGATCTTGATCTTGGAGTTCTTGGTGTTCTCCTTCTTGTTCTTCCTCTCATTTCCCTCCCTAGCATTAGTTGCTTTGGTGGGATTTGGGAGAGAAGGACTTGGGCACTCCGTGTGCCCTTGCCATTGCATTTGGTGCATCGGTTTGAGTTCTCCATGGTGATACGTGGAAGTGAAGTTTGAGAAGCTTATTACTCTTGGGTGCTTGGTACCCTTGAGCTTGTTCCTCTTGGGTGCTTGGGTGCCCTAGACGGTTGTGGTCACCTCGAAGCCATATTCCATTGTGGTGAAGCTTCGTGGTGTCGTTGGGGAGATAGCCCCAACCTTGTGGTGTTCGGAGCTCAATCATTGTGGTGCAAAGCTCCGGGCAAGCGTCGGGGTCTCCAATTAGGTTGTGGAGATCGCCTCAAGCATTTTGTACGGGTTCGGTGACCGCCCCCAAGGGTTGCCATTTGTACGGGTTCGGTGACCGCCCTCAAGGGTCCCTTAGTGGAATCACGGCATCTTGCATTGTGCGAGGGCGTGAGGAGATTACGGTGGCCCTAGTGGCTTCTTGGGGAGCATTGTGCCTCCACACCGCTCCAAACGGAGATTAGCATCCGAAAGGGTGTGAAGTTCGGGATACATCATCGTCTCCGCGTGCCTTGGTTATCTCTTACCCGAGCCCTTTACTTATGCACTTTACTTTATGATAGCCATATTGTTTCTTGTCATATATCTTGCTATCACCTAGTTGTTTGTCTTGCTTAGCATAAGTTGTTGGTGCACATAGGTGAGCCTAGTTATTGTAGGTTTTGTGCTTGACAAATTAACCTCTAGGTTTATTCCGCATTTGTTCAAGCCTAAACCGTAATTATTTTAAAGCGCCTATTCACCCCCCCCCCTCTAGGCGACATCCACAATCTTTCAATTGGTATCAGAGCCTCGTCTCTCTTTATAGGGCTTAACCGCCTAGAGAGTAAGGATGTCGACTAGGGGTTTAGGTTTCTCTGACACTCTTAGTTTCGATGGCACAAATTTTGATGTTTGGGTAATTCGCATGCTTAATCTCTTTAGGGTCATGGACCCAAATTTAGAGCGAATTGTAGATATGGGTTTTTCTCCTCCAAAGGATCCACAAAGATTATCTTTAGAGGATGAGAAAAACTCTTATCTCAATGCTCAAGCTTCTAATGTGCTTTTTGATGCTTTGAGCAATGTAGTTATATTTCAACTCATGCCGTTCCGGGATGCTCATAAGTTGTGGACAAAGCTTCAAGATAAATATGGTGTGTCCAAGAATTGTAGGAATAATTGTTCTCCCTCCACCTCCGGCCGTGTTGTCTTCTCAACTTCTTCTACTTCACCTACATGTGGTTTGCCACAAGGTAATGATATGGTGAGTAGTGTTGGTCATTGCAATGATGATAGTATGCTTTTTGTGGATGATCCTTCATCACTATCTTACTGCAATGCATCTTCTTTGGACTTTAACACTTCGAGCACCCTACATGTTTCACATGCTTATGTTGATAGTCCTTGCACATCATGTAGAAATTGCTTGACTAAAACTCATGATGATATGCTTGCTATGTCTTGTTGCCATGATAAAAATGCATCTATTTCCTCGAATTGTTGTGCTAACAATGTAGAGGAAACCCAACACCCCATGGAACAAGATGTAGTCTTGAATGGTGCTTCAAGGGATCCTACATCATCATGTATTGCGTTTTGCCTTATGGCTAAGGCTTCAAAGGTATCTCCCACTTGGAACCCCAATATATCTTGTCATGATAGTGATGATAACAATGATGATGATGTAGAAAATGATGAAGAAAATGATAATGTTACCTCCTTAAAAATTAAGGGGAAATGATTTTTAAAGCTCTTCATAAGAATAAAATTGCTCGTTCGAACTTCATGGAAATCATGTCTATTGCCATTGAGGGCAAGAAATATATAGAGGAGTTGGAATCTCATCTAGAGGAGCATGAGGTCACCATTGAGAAAATGGAAGGTCATGAGCGTGATTACGCAAATGAGATCGCCGACCTCTCGCAAGCTCTTGAACTTGAACAAACCACCAAGGAATCTCTTGAGGAGACTTTTGCTCTAGAACTATCTAGAATAAAGGAATCCCGTGATAGAGCTCTCGAGGTGGTTAATGATTTTGAAACTAAAAATGAGAAGCTTGAAGTTGCACATGCTAAACTCCTTGAGGATTTTGAGCACCTCAAAAATGGCTCAAGGGTCATTAAGGGTGAGCTCATAAAACTCACCGAGTCTCATGCTCAACTTAAAGCTTCATATTTTAAGGAGCTTGCCAAGTTGCCTTCTCCTCTTGCTATTATTGATGATGCTTGTGCTACTAACTCTATTTCTAGTGAAACATCCATTTTGAAGGAGAATGTTGAGCTAAGGGCTCAACTTGAGTTGCTATCTGGCAATTATGGGAAATTGGAAGAATGTCATGTAAAGCTCACAAGCTCTCATGATGATCTTCTAGTATCCCATAATGTGCTAAAGATAGCTCATGAGGCTATGAGTATCAAGGTAACATCTAGTGAGCCTCATGTGGATACTAGCACTACTTCAAGTCAAAATGCTATATTGCCATGTGCTAGTCCTCGCAATTCATCTATGCATAACATTGGTACATCTTGTGATGAATTGCTTTCCCTGCCTTGTTGCTCTAACAATGAAGCATATACTTCCTCTAGTACTTGTGTTGATACTAACCATGTAGAGGAAATCAAAGAGCTCAAGGCCCAAGTCTCTTCCTTGAAGAAAGACTTGGAAAAGTGTCATGAAGGGAAGTCCACACTCAACAATATCTTGAGTGTGCAAAAATCCACCAATGACAAAGGTGGACTTGGATTCATCTCCAACAAGATGAAGAAGTCCAAAATTCATAAGAAGAAGAAGGGCCAAGAACAAGTCAAGAATTCGGCCAAGATTATTTGCTTCAAGTGCAAAATTCAAGGGCACCATGTTAGATCATGCCCATTGAAGAAGAAGCCCATTAGTGACAAGCAACAAGGGAAGCAGCCACAAGTTCATTCTCATGCTCAACCTCAAGTTGAAGAAAGGCCACTTCCCAAGAAGACTCGGGTTAATGCTTCTCATGTTGAGAAATCAAGTGAGAAGAAAGTGAAGAGTAGACGTTGCTACTTATGTTGTGAGAAAGGTCACATCGCTTCTTCATGCACTAGTGGTAACTTATCCAACCCAATTATTATTGATGATGTCTATTCTCTTGGGAAGGATAAGGTTGGCAATGTGTTTGCCAAGTTTCTTGGGACTCAAAGTGGTGTCAAGAAAAGAACCATTTGGGTAGCCAAGCCTATTGTGACTAACCTCTTAGGACCCAACTTGGTTGGGGACCAACTAGCTCAAACTTGATCAATAGGTGTATTTGGAGGGCTTTGGAGACTTGGCTACATTATGAAGATTTGAGGGGTCTTCATCATTCATATTGTCTCAAGCCAAGTCATTCGGATTATCTTTCTATCGTATATCCAATGTTCCTCCTTGCGGTAACTCGTGCTTAAATTGTTTACATTGAAAGTTACTTGCTCCTTAGCATGTTATGGTTTTGTACCTTGCATGAGCGTGTATATGTTGTGCTCCCAATTTGCTTATCTTGAGAAATCAAGTATGTGTATGTTGGTTTGTACATCATGTATGTGTGTGTAGTGATTTGAGCCTTTGTGTATCTTGTTTGTATCTTAGTTGGCTCTTGTGAGAGATTAATGGAACATCCCATTTTGGGGGAGTGATGTGCTTTGTGCACCTCATAATCCTATAAATGTGTGTACATGAGGAATATCATCTAGTTTTGATATTACAAGATTATCTAGTCTCTATGTGGTATGTCTTCTCATGAGAAATTCAAATTCTAAATGTTGCATTAATTATCTCGTGTTGGTTCTCTTTTGCATCTTGTCAAGTTTTTCATTGGTATCACATTATGGGGGAGTAATATGTTATGTGTATATTACAAGCCTAGAAAATGTGTAAATTTGAGATATTGTCACCTAGTGTTGATATTATAAATTGTTGTTCCTAGGTGACATGTTAGCTCTACAAGTTGCAATTTGCTTGTGTTTGGTGTGAAGATGATGTTTGATATCATTGCTATCACCGGGAATTATTCCCAAATACTTCTTGCCTCTTGACAATTGGTAATCTTTTTGTGGTAGAAATTGTTGATCATCTTTACATTGACTTTTGCTTTTGTTCGTCCTATTCCTTGCCAAGATTGTGTCATCTCCCATAGCCTTCTGTGCCACTTGTGGATCTTGTTATTTTCTTGATCTTGTCTAGTGGTTTCGAGATATAGTGAAAGTGGTGATCCCATCTCGTGCATTTTGTATTCAAATGCAAATTCTCTATAATGCACAACTCTTGTGGGAGCTATCCTATTTTCTATGAGACACACATTTTGTGATCCATTTCAAGTGTGTGTTGATGGAAGGCAAGCCGTTTCTTTTTGGTACTTTGTGCCATCATGAAACTTTGTAGATGGGTTGGTTTGTTTGGAACCATCCTCTCTTTTGGGAGTCTGGTATCTTTCCTTTTGCATGTATCAATGGATATCTCATTCTTTGATGTATCTTCTAAATAGATATCTTCCAAGTGATGATTTCTCCATTTGGTATCCTATTTTCACTTGGTATTTATTTTTCTTTTTGTTTCGTTTCTTGAAAGTCTTGAGCATGCATATTTACTACATGTATTTTGTTTGGCATGCTTTCTTTCTTTAACCCAATATATAGGGGAAACTCCACCTAGTCTCAATTTGGATGAGATGTGCATGAAATTCATTTTCATATATAAATGCACATGTGTCTGTGGAGTTTGTCCTATGTATTGGTGTTTCTAACTCTTTGGTCCCAATGAGTTTGGGTACCATTTTGTTTGCGTTGTTGTTCTAGGAACAATTGGAGATGCATTGGAAGCTCGGCTCATTCAAAAGGAAGGTGGTGTCACCATGTGCTTATTAGAGTCAAGCTAGGATGATCAATGAACTACTATCTACCTTCAATTGGTATCTACTACATCCTTCCAATGGTATCTCGGTAACAAGTATCACCATCTACTTCATGCACACATTTCTTGCACCAACCTTGTGTAGGTTCTATCATGGCTTGTTAGTCATTCCTTCTTAT
Organism: Secale cereale; assembly: GCA_902687465.1. Classification (NCBI taxonomy): domain Eukaryota; kingdom Viridiplantae; phylum Streptophyta; class Magnoliopsida; order Poales; family Poaceae; genus Secale; species Secale cereale. Next base: position 634,365,222 of record LR738714.1, read on the forward strand.
GATACTTGTTTCCTTTCTCAAAGCATCCCAACAATGATCTCTTGTTGCTAGTTGTGATGTCTTTGATGCTCGTGTTGTTGGAACTCATTTATATACAATGAGAACATATCTAGCCATGTGCTATGCCTTCAAGCAAATATCTTATTGGTATATTTATGACTTCCTTGGGGATAACTTATTCATTCCTTTTTGCAACAATTTCGTGTGTACATCCTTCTTTGTGGATTGATATCATCATGATCTTCATCTACCTAGAATCTTATACACTTGAGAGAAGTTGCATATCTATTTGATATCCCCTTCTTTCACGTCCACCTTGTCGTTCTTGTATCATTTCTTTGGTGGCTCCGTGAAAGCCTTTGCATCTTATCTTGTTGCATCTAGATGCACTCTTGTGTGGTGAGGATATTTTTGTCTCTTGCTTGTCTTGACAAGGCTTTTGCCAATTAATTGGTATCCCTCGTCTTGATAACGCTCTCTTTTATATCTTCACCACGGGTTGTCACAAGCATAGGTTCTTTATATGCTTATTAGTGAGCTTGTGAACCCGTTTGCTTGTTGTGTGTGGGAATGATAGGCCTTGCACCGAGTATCTCTTTCATTCAAGACTATATTGATGCTTAATGTTCATCCATACATTAGTCTTCTCAAGTGCTTTGCCATGACTCACACACATCATTTTGGTTGAGCATACTCTTAAGTTGTCTCTTTTATATGTTGCTCAACCATTTGTTTGTTGCAAGTGCTAGGCTTTGTTACCTTCATGCTCACTTGCACTTGGTGTGAGTTTCTATTGATTTTGGGGGAGTGATGATCCTATTTTGTGCACTTGGTATCCTAATGAAAATTTTCTAAGGATTGCACAAATTATGGGGAGCTTCACCAGTGTCTTTAGAAAAATCAGTTGCTATGTCGTGAGTTCTATTGATCTTGGGGGAGCGGCGATCCTATTTTGTGCTCGTTGTATCCAGATACAAAACTAAATTGTGCACAAATCATGGGGAGCTTCTCTAGTTTCTCTAGAACACTCCTTTGCTCTTATCATAATATCTTTTATTCATTTGGCATGTAGGATCATTGGTCTAGTTGGGTCAATTGGTATCTTTTGATAGCTTAATTCATTGGTATCATTTGATTGCTTGATTGCATGTTTTTCTCCCTTTGTTATGCCTTTGTGGCATATCATTCTTTTGCAATCTTTGGGCCTCAATATAGTTTGACCGCATTACATCGAACACCTTGCAGGCATAGAAACAAATATGAGAAAATATGGAAAAAGAGAGATAGAGAAAGATGGTGGCCAATACAGCAGGCAGGAGGCAGGTGCGGCGTCTCTTACGTTGCCATGGCCGCTTACACCGTTGGTCGGCCTCCCTTCTCGGCCTCTTCCTGCTAGCATTGGGCATGGTGGATGAGTGGCAGATGAGGACGATGCATCCACTGACGAAGATACCGCCGCTCGCAGGCGCGTCACGAACGGCTTCACCAACCCCGATGTGATCCTCTCCGTCCGCCCGCTGACCAACACACTGACTTTGGTCGTCGTTTCCCTGTGGACGAGAGCATCAAGAAAGGAAGGAGATGCGATCCAGTTTGTCAACGAGGCTAGCTCACCCGTGAGGCCACCGCCGGCGATCCCGAGCGCCCACCGCCTCGGATCCATCCATCCATCCCCGACCTCCCCGCCCCTCGAACTGCCACCTGCCGCCGCGGTGACCGGCGCCGCCGCAGCCACCCTCTGCCTTGCCTCCATGCACGAGGTGAACGGCGCCCAACCACCACCGGGATCTCTCCGTCCTTGCGCGTCCCCGTACCCGCCGCAGATCGACGAGGGAGAAAGGGGCCTGGGGCACGGCAGAAGAGAAGGATCTGGGATGGGAGAGGCAGCGGCGGCCGAGAGGTGGTGTGGGAGAGAGGGGACGGCTTGCGTGTACGAGGAGGAAAGGGAGCGGAGGGGGCGATGTATCTGGGAAGTTTCCCCTTTTTTCCTCTTATACGTAGCCTAATCCTCAGCAGACAAGTGGACCAACGAGGCAAAAAAATTCAACGATCAAACAGTACCTCATGCCGACGTGGACAGTGTGAGGAGCCGCCCTTCATGCGACGGTTAAAGGGTTTAATAATAGAGAAACAAAACAATAGGGACAAATTTTAGATGAGCATAGTTATGGAGTATTTTTCTTTTTGTCTTTTTTGACACTCCATGCTGATTTTGTCTCTAGTTTGGAGTAAAACTTCATCGCACCCGAGTATTTATCACGATGGAACAGATAGGAGCGTGCGAGCGCAGGCCCGGCGATAGATACGATATCCTGGCGCACCAGTGCGCTGCGGTCAGCCTTGCTGAGCTGACGGTGCATGCGTTCTTGGAAGTTGGGAGTCCAACCCTGCAACGCGCTCTCACTCCTCTCTGTCTCTCTCACACCCCCGCCAGCCTTCTTCTTCTCCTTTCCTCGCCACGCCCACGCTAGCTCATCCCTCTCCTCTCCTCGCCACCAAGCCACACGCCGGGCGGTGCTCCGTGCTCAGCTCCACGCAGCCGCATTCGTGGAGAAGATGGCCAAGCGGATGGTTGAGAGGCCGCTTCTCACGGAGAAGACGGCGGACGCCGGCGCCGTCGCGAAGCGGACGCGCTCCGGTTCCAACGCGCTCGCGCCGCCGCCCTCTCGGTCTCCGGCCGCCGTTCAGTCGCCCGCAGCGAGCGGCGGTAACATGTGGTTGGTGGAGAAGCCGGCGGACGCCTCCGCCGTCGAGCCTGTCGGGAGGCGAACAAGGTCCAGTTCCAACCAACGCCCACCGCCTCCACCGACGGCGCACACGACGCGGAAGAAGGTTTCCTGGGCGGTAATCACTAATCACTATCCAGCTTCCCTTTAGGGCTCCTTCGGTTTACAAAACAGAGGAATGATAAAGAGTACACACCAACTCTGTCAAGTTGGGTGTTTAGTTCACTGCTCACATGAATTCAATAGCACCCATAGTATTGCACATCTAAGTTCTATGTCATTGATCTTACGTCAAGATTCGTGTGGGTATTTTCTTTTTTCCTTTTCCTTTTTATTTTTATGCTCGATTGGCCACTTAGATAGTTAGATCTGCAATATATATAATTTCTCTGTTGGTTCAACCTTTGCTCGCCAAGCTTGATCAAGTCTCGGTTGTGGAATCCATGTACTAGGTTGTTTCATTTTGAGAGAAACAAAAAAGAGAAATCTTCTTGTTGTAAGATAGTTGGAGAGTACGGATCTCAAAGCAATGTTAGAGGGCTGAAGATAAGAGGTTCCATGTAGCTCGACCTACAGAGAAACTTTGTGACGACCTTTTCTCTTCACATGTAAATATACAAGCAAGTTTCATATTTACTCTAAAGAAAGTGTTTTCAATTTGGACTTTCAGATACCAGTAGCTGATACAAGCAAAGAAGGCAGTGAGCAAAGAGCAGTTTCGAACACCAAGATGACGACAAGGACGCAGCCACCCAGGAGAGGAAAAGGAGCCGCAGGTCTTATCACCTCTAACTAGTAATGTACAATGCTTTGAGTTACTACAGAGTTGAATCACATTTCAAATAAAAAACAAATAAATTAAAGAGAGCTGAATCACACTTCATGTAGCTCTTTAATAGAACCAGATAAATAACATGTCATTTTCTTTTGAGGAATCTGAAATCTACCCGCTGTTTGTTACTGCCCAATATATACATATAGTGCCAAAAAATGTATAAGCTACTGTCATCTGATTTGAACTAGGGAGTGACCTGCATTTGTGTGGATAAATTTTAAAGAATATGTATCGCTCCTAATATAGGCATCGTCTCAAATACACCACTTGGACCAATGTTTCTTATGTGTAGAGTGTGTATAATAGTACTATGAAAACAAACCTTTAACGGGATATTCCTTGATGTAGGTGGAAGGGGGGATTGGGAGCCAGATCTGTCACTAGTTGAGGTGGCGAACATGGACTGGAGTTGCAGAGATAATTGGTGGAGAAAGAAGATGTTGAGTGATTTATCGATTAAATAAATAGACTTTAGATGTGCATGGTAAATCTATAGTTATACCTTAAGTCAGATTAAATCTTCATACTAATTATATATTGATCATGTAGGATCCTTATGAGTTGAGAAATAAAACTTTATTATATATACTTGCTTGCCGTGCAAATGGAGCTAAAGGCAACATTCCTGACCTTGTACGGGAATATCTTAAACACATCAAATAGATCTTAATTTGTAACATATAATTGTTCAAATAATTGCTAGTGAAGTGGATTTTAATTATTTTCCACTTATTGCAGGATAGTTCTATACATTTGAAATTTGATGTGCATTATACATGCGAGATTCAATATGAATTGTACTCATAGATGTAACCGGAAAAAATAAAGTGAAAGCATGTGGCAACCCACGTACGTTCAACTAGCTCATATTGTTTTGGTGATAAAACCAGAGATTCATTTGTTTCTTTCTTCATACATAAAACAATGATTACTTGAAAAAAATGGTTTATCATTTGAGATGAAACAATGTGTTTTCTTCATGTAGAGGCACATGGTGATGCATATTTGATACTTTCGGTCGCTCTGAGAAGCATCTTATAGCATCTCCAGCCGCGCACCCAACAGGCCCCCCAGGCCACTTTTTCGGCGCCGGCGCCGAAAAAACGGCATCAACGTGCTGCAATGCTCTCCTGTCTTTGCCAAGCTTGTTGAAGGTCATTCTCCTCCGGTGAACTTCGAGATCAATGGGCGGCACTACAACAAGGGGTACTATCTAGCTTCGGCATCTATCCGAGATGGTCGACATTTGTGAAGACGATCTCAAACCCTGCGCCAGGAGGCAAGCACGCCTGGTTTGCGAAAGTTCAGGAGGCTTGCAGGAAGGATGTCGAGCAGGCTTTTGGTGTGCTGCAATCTCGATTTGATGTTGTTCGGTACCCCGCTCAGACCTGGTCCAAAGATCAAATGTGGGAGATTATGACTTGCTGTGTCATCTTGCACAACATGATCATCGAGAGCGAGCAAGAAGACCCAGTGTTTGACACTGAACCATACTACAGGCAGGGTCCTCTAGCCGAAGTTGATCACCAGCTACCGGCAACTTGGACTGCCTATCTCAGTATGCGTCAGGAGATCCGAGACCCACAGGTGCATCATCAACTGCAGAAAGATCTGATTGAGCACCTATGGAGGCTCAAGGAGGACGCCGTGTGATGAAATACGATTTTTATTTGTTGAACTATATAATTTGTATTGAACTATTTGTTGTTGTACTATTTTGTTGAAGTATTTGATTTTTCTATGATGAAATATGTAATAAGAAATAATAGTGTTGATAATTAAACGCCGAGACACGGCGAAACCACGCCGAATATGAGCATATTCCCGCCTATATGGGCCCTTTATTCGCCGAAGTGGGGCTGCAAAGTGGGCCAATTTCGGCGCCTGGGGGCGACGAGAGGGCGCAAAACCGCCCCCGGCGCCGATTGTATCGCCGGCTCTCCCCCAAGGGGTGATCTTTACGGTCCTGGGGGGCCAACGGCTGGAGATGCTCTTATCACAACAAATGTGCAATTCATATCTTGCTCATGCTAATCTGGGCGGCAAAGCGTGCATGTTGCTGCTAGTTTCGATTATGCCCAGTCTTCCAAGATTGAGCGGAAACAGTTTTGAGTAGGATGGGATCTGATGACTGCATTATCTAATTACAGAGTAATCTAAACAAAAGCAACCAAACACCTCATAAGTTGTAAAGCATAATCTTATATATAGTATTACAATACAAGTACTACTAGCGTACTGAAATTCATACAATCTTGTCAAATTACGTTATTACTACTAGCAATCCTCAAACTCAATTCTAAAAAAAAAGGGGGCAATCCTCAAACTCCGCACGAACAAAGCACGCATGCATTACTTCAGTTCAGACAGAAGCGCTGGTGGAGCTCTTCTCCGCGAGCGCCGAGCCGGCCTCCGAGCAGTCCACGACGAGATGGGGCTCTTGACGGCACGATCCGACCGGCAGCAGGAGTTTCGCCGTGACCGTGCTCCGGGGCGCGTGATCGTGCAGGTCTTCTCCTTGGAAGCGGAGGATGTCCGCCATTGCCATGGAATCGAAGAGACGCACGTTGAAGAACGACATCGTGAAAAGATCGATCGATTGGCTAATTGGCTTTGGGGCCCTCGTTTCGTTTCTTGCACAATGTCAATGGATACGGTGCCGATCGAGCCTGCCCTGTCGTCATATATATATGGAGTTGGCGGTGCTGGGCATACGGGAATCCGACTCGAAAGGGTGAACCGGACTCGATCAAAGAAACATGATCCGGATCTGATCTGAACTCCGAATTGGAAACATGACGATCGAGGCGGTTCCAACGGCCGGAGGCCTGCAGGCCCAGGCGAGCCAAGAAACAAACGCCAACGATGTGGAAGGTCCGCGTGCGCTACCGCCGGGTAGCCCAAGGCGGCGGAGCTCGTGCATAAAGGGAGCAACGCAATATACATATACATAATAAAGATACGAATCAGTCGATCGGTCGTGTGTGGGATGTACGTACGGGATGCAGATTTTGGTCCGTCAACGCCAAAACTCGCCCAACGATGCGACATTTTTCTCTTCTTTTCTTCTATCTAGCACAAGCAGCTTAATTTCATTATTTATCGAAGATCATCGGAGAGGAAGTGTGGACAAAAATGAATACTCCTACAACACTTTCTAAGCTGTTCAACGAGTATGTCAAGTTACCCTAAAAAAAAAGAGTATGTCAAGTTATATGTTGTACTCCCTCCGTTCGGAATTACTTGTCGCAGAACTCAGTGGCGGATCTAGGATTTGAAGTTACCCGGGGCAAACTTTTAAAGGAAACAAAAAATTGAAGCCACAATGGAATCAAACAAAGACAGTTAACCCAAGTAATTGACGAAGTAGTAGTATGTATTCAGACAAGACGATCAACACAGTTACTTTTCAGAGCAGTTTCAATTTCAAGAACTATGAACATTATAATGAAACGTCTAGCATAAATGACACTTGTCAAACAAAAGATAAGACATGTATTTACCACTAAGTTAATTATTTGAAGAGGATATTGTAGATGGCCACTAGGGTTCCTTGTGCCTTGGAAACGGTCAACAATTTTCTGGTCTTCAATCCCAGCAATTCTCTTTTCAGTATCCAATTTTCAGGAAGTAGGCCAAGTGAGACGAAACTGAAACATAGAACGGAAGAGTAGAAGATTAGGGGAGAGTGGAAGAACCTTGCTCGCTTGTAATTTTGAGCGGCCCATGTGGCGGCGACGGTGACAACGTCATCTCCCCGTGTGTACGGCGCCCTGAGTAGCACGAACAAAGAGACCCCTTCTCCATGGAGCACCAACGGTGGGACTCAGCGGGGCGGCGTGCGTGGAGGCGTGATCGTTGATGCCCTGATCTGTTTTTTCCGATCGATGGTGGAACAGAAATCGTAAGAGTTGGGAACATCAGCTCTCAAAGACGTATAGAAAATAATGGGCTCTAATTCTGTTGGGCCTTTACTACCTATTTATGATTTTCTATGACTTGCTCGCTGGCCCATCTAACGATTCGTTATCTTCTCTGTCTCGTCTTCCTCCTCGAGTCGACCTCACATACTACGACGAGACCTCCTGACTCTGGCTCCATGGTGTCACCAGATAAAGTAGTAGGGTGGGTACCCTAGGTACGAAAAATCTACCCGGGGCGGCCGCCCCTACACGACCCCACGCTGGCGCCGCCCCTGGCAGAAATGGGTGTATCTAGACGTATTTTAGTTCTAGATATATCTATTTCCAAGACAAGTAATTCCGGACGGAGGGAGTAGCTGAGAAAGAAGTGCAACCTGAAGATGCACCTAACTTTGAAGAGGACAGCAGCGATAGCATGATGAGTTCCTTGGTTGCAAAGAAAATGAGAATGAATGATTGTGGAATTAGCATAAACCCTTCTAACAGCAACTCCAACAGCGGCGTCAAAAAACGCGCGTGCGGCGTAAACTGCTATTTTAGCACGCGCGGGACGTTTCGCGCGCTCCAACGGAGGAAGGAAACTAGCGCACGCGCGGGAGAAAGCGGACGGGCGCGCGCTAGATTTGACGCACCGCTTTCGGCGTCTATAAATTGCGGCGCTCGCCACGCGGCTCTCCACACTGCCACGCGCGCTCTTCCCTAGTGGCCCTAGTGGCTTCTTGGGGAGCATTGTGTCTACACACCGCTTCAAACGGAGATTATCACCCGCAAGGGTGTGAACTTCGGGATACATCGTCGTCTCTGCGTGCCTCGGTTATCTCTTACACGTACCTTTTACTTATGCACTTTACTTTGTGATGGTCATATTGTTTCTTGTCATATATCATGCTATCACCTAGTTGTTTATCTTGCTTAGCATAAGGTGTTGGTGCACATAGGTGAGCCTAATTGTTGTAGGTTTTGTGCTTGACAAATTAACCGCTAGGTTTATTCCACATTTGTTCAGGCCTAAACCGTAATTATTTTAAAGCGTCTATTCACCCCCCTCCCCTCTATGCGACATCCATGATCTTTCACTTTGGCGCCCGCTAAAGCCCATAGTCTTGCCTCGTCCATGACCTTGTCCACGAGAATCATCGAAGGCGTGGATATGCTCTGAACGACCCTAGCGTTCCTCTCCTTCCAAAGTTCCCAGGAGATAAGCATTGGAAGGGAGGCCATTCTTTTTTCATCCAGCGAGCGCGCAAGGGCAATGTCGGTCCACCAGTGTCTTACATTGTTCATTGCCACCCAGTCTCCGATACTAATGTCACTCAATTAGATCCCCATCTTCATTGAATTCCACACCGCAATCGAATATCGACATTGAAATAGAAGATGTGACACTGATTCGTGAACTTGGTTGCAGAGGAAACAATAGACCACAGTTTGACCACCCTCTCCGGTGTAGCTTATTCGTCGTCCAGAGTCTGTTGTGAATGATTAACCAAGCAAAGAACTTGTATTTTGGGTAGCCCACACTTTCCATACGGTCTTAACGGTCTTAAGAAGTGGCATACATGTACGCCCTCGAATTGCATCGAGTAGGCCAAGGACGTGGAGTAGGCACCACTCTTCGTAAGCTTCCAAGTGATCGTCTTTGAATTTCCTTTTGCTCATGATGTTGGATGATGCTCCAAGTAACATGCTGGCTCGGCTACTTTGGTTTAGCCACATCGTTGTGTCAGTCACTAAGCGTTTTTTTTACCTCGTTCTAATGGAAATGGGGCGAGGGGAACCCCTTTTGATAAATAAAAAATTCAATTCGATTTTTCACATGCATCTAGAAGAGATATAACAAAATTATGGCAATGGCTTTATTTGGTGATTGTTAGGATTGGTTGCTAGTGCATCAGAACAAGGTCCATGTCTGGTCCAGATGCGAAGGACAAGTGAACCCTTCTCGCAAAAAAAAAAGAAGAAGAAGAAGAAGAAGGACAAGTGAACCTGAGACGGTGCCACTTATTTGTGGTGTCGTCGTCACTTCTTTCCAAACCATAGCACCTGTGGCTACAGCTTCTTTGTTAAAGTGGATTCTTATAGAATAATAATCTGCAAGCTTTATTGATCAGTGTTAACAAGATAGGCATACATGCGTGATCATGGGGCTAGCCAAGCAAAATGTGACGGCCCTGACTTGAAGAATGCAAAACTTGATTATACTGTGGGCTTTTGAGTTTAAAGCTTTGGCCACGAAGAAATAGTTTGAGGCTTTTTAGGGAAAAAAGAAAAAAAATACAGTTTTTCTTTAAACCTACAAAAGTTACAGATAAAAAGTACTACTCCACAACGGTAACAAAAAGGAGGGTAAGAAGAAGATGGGCTTTTCACTTGATCCATGTACACTGCCTGTAGCCCAGCCCAAATGAGAGGAGGGAGCTTCACCGAGCTCACGAAATGGCAGAAACCGACCGTTCCCCAAATCGATCCAATCCCTAGCTCCTGTGACGCAAGCCGCCGCCGGTCGCCTCTATCACGCCGCCGCCGGACGCTCCCTCCTCCGCGGTTCAACCTCCACGGTTCCACGGGCACTGCCGCGGTATTGCTCCTCCGCCTCTTCCTTCACGCAGAGCTTGCTCTAGAGGATGTGCGTGAGCAGGAAATGTGAGTCAGCTTAAGCTTATCTTTTTCTTCAATATACTCTGTCATCTTAAACTCTGTTTTTGATAGCTGCATTCTGTCATATATCCTTCCTTCGTGGACAATTTTTATTTAGAAACTTGTGTAGATCTCGTATGTAAGGCTTCTGATAATCTTAAGTTTTTTAGTGTGATTGTGTAAGCCTCTGTCCATAGTTTCCTGTTACTCCTGATAAATGGCAATCTTAAGTTTTGATAATACTTTGTACTATGCCTTTTCATGTTCTTGGTAGTTGAATTTTATGAGTTTTTGGTTAAGTAGACTTGTATTTGTCTCTTAATTTTTCTAGATCTTAAATGTTCATTCGGACAGCAAAACACATGGTAGGCAACAAATGTACACAAGATTGCATGACAGGATGAGAAATACATGTGAAAATACACAGTAGGCAACTGATTTCCAAAAGATTTGGAGGATCAAAGGCGCTGTTAAAGAGAACACATACAAAGATTCGTTTTGGCTGAACTTGAAACCTTGCGCAGGTTTGCGCTTCAGGAAGTTGACTGAATAACATGAAATAACCTCTGAAGGACATGTTTTATTTCTATTTGGTCGGGCAAGGCACCCCCCCCCCCCTCCATCTTCTGGTGTCGTTTCAGAGCCTGTCTTAACATTAATAGATGAATTAGGTTCCAGTTTGGTGCTTCTTCCCAGCAGTTAATCTTGCCACAACATATCATCTGCCATGAATATTACATATATTTCAGTTAAACTCACCAGACAAATTCCAGTTCAACAAAGTACGCAGAAGCCTTATCCAAAATAAAAATCCATGCATACCGTCCTGCAGTTCTGGAGCTCCATACAAACTCGATTTCAACAACCTGAAGAGCACATGTACGCTAAAAAAATGCGGAGAGAGAGCACACTGCTTGCATCTACAAGGGCATTCAGATCTCCTGTCCTGGTATTATCGATGAAACTAATAAAAGCGCTTCGGCAAACGTGCCCTGAAACTAACACTTCAGTTGGCCAACTCTCTTGCTCATCGTCCCTCAGGTGTCAGATCACAACTAAAACAGCCCATCATCCCCTTCCAAAAGGAAGGTTGCTGTGACGATCTTATGTGATGAACACATGTTCCAGGCTAATGCGCTTCTTTATGCACACAAGTCTGTTCACGGGCCTAGCGTAGCACACTGAAAAGAATAGCAACGCTGCCTGTACGATGTTCTACACTTCTTTACTATATGCGGTAATGCCTTCCCTTATACAAAAAAAGGAGATACACGACTGCACTTACTTAACTCTTCTAGTGATTTGTTGACATCACTGTCCCCAGATTGAACCAAGTGAATCTTGCCTGAAAAGATTAAATTTTCCATACATGAACGAACAAAACCTAAAATTCTGGAAAGAATAAGAATGCCATGAATTCAGAAATTATAACACGATATACTGGGAGAGGAGTCCAAATTAAGCTTCATGAAGAACTACTTTAGGAGCCCTTGACTCCACAAGCAGCTCCCAGTTGTTTCTCCTTTGTGGAAAAGCCACAGGAGCTAGTCCCTGTAGGTAGGCCTAGCGATCTCGTGCTCAGCTAACACATTTGCATTAGTTTATTTGGCTAAGGAATATTTCTGCAATAAAACAGATCACCAAAGGAAAAAAACCTTAAATCTCAGATTGACATACCATCATGTTGCACACAGATATATGGTGTGTTTTTCAGTTAGTTATTGATGTTGTCATTGTAGACTCTAGTCTCAATATCACTCTCAACATAGACTGCAGCACTGAAATGAGACAGAATAATAACCACAGTATATTCTTGGTGAATAAAGAATCTGAGCTGAAGTTTTAGTTTCATATCGCAAGGGGGAAAACCCATATCAGGCAGAATTTAAAGCAAGAAGAAGAAGCACGAGGAGTTCCAAACCGGGAGAAAGCAACAACACATCGGGGCAAGAAAACATGGGCAAACCAGATCCAGACGGGGGAACTCAAATCGAACCAAATAAACAGTGGAAAGAAAAGGGAGGAGAAGCGGACACAGCGGCAGCGCGAACAAACAAAACCCAAATAAACGGAATAGAAACGGGAGGAGGAGTTGATCCACGACGACGAAAAAGAAAGGGAAGGATTAGTCCGGAGTTTTATCTCCCGCCAGTTTGGATACATGCGAGGATTAGTCGTTTGCATGGTGGCAGCTTGGATGATGCACTATTAACGGAGGGCCGAGTCCCTAAAAGGGGTGACAGAGGCACATGAGTTATCCAGTGTGGTTGGTGTGCAACAGTACCGTGCATTAGTTTCTTCAAAGCCTTATGCATTTTCCCTTCTATATAAACTAACGTGACCAGCTGCTCCAGTGTGAAGATGCCTAGCTGAGGCCAAGACGAACCGGCCGTGTTCTTGTTCGCTTCTTCCAATGTGAGTGTTTCGTAATTTTGGCCACTGTTTCTCCTGGAACTATAAACCATCTCTCTCACACGAAAATACACCCTCACATCCTAGATTCCATGACGATGGGTGGCAAGAGGAAGAACAGAGCGGGTGGAAAGACGCCGTTGTCGAAGGGCCGGCAGAGCCGCAAGTCGGTGGCGGCGACGGAGGCGGCGCCCAGTCCAGTTGCCATAGAGGCGCCTGAGCTGGCGGCGTCCAGTGTGATGGTGACACCAAGTCCAGTTGGCATGGTCGCGGTACCTGTGATGATGAATCTTGACTTCGATGTGCCGGTGATGGTGCTAGAATGTGATGTGTGCCATCACCTCCTCAAGGCTCCCATCTTCCAGGTAAACAAACAAACAAACCAACCAACCAAAATCTGTATTTCGTACACCTCACGAGATCGATTGATTCCTAAGCTTGTTTTGTTTTTATCTTTGTGTATGGCAATGATCGCAGTGCTCCCTTCTGCGGCATGTCGTGTGCAGGTCCTGCAGCGAACTCCACGGCGGCAAGTGCCATCCTTGCGCAGACATGGCTGCCTCCGCCGTCTACGTCCAGAGCTCCTACCTGGACACCCTGTTTGGCTTCATCAAGACGGCCTGCGTGTTTGAAAAGTATGGCTGCACAAGTTCCACCGCCTTTGGCTACCCAGCGATAACGCACGCGCTCTCATGCGCGTTCCTGCCCCGTTCGTGCCCGAAATGCTCTTTCAAGGGCACACTAGGGGACCTCGTGCGCCACCTTGCGGAGGAGTATGGCAGGCACGAGCACGATTGGACCGCCCAGAAGATCACATACGGCCAGGAGTACTTGCTCAACGTGGTGGAGCTGGATCCGCTAGGGGTCTATGACCATGACTTCTTTGTCGCAGAGGAGGACGGTGGCGTGTTCCTCCTGTTTTTGGACCTTACAGAGGACTTTGAGAACTCCATCTTCCCATCTGTGACCCTTGTGTGTGTCAGGAATGGCGCTGCCGCTGCTGCTGGGCCGGCATACAGCTACTGGGTCGCGGCGGAGGCCCCTTCCGCTGTGAGTCGCCCGGAAATTAACGAGGTGCTGAGCTGCTCGGACTGGGAGCTGGAGCGTGACTGTCTCCCATTGCTTCCGGGGATGCGGCAGCGTGTGCGCATGTGCATTAGCAAGGCCGAGGGCAGCAGCGCGTCATGCTCAAGTTAGAAATGCAGTTACCTTACCATTGCGTGAAGCCAGGAGATGCGTCATGAATGTGTAGTTTCTTACTTACGTAGTAGTACTAGTAATTATTAAGCCGCTTCAAGTCAGAAATGTGTCTTTTGTAGTCTTGCTGAAGACATAAATTTGCCCTTTGTTGTCGCCGGCTATGCTGTTGACTTGTGTTCAGGATTTGATTTGATGGAGAAACACCTTGTGTTGGGCTGAATGTTTGTTTCCAACATGACCCAATGCTCTACACACTGAGCATCGGGTCTGTCTTTCCCGAATCTTTGCTTCTGAGCACTGTATAATTGGCAAGTGTTTGATGGGTGAGGCTGTGCGCTCCTGTCGAGTTGTGTGATGCCGTTAGGAGGTGCTAGTATTACCTCCTAATTATGTGATTTATGTTAGCATTCTGATGAATCGCTGGTCGTTTCTTAAATGAAAACGGAGGCTCGATCAAAAGACACATTTTAATTTAATCAGTAGTCCCTCCATTCACAAATAATAAGATGTTTTGGATATTTCAATATGGACTACTCCCTCCGTTTCAATTGAACTAAAACCACGACAAGTAGTAATATGGAACGGAGGGAGTACTTAACAAATAATAAGATGTTTTAGATATTTCAATATGAACTACATACGGGTTGAAATGAGGGATCAAACATGCTAAAATGCGGATTTTCAGATTTATTTCTAGTCTGACAAATCAGCATAATATACTCTGTCCCGCCGACCCATCTCCATTCTGAACGTAATTGCGAAGTTAGAGCATCTACGGCTGCATATGAATTTGACCCCTCAAACCACCTCCATTTTGAACATAATTGCGAAGTTAGAGCATCTACAGCACATATGAAAAATCTGACCCCTCAAACCCACCTCCATTCTGAACATAATTGCAAAGTTAGAGCATCTACAGCTGCATATGAAAAATCTGACCCCTCAAACGCCCGCAAGCAGTGATCGGGCACTCCTCAAATTAGCACAACTGCATCCGGATATTTCATAATAGATTCTCAAATCCATACAAAGTATGCAAACAATAAAACCTACGTATAACATAGAGATCTAGCTACTCCTCATTGGAGATGTCTGACAATCTCCGTGCCTGACTCCGGCAACATGGGCGGCAACTGCAACTCCCGAGCCTCCAGGGCCTCGGACTGCTCCGCTCCGGCCTCCTCCTTCTCTATCTCCGCGTCGAGTTTGGCGAAGAGCGCGTCAGGAACCGCTTGCTCCTGCCGAAGGAACTGCCGGTTGGCCTCCACGTAGGCCTCATCCTGTGATGAGGACATGACTACCTTGGATACGACCAAAAATATTGCATACATGTATATTTGTGAGGTGATTTCTAATGCAAACTATGCAACAATTTATTTATGTTATCCAGAACAAAAATACTTCACAGACTTTTGTGCCATGTCTAATTCCAGGTGCATGGGACATTTGTACAATTCACATATGAAGATAAGGGAAAAAGAGAAGTTTAGGGGCTGTTCAAAAAGTTCTCTCACGTCACTTTTGGGCCAAGAGAAGATAGAGTCCAAGTCTCTCACGTTCTGCATCCAGATTCGGACTGCACAGACATACCTGACTCAAAACGGCAACAACTCCTTCATACGGACTCCGAATTTTCCACCAAATCGATAGTTATCATCTCATCGAAAGATCGGGCCCCTCGCCTCTATCATCCTGGATGGACTCTAGGATGGCCTACTGCTCCACATCTCCGTGGCTCGACGGCGAACTCTGCCTCCGCCTCCGCCATGTTGAAGCCCTGCTCCGGCAGCTCCCCCTCGCCCTCCTTCGGATCCGCCTCCTCCATCGGCTTCGATAGCGGCTCTCCCTTCTCCGGATCCGCCTCCTCCATCGGCTCCGACAGCGGGTCTCCCTCCTCCTCCTCTGGCTGCTGTTCCTTGTCGTCCTCCTCCGACTCCGGCGAGTCCGGAGGCAGCCCGACAGCGATGCGGGCGGCACGCCTTGCCTGAATCTCCCCAGCCTACCAGGGTTTAAGTTCTAGACTTGACACCGATGCTCGCATTTTATTGGATTTATTTTAGGTCTTCTAACAATGTGTGTTCAATGAAAGGAGACGTTTTTGTAGCCTATGAAGGCGTCTGTGGCGACTTCGTTAATCTCAAGATTATGTGTGGACTTAGTCTTCGAAAGGTGCTCATAGAGATAGGGTGTGCGTGTGTGCATTCATATGGATAAGTATATATTTGTAGCGGCAAGGTGAGTATATGTGCATATATATATATATGAAGTCTGCGTCTGTATTGTGTTAAAAAACAATTTCTTCACAGTAGTTTTTTTAGTGGTATTTCTCCACAGTTGTAGGAAAAAAGAAGTGTGAGAAGAAGA
The DNA here is from genome assembly GCA_902687465.1 of Secale cereale. Classification (NCBI taxonomy): domain Eukaryota; kingdom Viridiplantae; phylum Streptophyta; class Magnoliopsida; order Poales; family Poaceae; genus Secale; species Secale cereale. The sequence continues at coordinate 634,381,319 of LR738714.1, forward strand.
TGGGCTTTTCACACGATCCATGTACACTACCTGTAGCCCAGCCCAAGATGAGATGAGGAGCTTCACCGATCTCACGAGCTGGCCCCAAATCGATCCAATCCCTAGCTCCTCCGACGCACGCCGCCGCTGGTCGCCTCTTTCACGCCGCCGCCGCCGCCGCCGGACGCTCCCTCCTCCGCCGCTCCACGGGCGCACGGCCGCCTCCTCCTTCACGCTATGCTTGCTTAGAGCATGAGCGTGAGTAGGACATGTGAATCAACTTAACCTTATCTTGTGAGTGCATTATATATCTTTTTCTTGAATCTATTCTGCCATTCTGTCCTATATCTTCCTTTGTGTACAATTTTTATTTATACACTTGTGTAGATGTCCTGTGTAAAGGCTTCTGATAATCTTAAGTTTTTTAGTGTGAATGTATAACCTTCCGTTCGTAGTTGCCTGTTACTTCTGACAATCTTAAATTTTAATAAGACTTTGTATGCATTTTCATGTTTTTGCTAGTTGGACTTTATGAGTGTTGATTTTAATAAGACGTTTTTAAGTATGTTTTTGCATTTATATCTTGAAATTATTAGATCTTAAATGTTCATTCAGACGTCAAAACACACGGTAGGCAACAAATGTACAAAAGAAGACATGGCAGGATGAAATATACATGTCAAAATACACAGTAGGCAACTGATGTCCAAAAGATTAGGAGGATCGAAGGCGCTGTTAAAGAAAACAGATACAAAGATTCGTTTTGCGCAGGTTTGCACTTGCGGAGTTGACTTAATGGCATGGAATAAGCTCTGAAAGACATGTTTTATTTCCATTTTCTCGGGCAAGGCACCTTCCCTCCATCTTCTCTTGTCGTTTCAGAGCCGATCTTAACATGAACAGATGAATCAGATTCCTGTTTGGTGCCGCTTCCCTGCAGTTAATCCTGCCACACCATTTCCTCTGCCATGAGTATTACATGTTTTTCAGTTAAAATCAGCAGACAAATTCCAGTTCAACAAAGTACCCGAAAGTACTATCCAAAATAAAAATTCACGTGTACCATCCTGCAGCTCTGGATCTCCATACAAACTCGATTTGAACAACCAGAAGAGCACACATACGCCAAAAAAAAAGGCAGAGAGAGAGAGCACATCGTTTGCATCTACAAGGGCATTCAGATCTCCCGTCCTGGTATTATCGATGAAACTAGTAAAAGTGCTTCGGCAAACATGCCCTGAAACTAACACTTCAATTGGCCAACTCCTCTTGCTCACCGTCCCTCAGGTCGCAACTAAAATAGCCCATCCCCTACCAAAGTGAAGGTTGTTGTGACAATCTTATGTCATGAACACATGTTACAGGCTAATTTACTTATTTATTATGCACACAAGTCTGTTCACGGACCTAGCGTGGCGCACTGAAAAGAACATCAATGCTGCCTGTCCGATGTTCTGCACTTCTTTACTATATGCCGTGATGCCTTCGTTTATACAAAAAGGAGATACAGACTGCACTTGTTTAACTCTTCCAGTTATTTGTTGACATCACTGTCCCCAGATGGAACCAAGTGAATCTTGCCTGAAAAGATTAAATTTCCCATTCATGAACGAAAAGCGAACAGAACTGAAAATTCTGTAGAGAATGAGAATGCCATGAATTCTGAAGTATTAGCACGATATACTGTGAGGTGTCCAAAGTAAGCTGCTTGAAGAACTACGTTACAGTCCTTGACTCCACAGGCAGCTCCCAGGTGGCTCTGCTTTATCGGAAAGCCACAGGAGCTAGTCCCTTTAAGTAGGCCTAGTTTTATAGGGATGGGTGTGGTATTTCAAGAGAACAAAAATTAGCAGGGGATTCTTCAAGAAATAACTCAGTTAGCTTGTGCTCAGCTAAGACATTTCCATTAGTTTATTTGGCTAGTGAATATTTCTACAACAAAACAGATCGCCATAGGAAAAAAAATACTCGAACCTCAGGTTGACATACCATCATGTTGCACACACATCTCGGGCATATTTTTCAGTTAATTATTGATGTTGTCGTTGTAGACTCTAGTCTCCGTATCACCCTCAAAGTAGACTGCAGCAAAGGCATAATAATAACCACAGTATATCATTGGTGAATTTAGAATCCGAGTTGAAGTTTTGATTTCATATCTCAAGCTGGAAAACTGAATCACATGCTATAGAGTACAAAGCACATACTTGACCAAACGATTCCATGTCAGGCAGAATTTATTCAGTGTGGCTGGTGTGCAACAGTAATGTGATTTAGTTTCTTCAAATACTTACACATTTTCTTTCTTATAGTAAACTAATGTGACCAGCTACTCCAGTGTGAAGAGGCCAAGTTGAGGCCGAGAGGAGCCAGCCGTGTTCTTGTGCTCTTCTTCGAGTGTGAGTGTAGCCACTCCTTTTGTGTTCTTGATTTCGGCCAGTGTTTCTCTGATTGGTAAACCATGTCTCTCACACGAAAATATGTCCTCTCATCCTAGATTCCACCGGAGATGGGTCGCAAGAGGAAGAGCACATCGAACGGAAAGACTCCGCCGTCGAAGGGCCGGCCTTGCCGCAAGTCGGTGGCGGCGCCCAGTCCAGTTGCCGTAGAGGCGCCGGAGCCGCCGGCGGCATCCAACACGCTGCTGCCACATCATCCTCCGAAAGGAGGAACAGAGCTACTCAAACAAGACTGCAGTGCAGTCGCGGTATCTGCGGCGAAGGAAAATGTGGTGAAGCTCGACTTCGATGTTCCGGTGAGGGTGCTAAACTGCGACGTGTGCCATGGCATCCTCAAGGCTCCCATCTTCCAGGTACTCCTTTTTCTGTATTTCGTACAGCCCACGAGATCGATCGGTTCCTAAGTTTTTTTCTTAATTTTTGTGCATCACGTCGATTGCAGTGCTCCCTTCTGCGGCATGTCGCGTGCAGGTCCTGCAGCGAATGCCACGGCGGCAAGTGCCGTCCTTGCGCAGACTTGGCCGCCTCTGCCGTCTACGTCCAGAGCTCCTACCTGGACACCCTATTCGGCCACATCAAGCTCAAGGAGGCATGCTCATACAAAAAGTACGGCTGCACAAGCTCCAAGCCCTGTTGGTTCCGGACGTGCCCTTTCAAGGGCTCGCCCGCGGACCTCGTACGCCACCTCACGGGCCGGCACGCCATGGCCGCCCACAAGTTCACGTACGGTCAGGACTACATATACGACACCAACAAGATGGAGTCGTCGCTGGTGTACTCGGACGAGATGGATTCGTGGATGGTGCGCTATGAACTCTTTGTCGGGGAGGATGGTGGCGTGTTCCAATTGATCGTGGACCTTAGTGCGAAATGGCAGGAGTTCCCCTTCCCCTTGGTGACCCTTGTGTGTGTGAGGAATAGCGCTGCCGCTGCCGCTGCCGCTGGGCCGTGTACAGCTACTCGGTCGCCGCCGCGGATGCCTCTCCTGCTGATAGGCGAAACCAGAAGCCAGAAATTAAGGAGGTGCCGGGCTTCTCGGAGTGGAAGCTGGAGCGTGACTGTTTCCCAGTGCTTCCGGGGATGCTGCGTGAGGAACAACAGACCAGGAAGAAGAGTGCCCTTGTGCGCATCTGCATTAGCAAGGACGAGAGCAGCGGCGCGTCATGCTAAGAAGAATGTGTAGTTTCGTAGTAGTACTATTCTTAATCAAGCCGTTTCAAGTCATTGAGATGTGTCTTTTGTATTCTTGATGAAAGACTTGAATTTCCTCTTGTTCGCCCACCTGATGCTCAGGATGATTTGTGGTAGGGTGTTGACTACTTGTGTTGAGGACTTGATGGAGAACTGAGCAAGGAGATTTGTGTTGGTTGAATGAATGCTAGTAGGAACGATGCTTGTTTCCAACATGAACTGATGAGTGGTGCTGACCCAGCGCTCCTGATGATGCTTTCAATTCAAGATGGCAATGGGGCCCCGAAACCCGCGTCCCCGCGGGTTTTTACCCTATTAGGGGATGGGGATGGGCGTCTTTTTAACCCCGCGGGGCTGCTGCTGGGTAAGATATAAAACCCGACACGTTTCGTGGGTTTAAACCCGTTTGAGCAATACCCGAACCCGAAACCCGTCATCCCCGCCAAACTACCACACTAAGCCTAATTAGACGTCATGTTGAACAATGTATGGCTAAATAATGATCTTGCTTGTTGCGGAAATATGCTTATGCAGATGTTGTTACTGCTCTTTCTAGCTGTTGTTACTGCTCTTTTTGTTGTGCCGCTGAAATATGCTCCTTGTAGCTGCTGTTATTGCTCTTTTTGCTCGAGTTATGCTAGTGAAATATGCTCCTTGTAGCTGTTGAACCATGTAACATTGTATTGTACTGAAATTTTTGCAAGTTAAGCTGCTGAAATATGCTCTTTTTGCTTCCGAAATGCTATTCTTTACAGCTATTATGTTTGCTTAAATATGCCGATTTCCCCGTGGGTTCCCCGTGGGTTTAGGAAACCCGATGGGTTTAGGGGACGGGCAAAAAACTAGCCCCGCGGACGCTGACGGGGACGGGGACGGGTTTGTGATTTTCTCGTGGGGATGGGTTTGGGCAGGCAAAACCCGATGGGTTTCGTCCCCGTTGCCATCTTGACTTTCAATCGGCTATACACGTCACTGAGCATTTGGTCTGGCACCCAAATCTTGCTTGTGATGCACTGCTGATAGGAGGTGGCTAATATTACTACCTTTTGTTGTGATTTATGTTAGCACTAGAACATGGATGCGCGCGTTGCCGCGTCTGTCCATCTTGTCGAAAGAACATAATACAGTTTACAAAATCTGAACCGTACAAATATTTAAGAATAATTTGAATGGTTCAACACTTTCCACTCAAAGTTTTAGAGAAAGGTTGCATAAATTTGTACTCATAGGATCGCATAAATCGTCACACATATATATATGGATTATCTGGATAAATGTTTAAAAGCATGATGTCCTAAATAATTGATGATACCATTAAAGTACTAAAGGTTAAAGCATAATATGGTCTAAAAATAGACATAAGTAGGGTTGGACTGAATAAAGCCACCGGAGATGACACAAGGCAACAATTGAACATATGTTCGTATATTCCTAAAAAAATCAGATGTTTGTTCGTATCAAAAGTAACCGGAAATCTCAAGTAGGAGGATATAGAAAATAGTGTCTCAAACAATAAGGATAAGAATATACCAAATTAATTTTCATACCAACAATAATAGCTTAACAACTCTATTAATTGGAATACAAAGAGTAATGTATGCATCATCTGGCAGGACAATATTTTTCACAAGGATCTATAGATTGATGGGTTTCTTCATAACGTCCGTGCTTTGCTTGAAGATTCTTGGAAGGAAGTCCTGCTAGCCACACACAACAGAAGAAGCAGGCCAACAATAAATTTCCAGAGAGAAAGTACAAACAAAGGTTGTACTCAAAATTATCCGAGCAATGTTCCTCATCTGAACTTTCTAAAGGCATACCAATCTTTCACATCAGTGATCACTATGATGGTGACTGGCATTTGCAGTTTGCACCCAGCTAAAGAGACGAAAGATCCGGAAATGCAAGAGTTACTGTGACTGAGGATGTAAGTGAAATATTCATATTATTCTCTTGTCTTCTTATACATGAAATAGGTCATCTGTTGGAGGCTCACTGAAACGATAAAAACGCATTTTTAACACAGAGTAAAATAAAACCCTTCACTACTGAGGCCTTTAGTTGGTCATCAATAAAAAAACTCACTACACTACACACGAGCAGGAACCAAGAGATCAAATTTGCCACTTGAAACAACTTGCATTCCAAGTAAACAAAATATAGGAATGTACGAACAAAAACTCGTCAATTTCAGATTGTAAAAGGGGTGGTCTGAAGTTCATATTGTATGTACCGTCTTCACCTGCATAATCTGATCCTCAGGGAGGCGAATTTCAGGGTATTCCTCCGTTAGCTTGGAACAATCAGGTAGCACAAAACTCCACTGCAATATACTGTACTAAAAAGACACTGATGGGAAAGAAGACCAACCAATCATCACATACTTGGGGTGGGGGAAATATGTCCACTGTTGCTGAATCTCCTTGTGTACATGATGCTGCAGCGTCTTTCTGGACACATGGTCCGGTTGTACAGGATGATGTAGCCACGGCGAGAACAAAACCAAAACACAATGGATCAATCAAATCAATTTCTTTTATAAGATTCCCATCTCAAAGAAACCATCACCAAACCACGTTGTTGTTCTCAGCCCGTCGAGTAGCCGCGAGAGTGGAGCAAGGCGGCAGGTTTATACCAACATGGAAGGGGGAGAGAGGAGGCACGATCGATCCAGAGGGAAGAGGAGAAGGAGAGTGGCCAAAAGAGTCGTCCACCGCCGGCAACTCGCCATTAATAACGAAGTAACAGAAGGAAGGGGAACGGTAAAGCTTCCTCGTCGCCATGATTCCGCCGCCGCGGGCTTCTCTCGGAGTGTCGCTTCGCATCAAGAGGTTGTGAGTTTTTTTAGGGGACTGTGCAGGGTCAGCCAGATCGCGGAGTCTCACGGAGAAAAAGCCCAAGCTGGTAGCTTCTCGGCCCGTTCGATGGGAGGGTTTCCTGGTCGATCCGTGGAGCAGCGGCCCTTGAGATGTTGAGGCACGATCGCTCGCTCAGCTATGTGACGACCAAGTAATCCTGTGCTATCATCCGGGAGATCCGACGGGTGACGTACTTAAATCATTGTGGGGAGCCGTAGCTAGCTCTGTTATACTGTTTTGTAATTCTAAATTGCTGATAGTTTCTTAAAATGTTAGCCATGCATTCAGGTCCTTGCAATGCATGCGGCTAGCTAGCTTTTCCTCTCTTTTTCCACAAGAAACTCAACCGATCGCACAAAACCACCTCTCTCTTCCTTCCCCGGCGTCACAGCCGACGATGGCAGCGGCGGCGGCATGGCTATATAGATGTATATATAAAGCCTTTTTAAAATCTCCCTCCGTTTCTAAATACAAGTCTTTGTAGAGATTTCAATACATACTACATATGGATATATATAGATATATTTTAGAGCGCAGATTTAATCATTTTGCTCCGTATGTAGTATATTTGGGATCTCTAAAAGGCTTATATTTAGGAGCCGATAGAGTACTTCGTATTGACTCTTTATGTTAGCCTTCTGAAATCTGAATTGCTGATAGTTTCTTAAAATGAGCTTTTGACAGCGCCATGCATCCTCATGCAGGTACGGTGCTGCGCCAAACAGCCCGGCTGTACTATATAAGCGTCGCGCTGAAAATTTAGTGGTTTTTGCGCGTGATCTACCGCTCCGGGCGCTCTAGCGGACGCGCAATAAGCGCTCGCGGCATAACTAGTTCAGTGTGCGGACCGAAACGTCGTTGCGCGCAGTTTATTTGGTGCGCCTGCTTCCGCGCGCCTGTCCTCCCCTGACCCGCCCGTAGTGGCAGAAGCCATTCCTTTTCCTACCTCACCCACCCCCACCACCGAGCGCCCCAAACCACATCCTCCCTTCCTCCTTCGCCGCCGCTGTCGCCGTCGGCACTGCCGCTGCGCCGCTCGGACGCCCCAAGCGTTCTCGCAGCCCAACGAGCTACCCTTCCCACGGCCACCTTACCCTCCCGGCGGCCGGATTTGGAGCGGATCCGGTCGGGCTTGAGCTCTCCCGGCTGTGGAAGGTCACACCGCGCCATGGGCTGGCCGGGCAGGGGCCGGATGGTCATGACCACACCGCAAGGCCGCATGCAGGTACGGAGTCCGCCTCTAGCCGCTCTTATCTACAACGTCGGCGGTTCGCCGACAGATACGCGAACCGCCGTCGGCCGGGCTCGGTGTTGACCCAAAGACTCATCGGGTCATTGTTGCCACTCATAAAATGCGACGACTGTCCGAATAAGGTCTTGCGCCGCGTGTCTACAATGCCGAAACATCCCGGATGGGTTTTCGTCAAGTGCTCGAACGATGGGGTATGTGCTACTTTAGCTTCGGTTGTGCTCTCGGATTCGACTAGTTGTACTAACTGAAATTTTTGTTGTGTAGACCGGATGCAATTTTGGGTATTGGGAAGAAGAATACATTGATCTATTGGTAGCGCGCAATTTAATAGATGTTTGTGCACTTTTAGCTGGAATAGATGCTAGAGATGAAACTAGTGCATATGTTGGTAGAATAGAGGCTCGAGATGAGACTAGATTCGAGGAAGCAACCTCTACTTCTTTAGACTGGAAGAAGAAAGAAGCATGCAAGATCGAGCCTCCGTAGATCAACAATGAGTGCATCGAGAAGGCACTAACCCAACTCAAGAGAGCAGTTATGGAAGTTTGATATCTTCTAAAATGTCTTCTTGTGGTTCTTATTTTCTTTGGGCTTGCTATTCTAGTCACAATTTGGTGATGTACTTTGATGTATCAAAAATTAATGAAAATTTATGCTTAAAAGATAAAATGCATGCAGACAGGATGCGGCCGAATTGCGTTCGCGCGTTGGGCGCACGGCCACCGCATCCCAAGACATGGCCGGACACGACTCCATTACCCTATCCAAACGGACAGAATCCGGGCAAAACGAACGTCCCGATGAGGTCACGCGCTGGAGTTTGCCTAATATACAAGTGCATGCGATTTGAGCCGGTCTAGTTTTAGGGCAGCAAGGGGTCGCGTGCAATCGGCATGCATGCGGTCGGAGAGCAGATCTCTTTTCCTTCACCAGGCACAAAAGTCTTGCATTCCCTGTAAGCACCATCAAGCCAGAAGGCTGACCGCATGCATGGCATGGTACTCTGTTCGCCTCCTCTACAACTTGGACCGTTCGACGTGCTCCGTCTAGCAGCATAGCCTGTTTGAATTCAGTAATGAGACCCACATCCCGTCCCGTCGTCCAGTGCAAGCAGTTTTTTTCTTTTTGATTTGAGGGGGAGTCCAGTAGACCACTAGCAGCGTTAGGTTCATCGTGCGGTGCAAGGCACTCGATGGACCATCTCATGTCCTCCATGCATGGTCTAATCGAGACTACACCAGACAAGCAGAGCAGAGGCCATGGAGACTAGTACTACTCTATATAATATGACTAGGGGTTGGGGCGCCACCTGGTGGCGCCTCCTGAGAGGAAGTTTGTGCAGTGCCAGATTGAGAAGTGATCCTTTCACCCCTTTTTTCTCTAATTGCTAACAAACATGCACATATAAGTAAGGAACTTGCAATATAATTTCTAACTGATAACAAAACAAACAACCTTTGAACAAACAACAATGTTACCAACCAGATTAAACACATTCAACAATTAAATATGATTGCCCAATAAGTTTTATAGTAACACTAAGAGGAGGTTCGGTGGTGCTTGGTAGGTGGCCGCACCTTTCACTTGCTTTTGTGGTCTGGGCAGCGCAGCATATGTACCGGCAAACACTTGCTGAAACTGACGAAAACAACGAAATTTCTTAGCTTTGGTACATGCACATACACATTTTTCACTTCTCTTTTCTGATATGAGTGGCACATGGCAATGGATAGCAATAAAATAACAAGAGCATGGTGTCGCTTCTTCAGAAAGAAAGATGCAACATAGAACTACAGTGCATGTACAAATTTGATCATGTAGCTACACAGCTATAAAAAAGAGAGCAAATAGCATGTCACAAACAGATGCCCAAATGACCTTGTCCATTTCGGGAAGGTCGAAAAGCTCGATCAGCATGGAGGCAGGCGTCGTCATGGTAGCAGCACCATTAGTTGTGTGGCGCTTGCTGGACGTCGGTCAGGATGGTGGCGTTCGCCCTGCCGAGCTAAACAGAGGAGGATGCTCTCAATTTTATTGGTCAGAATAAAATGTTAGTGAAGTTAAATGGAAAAGCGGAGCTAAATAAAAGAAGATTGCACAAAGCAAGATGTTAAAGTAATGAAAGTCGGAAGTAAAGCAAACAATAATAGAATTTAGGTTGTAGATTAAAGGATTATCATATAGTGCGGTGGATGAAAAGCAAATCTTATTCAGTTATAAAACAGTCATACACTCAATGACAAGCACTGAAAGTGTCAAGTGAAGAATTGTCAGTTTGTGGTGCCTGATGAAATATTCCCGTGATATTTTATAATTGCTTGATGGATCAGGTTAGTTTCTGCTGCCAGCACTGGAAATTATACATGAAGAAAAAATACGCAAAGGATCAATATTAAATTTGACCTTAGTGTTGTAGAGTTCGTGGTGGGAACAGAAATATGAGTATCAAAACTCTATCTAATTTTCCAAGTAGTCATTACTGGAGCAGGCACTTCCTTGATACATTCACATTTTGAAGGATAACAAAGTTCGTGGATCTACTGTTTGGAGTAGCTTAAGGACTAAAAACCAGCTGAGTTTGAAGAAATGTAGTCCTATGGTAAGAGAAATTAGGCAATACTGCAGTGGATGAATTTAACTGTAAGATGGAAGACGAAGATACAATGCAGTGGATGAAAATGAAATTCTGGGAGTTAGAAGTTTCTTGTCATTGTGAAAACAAATTCTTAAAGAAAGGTAGTTTCTTTTGGTTCAGTTTTGTAAAAGCATGGGATGTAGTATGGTTATGTAGGAGATAATCATGTTTGAACAGTTGCAGTATAGATTGTGCAGTCAGAATAAAATGCTAAATGAATCTAGATAGAAAAGTAGAGCTAAAGAGAATAAGAGTGAAGCAACTGAGATGTTGAATGTAAGTAATGTAACTTGGGTCATGTGCCTGTTCGGATATGTTAAGTTGACCCTTTTTGTTTTTCTTAGACCTCTTCTTTCAAGATTCTATAGTGAACACAAAATACAATCTGAGAGTACTCGTTATAGTATAAACTAACAGTCTAATAGCAGTATGGTAGTTTGTCAGAGAGGGGATATATATGTGCAGATACAAATTAGGAAATAGTGACCGATCATTGAGGTCCGTAATGAGGAACCCTAACCAGCATGAAAAACAGTCAGTTTCACACATTTTAATTCGTATTCTGAAAATTGAGATTTTGCAGAGAAAGAACCAAGGAGAGACAATGGATGTAGTATGCCTTCTGAGCGCTGACGTAGCTCACGAAGGAGAACCTCCGGTGAAGGAATTCATCTCAAACTTGAGAGTGACGTGCCGCTTGGCATCATTGCAGAATTTCCCATAAGCAGGGCAGGTGAAGGAATTCACCTCAAACATTATCTGTCTATCTTCTTCATGAGAGTCCACCATTACTTTCCTAGCTCTCGCAAAGCTGTCAAGGAGAAGGGAAAAGGCATCAGTATTTTGATTTAGTGAAACTACATCAATCATCAATTCTACACACGAAACATGAGATCAGCTTACCCATGACAGCTCAGCAAGCCGCGGTTGCAGCTCCTCGTCCCATAATATTTGTGTTCTATCTAATATCAATTCTGCTGCTCGTAGAGAAACCCGGATCCTTGTGTACAAGCCTCTTACATTGTCCTGGTTTTTTCAGCACAACGCAACTCTAAACCTTTGGCATCTTGGTTGAACTGCACACATTTCTTCTCTTGTCGGCTGTGATCTATGGCCTGTACAGAACCAAATCGTTTTAAATATAAATATACAATGCAAAACACAATAGAGACATGCTCTTATAATATGCCACGAAACCATGAACACACAAATGCTTGTGCACAAGAAACTACAGAAAATGATCACAAAGCATTGAAAACTAAGCACATTGCTTTTGTGAGCTTAGCAATCACAGATAACATTATCAGTAGCATGACCTTGTCAAGATCTTCAATATAGCTACTATTTATATTGATCTGATCATACTATATGAGGTCAATAATTTGGCAAGTCAATAATACACATGAATAACAATATGTCATTCCATAACAAATAAGGCCCTTGCACCCGTGTAAATCTCATGCTGCAACAGCCGCCAAGATTCCGACGTGTTGAGATTCCGCGCGCTCGTGATGGCCGAGACGATGCCTGGGAAGGCTTTGGTACCCCACCAGTCGTCCTTATCCGACGACGCATAAATCTGCCCAAGGAGAAAAACCATCACTGTGGTCAGTTTCAGATAACTTCGGAGTTCAGACAAGTACAATACTATGCAACAAGACTGCATCTCTGATGCTCATCATATGTTTGGACCACGGTCTCCCCGTGGGTGACTCTTGGTTGATGAAGGCTCGCTCCGCCATCGTTAATCGATCATTGATCTCTTTGACTTTCAACACGTGTTACCTCGTGTTATGGCCCCACTTTTGTGCTTGCAACATCTGTTGTCATGAGGACATCATATAGTCCATGTGTCAAGTAATTCTTGGAGCTACTTCTACACGCCACACTTAATGATAATTTCATGAAAAAAACATGTGTACCAATCAATATGAAGCGAGTCTATCGTGATTCTGTTTCAGTTTGCTTGATGAAACTGAATCAGGGGATTACTGAGTTGTCCCCTACGCGTCGAAGTTACATATCTCAGTTGCCAGAAGAGAAAATACCTCCAGTTCGGATGCGTAGGGGACACAATTGAAGGGAATGATCTCATCATCTGGAAGTCTCAAGGCAATCAGACCCTAGACGCTCACCACTGCATGAGTACCCAGTAAATGGGTTAGTCAGGGCTATAGTGAACTTTCTGAATTTGAAAAGATAGCTCGCTCAGTACATACTACATGTCCGTGGAACAAAGGATCTCCAAACCGCTCCATCCAATCAAAATCATCGTACAACGAGTGGTAGACAGGGTATTTTGAAACTGCAAGAGCAACAATATTTATGGCAGATGCTAGAGGAATAATAATAAGACGAGCTGTAAATATACGGTTTGCTAGCCTACTATTTTGTTTTTTTAAATGAATCAGAACAATACTATAGAAAGGGGGCACAAATTTTTAAGCTTATATGCTACCAAGAGCGTTTTCACTTACATAATCCATAAGAGATGTCAAGTGAAGGGACTCCAATGTGCTGGACAAAAGCTGCAAAGTCTGTTCCCGCACCGGCCACTTGCAATCTGAAAATAGGAGCTTAGTAGTTCAGTATGTTTCAATCAAATGAAGCTCTCACGATCGCTCCTTTGTGCCACAACAGAATTATATGACAATTCCATCATTGTACCCACCGGAGGATTCTGGCGAATCATGTAGTCATACAAGGTATGAGACGGATCATCAGGATCAGGTAACTTCAGTCAAGAAAAAAAATGAAAGGATCAAATAATTAAATAAATTTGGAATCTATGTAGACAAGTCTCTAATATGTACTCAGTGATGCTCATGGAGTTTAAATTCTATGCTTATAAAGGCTTTAGGTGCAGAGCTAAAATACCATTCTGCTTGCTTCCTTCATTAATCCATCGGGTTGTGGGGTTGCACAGGGCATCTCTACGTTCAGACAAGCAACAGCTCTTGAAGAAAGCATATACATGTCCTCTTCGGTCCATTCCGTAGACCCTATCTGAGACATTGGATTTTTCTACGCTTGAGAGCTTACACTTGCGGATAAGAAAGCATCTAAGAGCATGCGAGCAAGAACATACCAGCGCAAACTCTTCTGCATCCCAACTGCAGGCGATGATTGTTTGCCTTGGCCTCCATCCTTTCTTTTCTAGCTTGGATAACCTCCCTGCAATCTACAAACAAAAATAGGGTATTGGCATTACCCTCAATTTATCAAAGATGCCTTGCATTCAGAAGTAGAACAACCAGTATTCAGTAAGGTTGATTACCTAGAGCATAGCTGTTGTTCCGCTGTTGGGATCCACTGCGTCAATTGTTTTTAGTACATTTTTTCATATGCTGGCTACAGAAAGCGAATATAACCTATGTAGCAGCAGAATTTCAGCAGAACAAGTACATCAGGGTTGTTCGGTTGTAACTGATTTACCTCATCTTGTGTTTGTCGTTTCGTGAGCTTATGCCGTAGTGCCGTACAGATGGATCATCATCATTTATAACAACTTCTCGTGCTATAAGCTCATCCGGTAGTTTTTCCCGAGCCAACAAGAAACACAGAGATAGTAAATATGAATACTTAGTCCCAGTAACACATAGGCTAGCTAGCTTGCTTAGTTTACTGCTAGAGACTGTATCATGGAGCACAGGCCTGACTTAGCTTCCGAATTGCAGTAGCTGCAACACTTTGAAGCACCGTTGGAATGAGCTACGGCGGCAAAGCATAAGGTGCGGCAGGATACATAGTAGTGCTAGGGAATTGAACGCCGGACAGAGCTCCGGTGTTCAAGACGGGCAGTCTCGCCGCCGCAGTCGCGGCGACCAAATCCTTTGCGGGTTGATCCCACTTCCTCTTTTTTTACAGAAAAAAATACAGCAAAGTCGGCCCTAGCATTTCATTTTTCACAGACCAATCCGTCATTATAGGATAAGAGCGAGCCGGGAAGGAGGGGAGGTGGGGAGGGGCGCACCAGATCGGCCATCTTGATGAGGCCCTCCATGCCAGGGTCGTTCTTGACATTGACGCACTGGAAGTTGCTGCAGCAGGCGTGGTGGGGCGGGTGGGTCGACGAGGCGGCGGATCTTGTAGCAGTATATGCCGACGGTGAGGACGGAGTCTGGGGTCTCGGCCATGAGGTGCTCGCCGAGGTGGGAGCAGATGAACTCGCCGGCCCCGATCACGCAGATGGTGAGAGGCCCTATGAGCACGCCGTCCAAATCCAACCTGTCGTCGCTGGCAGGCGTCGGCGTCGGCAGCGACATCGTCCTGGCGCTTGCGCGGGCGAGCTGATCCGAGAGATTTTTGGGGAGGAAAGGAAAGAGAGTTTTGCGTGCTCGAGAGAAAAGGTGCGTGGGGCTCGAGGTGAATCCATCTTCCTCTTTTCTTTCTTCCGAACGAAGGAAAAGAGGAAAGTAGTGGCCCCTCGCTTGTTTTTTTTTTCATCGACAAAACTCGCCAACCCCTTCTGCCCACGTGGACATCGCCAGGAGACGCTATTATAGCGACGCCTAATGGGTTTAATGACACTGCTGGAGTCTGACGTGCCCAAGACAATGCTAGGCAAATTTGACAATTTTGACCTCTTGGCGAAATCAATTCATGGAATGAACTGTCGTGAAACAACATTCCTGACCTTTTTGTGTAGCGTCCGCCATGACGGCGCCACACCCTACGATGCAGCGCCTAACTCGGGGGCGTTGCACACCTAGCTAGCGTCGCACCCGGGTGATTCGAAAAATTACTAAGTCAGTGTGCAACGCCTGAGAGCTAGGCACCACACTATACAGTATAGCACCTAGCACCACTAGTGCAACGCCTAGGAGCTAGACGCTACACTGTATAGTGTGGCGCCTAGCTCTTAGGCGTTGCACATTGACTTAGTAATTTTTAGGCAGTTCGAGGTGCGAAGCTGGCCAGACGTGTAGCGCCCCCGAGCTAGGCGTTGCACAGTGTAGTGTGACGCCGTCGTGGCGGGCGCTACACAAAAAGGTCAGGGGTGTGAAATTATTTCACGAGCAGTTCATTCTTTGAATTGATTTCACCAAAAGGTCAAAATTGTCGAATTTGCTACAGTGCTATGCTGCGACGAGTGCCATCACCCCCTCAAGCCTCCTGTGTATCTGGTAAACCGAACAAACCAAAATCTGCATTCACTGTACACCCACGAGAACGATCGATTGCTTCTTTTATTTGGTGTATGGCATCGATCGCAGTGCTCCCGTATGCTGCACGTAGCATGCAGCGACCGTGTCGGTGGCGGCGGCCACGGCGACGACAACGAGGGCGGCGGCGCCGATGACTGCAGCTGCGACGACGGCAACGTGGGCGGCGGTGAGAACGACGATCACGAAATGGCGACGATGAGGGCCGCAACGACGGCGGCGGTGGCGACAACGGCGAGGGCGGCGGCGTTGGTGGGCCGAGCGGCGACCACAAGTGCTCTTCTTGCACAGACTTGGCTGCGTCCGCGGTCTACGTCAAGAGCTCCTATCTGGATACCCTATTCAGCAACACCAAGGTGTCGTGCCCGTACAAGAAGTACAGCTGCGGGAGCAGCTTGGCCTTCCGGGACGCCGCGGCGCACGCAGCCGCGTGCGGGTTTGCGCCCTGTTAGTGCCGGGAGTGCTCTTTCGAGGGCTTGCCGGCGGACCTCGTGCGTCACCTCACCGAGATGTCCGGCTGGACCGCCCACAAGATCACTTACGGCAAGAACATCCGGTATGTGTTCAACGAACTGAATTCGAAAGAGGATAATTGCCGGAAACTGTTGGCCAACGGCGTGTTCGTCTTGGACATTGACCGTCACAAAGACTTCCATGTCGTCGCCCTTGCGTGTGTCAGGAACAAAGCTGGCGTTGGGCCGGTGTACAATCGCCGCGATATATGACAAGGTGCCGTCTCAGCTGCCATCTCAGTTGATAGCTTGTCTGTCAAATCAACAAACAAGCTAGCAGTTGAGACCGCACCTTGGGGCCCGCATACCGCCGCAACCAATCAACGTCCAATGCCACTAGTCCCGTACAATCCTACACCTGCCGTTGGCTACGAATAAGGATGCCGTGTGAGCTTTTCAGGGATTTAGTTAACCAAGTACTTCTTCCTTCCCAAAATATAAGGCATCGGTTGATTTTTTTTTGTCATCATTGCACAACTTTGACTATGATTTTCATGCATTATTGAGTCTAAAAAGATAGTATACAGACATATGAAATAAAATTGTTTTGCAAGACAAATATGACTATGTCATCTATACATGTTCAATCCATGTACTAGCTGTCAAAGCCATGAATCAAAGACTGTGCAAAGTCGAGCACGCCATATATTTTAGGAAGAAGGGAGTATGTTACTAGCGGTCACGGGACGTAACACATGGCATATAGAAGGGACCTACATCGTCCCTTATGGCACCCCATTGGCCACGAATAAAGGTGGCGGACTGCCAAGGAAGAAGATTTAGTTAACCAAATATGTTACTAGGGGTCACGAGGCATAGTGCATGGCATAGAGGAGGGACCTACGGGTCCCTTAGGGCATCTCGTTGTCCATGAATAAAGGCGGCGGGCTGCCGAGGAAGAAGGATGCGGCACCGCCGCCCCTTCCACCTGCTTTTACCTCTGCTTATGTGACCCCTTGGTTGTCCCGTGAAAATGAACAAAACTGACCCTTATCTGAAACTTCAACACAAAATGACCCCATTTTGAAAATATTTCACGAAAATGGCCCCTTTTGCATGACGCCCGGGGCTAGGGCGCCATGCTAGTGACATGTAGCATGGCGCCCCGGCCTAGGGTGCCATGCCAAATAGCATGACGCCCTAGCCCGGGGCGTCATGCTATCTAGCATGGCGCCCTAGCCCCGGGCGTCATGCAAAATGGGCCATTTCGTGAAATATTTTCAAAATGAGGTCATTTTGTGTTGAAGTTTCAGATAAGGGCCAGTTCTGTACATTCTCACGGCTGTCCCTCCTGCTTCTACCTTCGCTCATATGACCCCTTGGCCGGGAAAAAAAATTTACATGTGACAATGAATATTTTGTTTTAGCATTAGTCGAATAGATACGTGTGATAATCTTTGCCATCACATGCATGCCTCACTCACATCGATGCCCATGTTGACGATCTATCTACTGGTGAACATGACATGCATGTTTAATCATTCTTAAATTTAATCATTAGTATAATAATATTAAATATGAACAGGCGGTCAAACACAACCAAAATCATCTTCCCGGTCCTGTATCTTTAGGTCAACCTTGTTACTACTACTACTAGTAGTAGTAGTAGTAGTAGTAGTAGTAGTAGTAGTAGTAGAGTGCCCGTGCGTTGCCACGGGCTCTTGAAATATTTTGCTCATCACCCCCTACACGAGTCGCCGCCTCCGCCGCCGGCCAACCCTCTAAACCGTGCCACAATCTCTAGCACCCGCGATCTTCCGCGCCACAATCTCAATGGTTGGCAATATTATAAAGAAAAAAAGAAGGATCAAGATGGTTCTCCGAAAAAGTCATACCATCTCTTGTTGCACATCATGTTCATGGATCGTACGCATGCTCTCTTCTCTCGACATCATTATCATATTTTCAGACTACAAAATCTAACACTCGTGTTTTGAATAATCAGTAGTACGAATCAATTTCAAGAACATGTCATGGGTGAATCATTTGGGTGCTATACTTTAAAAAATTATTTATGCATGGGAGAGATTTGGCAGGTTACACCGAATGCCATTTAGAAAGCCATACCAAATAGAGAGATCCAATTTTACTATAAAAGAACTATGTTACACACAAAAAATGTACTCCCTCCGTCCCAAAATAAGTGACTCAAAAGTTACTAAACTTTGTACTAAAATTAGTACAAAGTTGACTCATTTTTGAGTCACTTATTTTGGG
This sequence comes from Secale cereale, assembly GCA_902687465.1. Lineage (NCBI taxonomy): Eukaryota > Viridiplantae > Streptophyta > Magnoliopsida > Poales > Poaceae > Secale > Secale cereale. The sequence goes on from LR738714.1 coordinate 634,399,587, forward strand.
ACGGAGGGAGTAACTTGTAAGCTCAATAACACTACCTTCTTCATCAAGTCTTCGCATTGATACTGCGGTTCTTGCTCGCGTATACCATTTTTACAGCCATTAAAGGAACATTTTTACAGCCATTAAAGGAACATTTTTAAAATAAGGAGCATGCAATCTAGGCTGAGGATTATATGTGGTTCATGATTCATCATTATCTTTCTTCTGATGTCAATCTAGCCAAGACTGATGGTGGTTTTTGCATTGTTGAACCTTTAGATGCACTGGTAAGTGCATATATAATGAAGCTGCAACAATACAAAGTTAAATTGATTCTTATAAAATGATCAAATAATCTACTCAAGGCATGTCTGAAGATGAAAATTATTTGCAGAAGACCCGTCCGAATTAGCTTTTGACATGTTTTGGTCTACAAAATCTTGTGCACCCAGCCTACAGCAAGCCAATGTACCATAAACCAGCGACAACAGCTCTACATGTCTGATGGAAAATCAACCTAACACCAAAACAGGGAATCATACATGAACCACATCAATCCCTAAGCATACTAAGAAACAGCCAACCCTAAGCATACTCAGCAAACATCCGAGCTAAGCATCAAAGACACAAACATCCGAGCTAAGCATCAAAGCCATTTCCCCTATCGCACAGCCAACTCTACATTGCCTAATTAAGTTTTGCATACCCTTCAACCCCAGCGACCAGGAAAAGGAAATAAAACGAATGAAAGGAGACGAGTGGAGATCTCGGGGCAAAAAATTAAAACCTGCTCCATGTGCCATTATTCAACACTTTTTAGTCCTACTTTTGCAAACGTCAAAAATAAGATTACACTGAGTATTTTTTTTTCATAGTTCAAAAAAGCACTAGGCGTTAATTGTGCGTTTTGCAACCGCCTTGCGCTTTACTGACCAAAGCGCATGCTTATGCGCAGATTAAGCATAATTATTCGCAATGCGTTTTGCCAATACCTAGATCCTAGGCGCGCTTAAACGCTCGCTTAGGCACGCCTTTTTAAACTATGATGATTTTTTTGACCCTGAAATTTGGTCGCACCCTAACAATGTTTGTCATACCTATTTCAGCTACGCACTTTCATTTCATCAAATGAAAGTATTTTTTTTGGTTGTTCAGCTTTCATGGATATTTTTTTTTTATTTTGAGGTATTTTTTAAATAAAAATTCTAAAATATTTTTAAAAAGTTATCATTTTTATGGTGATGAACATTTTTTTGAAGTATTATATTTCATTTGTAATTTGTAGAATGCCCGTGCGTTGCTACGGGCTATAATGCATATAAATGAATCAGGCAAAAGATTCAGGTTGTCTCCAAGGTCAAAACTCATTCTCCCTCGTATGTCCGGGCATAAACGGGTGCCCAGCGTAAATTCAATAGTCCAGGCGCCCCAAATCTAGACTATGTGTGAGGAGAAATATGGTTGTTGGAAATATCCATAATGTTATCTTCAACACGCGGGGCAACACAAAAATACCACCCCACGATGGACCCTTCCCTTTTTCTGCCAAACACTTCCCTTCTTGCTTGGTTTCCACCACAGTGAGACATTTTTTGCCGGAGCACTCTCCTTTAAAACCGGTTAGTCATGCAACAAGTAAGGAAATTATTCAGCTCAGAGAGCCGTAAGACCAACCCCAAGCCCCATCCAAATCCGCAGCATAATATAAGTGGGTGGCCCACATGTTTCCGCATAGATTTTACAAGAGGAATGGACATCCCGCATAATGTCACGCCAATGATAGATTCAGCTAAACTGATGCACCGAAGCAAAATAGTATCATACTCCCTCCGTCCGAAAATACTTGTCTTCAAAATGGATAAAAATGGTTGTATCTAGAACTAAAATACGTCTAGATACATCCTCTTTTAATCATTTTGATGACAAGTATTTCCGGACGGAGGGAGTAGTTTTTACTATGCAATTGGATATAACTTCAAAACATTCATCTTAGTTTTACAGCTTATTGTTGTGGCTAAAAATCAGTTCATCCAAATACACACATAAAGTACAGTCAACTATTAGATTCCTAGTTCTTTCATGTTTATGCCCGATCACACTTTCATACACAGATCCACCGTCAGCTATATGAAGGCAACTAGCAAGTTAGCAAATGGACGAAAAGTGAATTTACTCGCATATTCAAACAATAGAAAATCATGAAGTGTGACTGGATTAATGATATTGATACAAACTGACATGGAAGTGAATTATGATGCCATAGCAAGAAAAATCAATATTTCACCTTGTTATTTTAGGGACATCTATGCTTGCAATATCACATGTTTAGTCATGCCACAAGTCCCTTCTCAATCATCAAGAGTTGTTAGACTCCGTATCAAATATAAAAATATATTAAAAATCTTCTAGTGGGAATTGAACTATTTCTGTTGAATACTACCAACTCCCAAAGACTCCATAAGAATAATAACCGAGAACATTCAGATTTATTGCGAATAGTAGAATTTTGATCAAATCGAAGACACGAAGATTGTCATGTAGCAATCTAGGAGTGGACAACTCACCTCTCTTTGCATCTCTACTTTTCTCTTGTTCTGTTTGATCTTGGCTTTGCCAAGTGAGGACAACGAGGAGACTCATTGAAAATATTATATGGCTTCTTTGGGGCAACATCCTCCATCCCCGTATTCATGCACATACTCGTGACGAGGCTCCGCAAGGCTTGTTCAGGTTTGAGTGTGCCATGACTTCCTAATTTCTCGAAAGCTTAGTGCAGACCTATATCGGAAGGGGAACAAAGCATCAGAATCATGTTTGCACCAAAATCAAACAATTCCCCTGTTTACGCCACTCAATCCAAATGTGCGTGCGCTAAAACAAAGAACACTGAGAAACTAATTGAGCCACATAAATGGATGGTATGTTACAGCGGCTACGAGCCCTGAGCTAGGTGTTCTAGGCATGTAGCAATCGGAATGGATGGCACAACCAATGTAATTGAGCAATATGATATATTGCGTACGCAAACATCACAGCCACCCAAACATAACCTAGAGATGGAAGTGGTTTGACGCCTTCAGCAAGTTGCCCGCAGTCCCGCACAAATAGAATGGTGGCGATGCTCCTGCCACAATCACCTTGCCAACAACCCAGGGTCAACGGTGACGTGACAAATGACCATGAAGCAGTCAGACAAGGTGCTCTTCGTTGTTTGGATCGTCAACGTCTTTCCACTCCCTGGTCGAGCTGCCGTCAAGTGGGAGTTTCAAAGCTCGAGTGCACGAGCACAATCAAGCATGCCTGTAATGACAAGTAAGAAGATGTGGAGCCATGATTCTCCTCATTGTTCTGGTAGCACTCAGTTCTCCTGCGCTGGCTGCCAGCGTCGAATTTGGGAGACTGTGACCGTCTTCTTCACATGCATGCATGATGGCTTCTCACCCCTCGTTGGTTACCCCAAGTGGAAGGTTTGAGATGCAGTGTAGCGGTAGTTTTCCCTTGGCAAAGATACCAAGGATCGATTTCCCCTGAGACTCCTAGTTTCAACAAGAAGGTGTCAACTGCTAACGGCGCCAGATATTAGCAATCAACTTGGACCTGCACACAGATACAAATAACTTTGCTCCCAACGAGTACAGAGAGGTTGTCAATCCCTTCGGCCTTGTCATTTACAAAGGGTCAAACGCAAAAGATAATAGTGATAGGTAAAACTGTAACTAGTATGTAAAAGCAGAAAGTAAATAGCGGATGTGATCAGTGATGGTAATATGGACCGGGGTCCCATGATGTTCACTAGTGATGTCTCTCTCCCAAAAGACGATAAAACAGCTATGTGAGGTAAACGAATTACAGCTGGGCAATTGACAGAATTATGTGCGTAAACCAATGCTAACTATGTTGCAAGAAAGGTAGAGGTTCAAAGCATGGGCGGTACGCCAAGGAAAGTAGACCGAAATCCATCTGCATCTACTACTAATCATCCACCTTGAGATATCTATCCAGAACATCTCGCTGCTATTAAGTTGCGAGTCCCACCCATAGTGTAAACTCAAAGCAACAGACAACTGCATTAAAAGAACTTTGCGTAAAGTAAACAATCCTTGCACCCGCGGGCAGAAGCACCGTTGTTTTCCCCCTTGTGGCAATAGCACATCCCCTAGACTCATGTTTCTGTCACTCAAGCTAGTCATCGAGGGGCATGAACCCACAATCAAGCATAACGTTCCCTCTTGGAGTCACTACCTACTACTTGGCCAAAGCAATAAATAACAACGGAGAACATGCAAGAATTACTTACGAACATAAATATAAAAGAGGTGAATCAAATATATTACTCAAGCACAATCTAAACATAATCTCACAATCCATCGGATCCCAGCAAACTCAACATAGCAACAGCATAGGGATTACATATGTGCCTCGATCATGTAGGGCAGCTCACGAGGTCTAATTAGTGAAGCACAAGAAGGGGAGGAGAAGATCACATAGCTACTGGTCATGGACCCATGGTCCAAGGGACACTACTCACAATTCATCCGGGAGGCGTCCATGGTGGTGGAGAGGCTCCCGGTGGTGATCCTCCCCTCCGGCAGGGTGCCGGGAAGAGTTCTCCTGGTGCTCCCGATCTTGGAAGCGCGGTGGCGGTGGAACAGAGATGAGATCGCGAAAAAGGGTTCCGTCCTCGAGGGTTTCGGGACGCGTGTTAAATATATGCCAAAGGGGGGCATCAACGGAGGCCTGGGGGGCCCAGGCGCCCCCCCCCCGGCGCGGCCAGGAGGGGGGCCGCGCCACCAGGGCGCCTGGAGCCCTGGTGGCCCCCCTCCGGCCCTACTTCGGCCGTGTGGAAGCTTCCGGAACGCTGATTTTTTATATAATTTTTCCGGGATTTTTCTGGCAGTTTTCATGACGGGAAAACCTGAAATACAAAAACAGCAGAAAACAGAAACTGGCACTGGGGTGCACTGAGTTAATAGGTTAGTCCAAATATGATCAAAAGTGTATGGAAGTATATTAATATCATAGCAATATCACCCAAAAGAGGCATGGAGCAAGCAGAAATTATAGATACGTTTTGGACGTATCAACATCCCCAAGCTTAATTCCTGCTCGTCCTCGAGTAGGTAAATGATAACAAGAATAATTTCTGTGGTGACATGCTACTAACCATATAAGGACTTTTCATAGTCATATGATAAAAGCTTACTGAGACAATGAATCTGTAGTAATTAAGTTGCCTTATGAGAAAATCACAAAGAACTGAAAGTTTTACAACATGATACTGAAACATCAAATAGATTTGTAATGAGCATGGTGTGCAAATATGATAAAGTGATATCTCGCTTGCCCCCTTTAGTGAAGCAAAACATAAATGCAGGGGCACCTCCAAGGTTTAAGTGATGACTAGATACAATAATTTCAGAATAAACGATATCACAATCATGCAAAAGACAATGCTACTTTGGGACAATGCACATTACACTCAGAATGACAATCATGCTCTCAGTAGTTGGTGCTTTAAAAGAAGGTGGAGACTCTCGAGCCGTGGCTTTTGTTGGCAAGGTTGAAAACCCGTGGTCGGAAACAAAGACAAAACATGTACCAGAGCTCTTGGTTTTAAAAACAGAGGTAATAATTATTATTTTTAGATTATGCATGTTCCGTCAACGAATGCTAGCAGACAACTCAATCACTTCTTGAGATGGACACGTTTCGAGGAACGGCTCCCGAATGAGGACGATCACATCCTCTTAATCTCCTTTGTTTATCACTACCAAAGTTTTCTGATTTCTCATGAACAAAGCGTGAAGGAGGGTTTGTTTGTTATATTAATTTTGAGCCGGGCGCACTCTTTGCCAGTTCCTTCTCGTATTATGGGTATGCACATTAGACATGCAATTCCGGGGTGAAGCTTGTCCAACTTAAAAAGATCATGAATTAACTACTACTTCCTCATGAACTAAAACAGAGGCACAAAAGAGGAATGCTTTTTTTTGAATAATTTCGAGATGGTACATGAAAGTCTTCGTTAGGAATGGGAGGTAAATACCATGTATAGGAAGGTATGGTGGACTCATATGGCATAACTGGTTTAAAGGATTTTGGATGCACAAGCAGTCAGTCCGCTTAGTACAGGTGGAGGTTAGCAAAAGACTGGGAGCGACCAACTAAAAGAGCAATGACGGTCATAATCATGCAGAGCGACAAAGCAACATTGAATCAGGCATGGAAGTTATATCGCTACTCAGAAATAAAAGATCATCAAGGCTTGACAGACTTTCTTTACAGTCTTAAATATGTGTGAGCATACGCCAAGTCAAAAATAAATTCTTGAAGGAAGATATTACTAAACCATACCACATCATAGACAAACAAATCATGTTGGTACTCCAATAACACATTGGGAATCCCCCAGCTATTTGAGACTAACCATAAGAAAACATGAACTACTAAGCAACATTATGCACGTAGCATTTTTATCATAGACATATCGACCAATGCAACAGAAGCAAACTCTCTTAATAAGATAAGCATGATAACTAAAGAGAGTTCAAGCGACCAACTAGACAAAAGCTCTTTAAAAAGATAAGCATGAAAACTAAGAGCTGAACATGATAGTAGCTATTGAAAGACAAAGAACACACACATCAAGGATAGACATGAAAATTCTATGTTGTGTTCTAGGTTGAAATGGAGCGTGTCTCTCTCCCACACAAAGAAAGCTGAGTTCCGACTCGTTATGAAAAGCTAAAGAAAACTAAAAAGGAAACTAAGAGCAAGACGCTCCAAGCATAGCACATAACACATGAAGTGATAAAAATATAGTGGAACGAAAGACGAACTGATAATGTCGATGGAGAAGGGGATGCACGGGGGCATCCCCAAGCTTAGACGCTTGAGTCTTCTTGAATATTTCTTGGGGGTGCATGGGGGCATCCCCAAGCTTGAGCGTTTGACACTCCTGAATCTTTTTATCATCTTCCCTCGCACACTTGAAAACTCCCTTCATACATAACTCATCATAATCTGATTAGCGAGGTTAGTACCCATAATAAACTAATTGTTCCTTGCTGGAAATAAGGATATTCTTGAAGGTCTGCTGTTTCTCAAGATTGCCAAAAGGTTTTTGCAAAGAAAAAGCAAGCTCAAGGTTTGCAAAATGAAGGAAAGGTAAAACATGACAGAATCTGTGAAAAACAGACCAGCAGGTAGTAAATGATTTTTTGGGGCACTTCTGCAACTCTAATAAAAAAACTCAGAACAGACGCCCGAAAGACAATTGTATAGAGCACGCTGTCGAAACAATTCAGACCAAAAAGATGATCTGGTGATTTTATATGAATTTTTCTATCCAAGGACAGAATCTGTTTCCTGGACAGCACGTCACAACTTTTGAACTTTCTTGCAATCAGAGGCTACACTTGGCACAAAGTTGAAAAGTAATGATACAATGATGATGCTACTGTAGTAACAACATCAAGACACAACAAAAGCAAAATAATTTTTTTTATTCATGTGGGCTGCCTCCCAAAAGCGCTTTCTTTTATGCCTTTAAGCTAGGCATAATGCAAAAAGATCAAGTTTTATCAAGAGTAAAAGAATAGCTAGCCCGTATAACGGACTCAAAAGGTAACTTAATCTTCTTTCGAGGGAAGTGTTCCATCCCTTTCTTGAGAGGAAATTGGAATTTTATATTCCCCTCTTTCATGTCAATGATAGCACCAACGGTGCGTAGAAAAGGACGTCCCAAAATAATTGGACAAGAAGGTTCACATTCAATATCCATAATAGTAAAATCAACGGGAACGTAATTGTCATTCACAATGATAAGAACATCGTCGATCCTCCCCAAAGGTTTCTTTATGGAAGAATCAACAAGACGAACACCAAAAGAACAAGAATCAAAAGGTTTCAATTTAAGCATATCATATATTCTTTTGGGCATAACAGAGGTACTGCCTACAACATCACATAAAGCATAGCGAGAGAAGTTATTCAACTTAATTTCAATCATAGGATCCCAACCATCTTCTATCTTTCTAGGTATGGAGGCTTCTACCCTAAGTTTCTCCTCCCTAGCTTTGATGAGAGCATTAGTGATATGCTCGGTGAAGGCAAGACTAAGCGTGCTAGTGCTGGGATCTCTAGCCATTCTTTGTAGAAAGGTGACAACTTCCGAGATACTACAATTATCAAAATCAATTTTATCATTATTGAGCAGAATTGTAGTGTCATCTTCTTTGTTTGAATTGCTCTCTATTATAAGAGTTTGAACGTCTTCCCAAGTTTGGGGAAGCATAGGAGCAACTTTAAACTGAGGCTCATACTCTTTTCCTGGAAGACCATGCCATGGGCATAACTCTCCGTTAAGACTAACATAATCACAAGGTTTATTACTTTGGGAGATCCCGACAGTGGTGATTGGCGTGATGGAAGAAGGGGTGTACTCCTCCCATTTAGTGTTTTTGGTGGAACCCATAGCAGCAAGCAAGCAAAATAACTATTTTTGTAATTTTCGATAAAAGATACTAAAGCAAAACTGAAAGGTAAACTAACAAGACTAAAAAGCAAAGGTAAAAGATAGCGTGCAACTCCCCTATCTTGAAGAGTGGAGTCCCCGGCGACGGCGCCCGAAAACTTTGCTTGATGGCTTCTCGCCCCTCGTTGGTTACCCCAAGTGGAATGTTTGAGATGAAGTGTAGCGGTAGTTTTCCCTTGGCAAAGATACCAATGATCGATTTCCCCTGAGACTCCTAGTTTCAACAAGAAGGTGTCAACTGCTAACGGCGCTAGATATTAGCAATCAACTTGGACCTGCACACAGATACAAATAACTTTGCTCGCAACGAGTACAGAAAGGTTGTCAATCCCTCCGGCCTTGTCGTTTACAAAGGGTCAAACACAAGAGATAATAGTGATAGGTAAAACTGTAACTAGTATGTAAAAGCAGAAAGTAAATAGCGGATGTGATCAGTGATGGTAATATGGACCGGGGCCCCATGATGTTTACTAGTGATGTCTCTCTCCCAAAAGACGATAAAACAGCTATGTGAGGTAAACGAATTACAGCTAGGCAATTGACAGAATTATGTGCGCAAACCAATGCTAACTATATTGCAAGAAAGGTAGAGGTTCAAAGCATGGGCGGTACGGCAAGACAAGTAGACCGAAATCCATCTGCATCTACTACTAATCATCCACCTTGAGATATCTATCCAGAACATCTTGCTGGTATTAAGTTGCGAGTCCCACCCATAGTGTAAACTCAAAGCAACAGACAACTGCATTAAAAGAACTTTGCGTAAAGTAAACAATCCTTGCACCCGCGGGCACAAGCACCGTTGTTTTCCCCCTTGTGGCAACAACACATCCCCTAGACTCATGTTTCTGTCACTCAAGCTAGTCATCGAGGGGCATGAACCCACAATCAAGCATAACGTTTCCTCTTGGAGTCACTACCTACTACTTGGCCAAAGCAATAAATAACAACGGAGAACATGCAAGAATTACTTACGAACATAAATATAAAAGAGGTGAATCAAATATATTGCTCAAACACAATCTGAACATAATCTCACAATCCATCGGATCCCAGCAAACTCAACATAGCAACAACATAGGGATTACATATGTGCCTCAATCATGTAGGGCAGCTCACGAGGTCTAATTAGTGAAGCACAAGAAGGGGAGGAGAACATCACATAGCTACTGGTCATGGACCCATGGTCCAAGGGAGACTACTCACAACTCATCCGGGAGGCATCCATGGTGGTGGAGAGGCTCCCGGTGGTGATCCTCCCCTCCGGCAGGGTGCCGGGAAGAGTTCTCCTGGTGCTCCCGATCTTGGAAGCGCGGCGGCGGCGGAACAGAGATGAGATCGCGAAAAAGGGTTCCGTCCTCGAGGGTTTCGGGACGCGTGTTAAATATATGTCAAAGGGGGGCATCAGCGGAGGCCTGGGGGGCCCAGGCGCCCCCCCGGCGCGGCCAGGAGGGGGCCGCGCCACCAGGGCGCCTGGAGCCCTGGTGGCCCCCCTCCGTGTTGGGGAACGTAGTATTTTAAAATTTTCCTACGATCACGCAAGATCTATCTACCAGATGCATAGCAACGAGAGGGAAGAGTGTGTCTACGTACCCTCGTAGACCGGAAGCGGAAGCGTTAGAACAACGCGGTTGATGTAGTCGTACGTCTTCACGGCCTGACCGATCAAGCACCGAAACTACGGCACCTCCGAGTTCTAGCACACGTTCAGCTCGATGACGTCCCTCGAACTCCGATCCAGCCGAGTGTCGAGGAAGAGTTCCGTCAGCACGACGGCGTGGTGACGATTTTGATGTTCTACCGTCGCAGGGCTTCGCCTAAGCACCGCTACAATATTATCGAGGAGAACTGTGGTGGAGGGGGGCACCGCACACGGCTAAGAGATCATGAGATCAACTGTTGTGTCTAGAGGTGCCCCCCTGCCCCCGTATATAAAGGAGGGAGGGAGAGGCCGGCCCTAGAAGGGGCGTGCCAAGTGTGGGGAGTCCTACTAGGACTCCCAAGTCCTAGTAGGATTCCCCTTTCCTTTCCGGAGTAGGAGAGAAGGAAAGAGGGGGAGAGGGGGAAGGAAAAGGGGGCTGCACCCCTTGTCCAATTCGGACCAGAAGGGGGCCACGCGCCTCCTTCCTTTTGGCCTCTCTCCTCTATTCCCGTAACTCCCCGGTACTCCGAAAATACCCGAATCACTCGGAACCTTTCCGATGTCCGAATATAGTCGTCCAATATATCGATTTTTACGTCTCGACCATTTCGAGACTCCTCGTCATGTCCCCGATCTCATCCGGGACTCAGAACTCCTTCGGTACATCAAAACTCATAAACTCATAATAAAACTGTCATCGAAACCTTAAGCGTGCGGACCCTACGGGTTCGAGAACTATGTAGACATGACCGAGACACGTCTCCGGTCAATAACCAATAGCGGAACCTGGATGCTCATATTGGCTCCCACATATTCTACGAAGATCTTTATCGGTCAAACCGCATAACAACATACGTTGTTCCCTTTGTCATCGGTATGTTACTAGCCCGAGATTCGATCGTCGGTATCTCAATACCTAGTTCAATCTCGTTACTGGCAAGTCTCTTTACTCGTTCCGTAATACATCATCCCGCAACTAACTCATTAGCTGCAATGCTTGCAAGGCTTATAGTGATGTGCATTACCGAGTGGGCCCAGAGATACCTCTCCGACAATCGGAGTGACAAATCCTAATCTCGAAATACGCCAACCCAACAAGTACCTTTGGAGACACCTGTAGAGTACCTTTATAATCACCCAGTTACGTTGTGACGTTTGGTAGCACACAAAGTGTTCCTCCGGTATTCGGGAGTTGCATAATCTCATAGTCATAGGAACATGTATAAGTCATGAAGAAAGCAATAGCAATAAAACTAAACGATCAAGTTGCTAAGCTAACGGATGGGTCTTGTCCATCACATCATTCTCCTAATGATGTGACCCCGTTGATCAAATGACAACTCATGTCTATGGCTAGGAAACATAACCATCTTTGATCAATGGGCTAGTCTAGTAGAGGCATACTAGGGACACTCTGTTTTGTCTATGTATTCACACATGTACTAAGTTTCCAGTTAATACAATTTCTAGCATGAATAATAAACATTTATCATGATATAAGGAAATAAATAATAACTTTATTATTGCCTCTAGGGCATATTTCCTTCAGTCTCCCACTTGCACTAGAGTCAATAATCTAGATCACATCACCATGTGATTAACACCAATAGTTCACATCACCATGTGACTAACACCCATAGTTCTCATCGCCATGCGACCAATACCCAAAAGGGTTTACTAGAGTCAACAATCTAGTTCACATCGCCATGTGATTAACACCCAAAGAGTACTAAGGTGTGATCATGTTTTGCTTCGTGAGAGAAGTTTAGTCAGCGGGTCTGTTATATTCAGATCCGTATGTATTTTGCAGATTTCTATGTCTACAATGCTCTGCATGGAGCTACTCTAGCTAATTGCTCCCACTTTCAATACGCATCCAGATTGATACTTAGAGTCATCTGGATTTAGTGTCAAAGCTTGCATCAGCGTAACCCTTTACGACGAACTCTTTATCACCTCCATAATCGAGAAACATTTCCTTAGTCATCCAGTTACTAAGGATAATTTTGACCGCTGTACAGTGATCTACTCCTGGATCACTATTGTACCTCCTTGTCAAACTTATGGCAAGGTACACAAAATGTTTGGTACACAGCATGTCATACTTTATAGAACCTATGGCTCAGGCATAGGGAATGACTTTCATTCTCTCTATATTTTTCTGCCGTGGTCTGGCTTTGAGTCTTACTCAACTTCACACCTTACAAGTCAGGCAAGAACTCCTTCTTTGACTGATACATTTTGAACTACTTCAAAATCTTATCAAGGTATGTACTTATCGAAAGTCTTATCAAGCGTCTAGATCTATCTCTATAGATCTTGATGCTCAATTTGTAAGCAGCTTCACCAAGGTCTTTCTTTGAAAAACTCCTTTCAAACACTCCTTTATGCTTTCCAGAAAATTCTACATCATTTCCGATCGAAAATATGTCATTCACATATACTTATCAGAAAGGTTGTAGTGCTCCCACTCACTTCTTGTAAATACAGGCTTCACCGCAAGTCTGTATAAATCTATATGCTTTGATCAACTTATCAAAGCGTATATTCCAACTCCGAGATGCTAGCACCAGTCCATAGATGGATCGCTGGAGCTTGCACAATTTGCTAGCACCTTTAGGATTGACAAAACATTCTGGTTGCATCATATACAACTCTTCTTTAATAAATCCATTAAAGAACGCAGTTTCGTTATCCATTTGCCAGATTTCATAAAATGTGGCAATTGCTAACATGATTCGGACAGACTTAAGCATCGCTACGGGTGAGAAAATCTCATCGTAGTCAACACCTTGAACTTGTCGAAAACCTTTCGCAACAAGTCGAGCTTTGTAGACAGTAACATTACCATCGGCGTCAGTCTTCCTCTTAAAGATCCATTTATTTTCAATGGCTTGCCGACCATCGGGCAAGTCAACCAAAGTCCATACTTTGTTCTCATACATGGATCCCATCTCAGATTTCATGGCCTCAAGCCATTTCGCGGAATCTGGGCTCATCATCGCTTCCTCATATTTCGTAGGTTCATCATGGTCCAGTAACATGACTTCCAGAACCGGGTTGCCGTACCACTCTGGTGCTGAACGAACTCTGGTTGATCTACGAAGTTCAGCAGAAACTTGATATGAAGTTTCATGATCATCATCATTAGCTTCCTCACTAATTGGTGTAGGAATCACTGGAACTAGTTTATGTGATGTTCCACTTTCCAATTCGGGAGAAGGTACAATTACCGCATCAAGTTCTACTTTCCTCCCACTCACTTCTTTCGAGAGAAACTCCTTCTCTAGAAAGGATCCACTCTTAGCAACAAAGACCTTGCCTTCGGATCTGTGATAGAAGGTGTACCCAACAGTTTCTTTTGGGTATCCTATGAAGATTTACTTCTCCGATTTGGGTTCGAGCTTATCATGTTGAAACTTTTTTACATAAGCATCGCAATCCCAAACTTAGAGAAATGACAGCTTAGGTTTCTCATCAAACCACAGTTCATAAGATGTCATCTCGGATTTAGATGGTGCCCTATTTAACGTGAATGTAGCTGTCTCTAATGCATAACCCCAAAAGCGATAGTTGTAGATCGGTAAGAGACATCATCGACCGCACCATATCTAATAAAGTACGGTTATGACGTTCGGACACACCATTACGCTGTGGTGTTCCGGGTGGCGTGAGTTGTGAAACTATTCCACATTGTTTCAAATGAAGACCAAACTCGTAACTCAAATATTCTCCTCCACGATTAGATCGTAGAAACTTTATTTTCTTGTTACGATGATTCTCTACTTCACTCTGAAATTCTTTGAACTTTTCAAATGTTTCAGACTTGTGCTTCATTAAGTAGATATACCCATATCTGCTCAAATCATCAGTGAAGGTCAGAAAATAACGATACCCGCCGCGAGCTTCAACACTCATTGGTCCGCATACATCAGTATGTATGATTTCCAACAACTCTGTTGCTCGCTCCACAGTTCCGGAGAACGGAGTTTTAGTCATCTTGTCCATGAGGCATGGTTCGCAAGCACCAATGATTCATAATCAAGTGATTCCAAAAGTCCATCACTATGGAGTTTCTTCATGCGCTTTACACCAATATGACCTAAACGGCAGTGCCACAAATAAGTTGCACTATCATCATTAACCTTGCATCTTTTGGCTTCAATATTATGAATATGTGTATCACACGATCGAGATCCAACAAACCATTTTCATTGGGTGTATGACCATAGAAGGTTTTATTCATGTAAACAGAACAACAATTATTCTCTAACTTACATGAATAACCGTATTGCAATAAACATGATCAAATCATATTCATGCTCAACACAAACACAAAATAACACTTATTTAGGTTCAACACTAATCCCGAAAGTATAGGGAGTGTGCGATGATGATCATATTATTCTTGGAACTACTTCCAATACACATCATCACTTTATCCTTTAACTAGTTTCTGTTCATTATGCAACTCCCATTTCGAGTTACTACTCTTTAGCAATTGAACCAGTATCAAATACCGAGGGGTTGCTATGAACACTAGTAAAATACACATCAATAATCTGTATATCAAATATACCTTTGTTCACTTTGCCATCCTTCTTATCCGCCAAGTATCTAGGGCAGTTCCACTTCCAGTGACCATTTCCTTTGCAGTAGACGCACTTAGTTTCAAGCTTGAGTTTAGCTTTGGGTTTCTTCATGGGAGTGACAACTTGCTTGTCATTCTTCTTGAAGTTCCCCTTCTATCCCTTTGCCCTTTACTTGAAACAAGTGGTCTTATTAACCATCAACACTTGATGCTCTTTCTTGATTTCTACCTCCGCCGATTTCAGCATCGCGAAGAGATCGGGAATTAACTTCGTCATCCCTTGCATATTATAGTTCATCACGAAGTTCTACTAACTCGGTGATAGTGACTAGAGAACTTTGTCAATTACTATCTTATCTGGAAGATTAACTCCCACTTGATTCAAGTAATTGTAGTACCCAGACAATCTGAGCACATGCTCACTGGTTGAGCTATTCTCCTCCATCTTGTAGGCAAAGTATTGTCAGAGGTCTTATACCTCTCGACACGGGCATGAGTATGAAATACTAATTTCAACTCTTGGAACATCTTATATGCTCCGTGGCGTTCAAAACGTTTTTGAAGTCTCGGTTCTAAGCCGTAAAGCATGGTGCACTTAAACTATCAAGTAGTCATCATACCGAGCTTTTGTCAAAACGTTCATAACGTCTACATCTGCTCCTGCAATAGGTCTGTCACCTAGCGGTGCATCAAGGATATAATTCTTCTGTGCAGCAATGAGGATAATCCTAAGATCACGGACCTAGTCCGCATCATTGCTACTAACATCTTTCAACTTAGTTTTCTCTAGGAACATATAAAAATTAACGGGGAGCAACATCATGAGCTATTGATCTACAACATAGATATGCTAATACTACCAGGACTAAGTTCATGATAAATTAAAGTTCAATTTAATCATATTACTTAAGAACTCCCACTTAGATAGACATCCCTCTAGTCATCTAAATGATCACGTGATCCAAATCAACTAAACCATGTCCGATCATCACGTGAGATGGAGTAGTTTTCAATGGTGAACATCTTATGTTGATCATATCTACTATATGATTCACGCTCGACCTTTCGGTCTCCAGTGTTCCGAGGCCATATCTGCATATGCTAGGCTCGTCAAGTTTAACCCGAGTATTCTGCGTGTGCAAAACTGGCTTACACCCGTTGTATTTGAACGTAGAGCTTATCACACCCGATCATCACGTGGTGTCTCGGCACGACGAACTTTCGCAACGGTGCATACTCAGGGAGAACACTTATACCTTGAAATTTAATAAGGGATCATCTTATAATGCTACCGTCGTTCTAAGCAAAAATAAGAAGCATAATAAGATAAACATCACATGCAATCAAAATATGTGACATGATATGGCCATCATCATCTTGTGCTTTTGATCTCCATCTCCAAAGCACCGTCATGATCACATTCGTCACCGGCGCGACACCTTGATCTCCATCGTAGCATCGTTGTCGTCTCGCCAACTATTGCTTCTACGACTATCGCTACCGCTTAGTGATGAAGTAAAGCAATTACATGGCGATTGCATTTCATACAATAAAGCGACAACCATATGGCTCCTGCCAGTTGCCGATAACATTACAAAACATGATCATCTCATACAAAACCGTATAACTCATCATGTCTTGACCATATCACATCACAACATGCCCTGCAAAAACAAGTTAGACGTCCTCTACTTTGTCGTTGCAAGTTTTACGTGGCTGCTACGGGCTTAGCAAGAACCGTTCTTACCTACGCATACAAAAACCACAACGATGTTTCGTCAAGTATGTGCTGTTTTAACCTTCACAAGGACCGGGCGTAGCCACACTTGTTTCAGCTAAAGTGAGAGAGACAGACACCCGCCAGTCACCTTTAAGCAACGAGTGCTTGTAACGGTGAAGCCAGTCTCGCGTAAGCGTACGCGTAATGTCGGTCCGGGCCGCTTCATCTCACAATACCGCCGAAGCAAAGTATGACATGCTGGTAAGCAATATGACTAGTATCGCCCACAACTCATTGTGTTCTACTCGTGCATATCATCTACGCATAGACCTGGCTCATGATGCCACTGTTGGGGAACGTAGTATTTTAAAATTTTCCTACGATCACGCAAGATCTATCTACCAGATGCATAGAAACGAGAGGGAAGAGTGTGTCTACGTACCCTCGTAGACCGGAAGCGGAAGCGTTAGAACAACGCGGTTGATGTAGTCGTACGTCTTCACGGCCTGACCGATCAAGCACCGAAACTACGGCACCTCCGAGTTCTAGCACACGTTCAGCTCGATGACGTCCCTCGAACTCCGATCCAGCCGAGTGTCGAGGAAGAGTTCCGTCAGCACGACGGCGTGGTGACGATTTTGATGTTCTACCGTCGCAGGGCTTCGCCTAAGCACCGCTACAATATTATCGAGGAGAACTGTGGTGGAGGGGGGCACCGCACACGGCTAAGAGATCATGAGATCAACTGTTGTGTCTAGAGGTGCCCCCCTGCCCCCGTATATAAAGGAGGGAGGGAGAGGCCGGCCCTAGAAGGGGCGTGCCAAGTGTGGGGAGTCCTACTAGGACTCCCAAGTCCCAATAGGATTCCCCTTTCCTTTCCGGAGTAGGAGAGAAGGAAAGAGGGGGAGAGGGGGAAGGAAAAGGGGGCTGCACCCCTTGTCCAATTCGGACCAGAAGGGGGCCACGCGCCTCCTTCCTTTTGGCCTCTCTCCTCTATTCCCGTAACTCCCCGGTACTCCGAAAATACCCGAATCGCTCGGAACCTTTCCGATGTCCGAATATAGTCGTCCAATATATCGATTTTTACGTCTCGACCATTTCGAGACTCCTCGTCATGTCCCCGATCTCATCCGGGACTCAGAACTCCTTCGGTACATCAAAACTCATAAACTCATAATAAAACTGTCATCGAAACCTTAAGCGTGCGGACCCTACGGGTTCGAGAACTATGTAGACATGACCGAGGCACGTCTCCGGTCAATAACCAATAGCGGAACCTGGATGCTCATATTGGCTCCCACATATTCTACGAAGATCTTTATCGGTCAAACCGCATAACAACATACGTTGTTCCCTTTGTCATCGGTATGTTACTAGCCCGAGATTCGATCGTCGGTATCTCAATACCTAGTTCAATCTCGTTACCGGCAAGTCTCTTTACTCGTTCCGTAATACATCATCCCGCAACTAACTCATTAGCTGCAATGCTTGCAAGGCTTATAGTGATGTGCATTACCGAGTGGGCCCAGAGATACCTCTCCGACAATCGGAGTGACAAATCCTAATCTCGAAATACGCCAACCCAACAAGTACCTTTGGAGACACCTGTAGAGTACCTTTATAATCACCCAGTTACGTTGTGACGTTTGGTAGCACACAAAGTGTTCCTCCGGTATTCGGGAGTTGCATAATCTCATAGTCATAGGAACATGTATAAGTCATGAAGAAAGCAATAGCAATAAAACTAAACGATCAAGTTGCTAAGCTAACGGATGGGTCTTGTCCATCACATCATTCTCCTAATGATGTGACCCCATTGATCAAATGACAACTCATGTCTATGGC
The DNA here is from genome assembly GCA_902687465.1 of Secale cereale. NCBI lineage: Eukaryota > Viridiplantae > Streptophyta > Magnoliopsida > Poales > Poaceae > Secale > Secale cereale. The sequence continues at coordinate 634,417,900 of LR738714.1, forward strand.
TAGGAAACATAACCATCTTTGATCAATGGGCTAGTCTAGTAGAGGCATACTAGGGACACTCTGTTTTGTCTATGTATTCACACATGTACTAAGTTTCCAGTTAATACAATTTCTAGCATGAATAATAAACATTTATCATGATATAAGGAAATAAATAATAACTTTATTATTGCCTCTAGGGCATATTTCCTTCACTCCGGCCCTACTTCGGCCGTGTGGAAACTTCCGGAACGCTGATTTTTTATATAATTTTTCCGGGATTTTTCTGGCTGTTTTCGTGACGGGAAAACCTGAAATACAAAAACAGCAGAAAACAAAAACTGGCACTGGGGTGCACTGAGTTAATAGGTTAGTCCAAATATGATCAAAAGTGTATGGAAGTGTATAAATATCATAGCAATATCACCCAAAAGAGGCATGGAGCAAGCAGAAAGTATAGATACGTTTTGGACGTATCAATGCATCCATGGATCCGGAGTACATGGGAGCCGGTGACTAACTGCCTTGTTGCAGTGAAGGTCGGAGCCGTGAGGTGCTGGAGTGGGTCGGCGGTCGGCAGTGGCATCCGCGGCGTGCAGGTTACGGTTCCAAGGGGTGAAAGGAGGAGGCCATGGAGGGAGGATTTGGGCAGCGGCGTCTAGATCGACGCATTCGCTCAAGGCCTTACGAGCTTGCCGAGGGGCGGAGCCGGTGTCCTAGAAGAGGACCAGCCGCGTGAACATCCAGGCCCCAGGGTGTCCTCACTCATAGCACGGTATGTATGGAGGAGGTGCTGCGAAATCTAGTTGGAGGCGATGCTCGATTCACCCAGTGAAGTCATGCAATCAAATCGGATCACGTCTATGAGAAACTTGCCTTGTAGGAATTAACACAAGGGGGGCGCTGGGCTGCCACTTCAGGTCCCGGTGGCAAATTTTCTGCAAATCAACAACTATTTTACAACATCTGATAATATATCCACCCATTTTTATCATAAAAAGTATTAATCTCTTGCATGAGTTTATTCTTATCTTACCATGAAGTGGCAGTAACTCATGCCACAAATGAGCTGCTGGAAGAAGTACTTAGCCTACAGGAACAAGGCAACCATCAGTTATACGAAGAGGCACAAAAAATGGACACATGCAATGAACTGCCTGAGATAGTGTAAGTGAGTCATAGTTAAGCAGCTGAAAACGGTCTAGCTAGGTAGTAGTGGAGCAGCAGCAAAAGCATCACCCAAATACTTACCATGAAGCAAACTAACAAATGATCCTACGCTGTAAAAAAAATGATCCGGAGACACAAATCCCAATGAATAAAAAGGAAAAAACAACGATAATATGATGCAACGTATCCACGCAGAACAACACAGGGTGTTACAATAGTGCAATTTTGCATTGGAGTAGAGGCACCCGCCCCTTGTTGCGTCCAACAAATTGCAGATGAAGGCAAAACTCCCGCTGCCACGGCTCTAATTGACGCATGGATCCTGGTTCAGCTTTTGATTCATCTCCACCGTTTCGGAGGATTGAATAAGCTACATATATGGACTAACAGCTAAATGAAACAATATTTAATCTCTATATACAGTAGTTTCTACAAGAAAAGGGTAAGTTAGCCTAAGAATACTGCACCATGACCAAATCTTGTCGGAATCATTTTTATTTCAAACTATCAAGTTACTTTCCCCTTGCATTGATGAACACAAATATCACACGGATGGCCCGCGGCCACAGCGTATCCACACAGGTGGCCCGCATCACACCGAGCCCAACAAAACAGGACACACCCTGCAATGAACAGAGGAATCTAATGGAGAATCAACGAATATGTGTTTGTCATCATCAGGTGTCTCTGCAAATAGAAGAAGACCAAGATAAACACATCACACCACATGCCTACAAAATTTGGAACAAGCAAATCTAATTCAAACAGAAAAGAACGAGGGCCATCTTATGCTAACTATTCTGAAACAAGTCAGCATTTGAAAACAGGTGCATCGCGTCATGTTGCCTTCAATTGACAATAAACAGGAACATACACAAAAAAATTGTGAGGGCACATGAGAGACTTGGGGGGGGGGGGTCATCGCCGACCATGGCCAGAGCAGGGTAAGGTCCCGCTGCTGCATCCAGTACCGTCCATGATGTTGTCTGGTATTACATGAAAGCTAAAGAAAGGCGTAAGAAACAATACTAAGTCCAGCAAAATGGAGCTAAAACACTAAATTAGTAGGTCTTATTTTACACAAAAGCGTAAAAAGGTGAGGCAACATGCATATTAAACTTAAATGCAAATATGTGTAATAAAAAAGATTGGATTTGTAACTATCCAGAGTGTTTCGACGTTTTTTAATCACCTCTTTCCTTTTGTTTCTAGTTAGTCCTCATATCCATTTATACAACTTGTACCCAAAGCATTTATACATATTTTACGAAATATGAGAAGGCTAGATCTACTACCAGATCTATATGGAATTTTGCAAGACATGGAGCTCAGTACATAATGTAGCAAGAATAGGATATGTAATTAAGCATTTAGATAGTAGAGTTGTTATTGCATCAATTTTGTGATACTCACTACTCAGAACCTAACTAAGTACTGCAGTAACTGATCCTAGGCTAGCCTCTTCCTATAAATATCTTATTATTAAAAACTAAAGCCTTCTCCAATAACTGGAGTAACTTGGTCATCACAGCCACATTCTTAAATCAGATACATACTTTTAAGGTTGATTTAACTATGATGATGCGGACACTCCGCACTCAACAACACAAGTTAAGCATAGGAAACTAAACAACCCGGTTACTTGGCATGCAGCGAGAGAAAAGTAAATTCACCAGTGAGCGAAGGAGAAACTTTGGACCATAAATAAGAAAGAACAAACATATACCATAAATCCATGGGTTCAACTCGTCGACACCTTCCTTCGGAGTTCAGACTCCTCGAGTGTGTTATTGCTGAGGCATGGGAAGGTTAGATAAGACATCAAAAGGAGGCTACATTGTAAAAGAATCAGCAAAGAGTGCATACTTTTCCTCTGTATGGAATCAAATGCATAACTGATGAAAATACTGACGATAGCTCCCTTTCGATGCTATTAAATAATAAATATAGATGTACCAAAAATGCAATCCAGAGAAGGAAAACTGTAAGAAGAACAACCAACCGTGTATACTTATCGGCGTCGAGCAATAAGAATATACAAAGTAAGGCTTTGCAAAAGTATGACAAGTTTGAATAGTGCCATCCAAAAGTCCATCTACACGAATGAGTAAAATAAAGAATCATAATATATAGTTGCATATGGTTTCATACAGTACAGTAGGGTATATAATATATAGTTGCTTATTTTGGCCTAAAAGATAGAAACAACAACTAAGCGACTCTATGCTTTGTCTCGAGGAGTATATTTACACAACCCTATTATTTATAGAAGATAAAAGTGCATGTTATAAACTACTGAGAAGAAATCAGGGGAAAGTGTAGTTGCAACATGATGAGCGACGACCTCCAGTTCAGGGGCATGCCATTTTCTTGTACTATTAGAAGGGAGCATCAAAACCATTTATCTATTTTGCGCCGGGCACGGGGGGAAATCATTTATCTAGACATTTCAAAGATGCAGCAACGAGACTCTCACGGTAGCCACCTCTAGCAGGACATACCACCCATGACCAGGGTGGAGCCTTGCTAGCTGACACTTATGTGGCAGATGATTGCCCGGTTGCCAATGAAGACTTTATTGACAATAGTATGGTACACTGCAAAGAAGGTCTACAAATATTAACGCAATGGTGCCAAAAGCCAAGGGAAATCATTTATCTAGACATTTCAAAGATGCAGCAGCGAGACTCTCACAGCATCCACCTCCGGCAGGACATACCACCCATGACCAGGGTGGAGCCTTGCTAGCTGACACTTATGTGGCAGATGATTGCCCGGTTGCTAATGAAGACTTTATTGACAATAGTATGGTACACTGCAAAGAAGGTCTACAAATATTAATGCATCAGGTCAACAAATTATCTGAATCAAAAAGCTCACTAAAAACAGAATCAAAAAGCTAAATGCCAAACAGATTGAGTATTTTGCCTGGTATACATACTTGTCCCACCTTGCATCAACGCCGTGCATGGTGGTGGCATCAACAGCGTCATGAGCTCCTGCTGCCCTTGCGTCGATAGAAAGGTTGTCATCGTCGGCGCCGCGCACCTCCGAACCAAGGATCCGTTTGGCATGGAAGAGAGCGCGATCAGATTGATGCGTCCATCCCCAAACAACGAGCCAAGATAAAGAATATTATGACTGGGAGTTGTGTGTCCCCACTTTGTGTCTGCAAGCACCTCCTTTCTACAACTCCAAATCAAGGGAGCATCTCTTCGTTCCCAGCGAGACGGTCTATGCAGGTGCCGCCGGCGGCGGCGACGCCCCACCGCAAAAGATTGTCTTCGAGCCGCGAGTTGCCGCACCCAACCCCAAGGACCTGCAGTTGGTAGATATTTATTGGGGAAAACTGCCAATAAAGCATGACGGAAGTTTAAACTTTGCATAACTAAAAAGTAATCAATGTATCAAGGATTTGATCTGTGGGCATTTTCCTTTTTCCCAAGTAACAACGTCAAACTTTTCAGGGGAAGGGTATATACAATATTTACTAAACTGAATGCTTTCCAAGTGTTTTTAAATCAATGGATCCTTCATCTAGTCCTTTTGCTATCTCCTACAAATTCTTTAAAGAGTACTACTACACTACAGCAAAATAATGCAATACCTAGAGTTAAATCTATCAATTTTGGCACATACGTACTTGCATGGTCTTCTCCTCCTCTGTTAGCATTTCTCAGTCCAATTCGTGCCTGCATGAACATGGTGGCGACAAGAACACCCAACCCCAAGGACCTGCAGCACAAGAACACACAAGTCTATTGATAGAAGTGTTTTGGTCAATTGAGAAAGCCACAGCCTCCTTCCAACGAAAGAGCATGATTCGTGAATTGCCACAGCTAGCCACTACAAGAAGAGAGGAGCACGATAGAACTGCAACTACCGGTGACCCAAGTGTAATGGAACAAACCTGATACTAACGACGCTGCCAGGTTCCTTAATGCATGAAAAAATAAGCCAAGGCATGGTCGCGCTAGTTGGGTCTCATCGGCCGTGAAACGGTGTAGCGACAGGAAGTCGGGAAGGAACTGGCCGCGCTGGATGCAGAGGTTGGGTAAATGTGGCCTCCGGCCGCCACGCCGGCAAGGACAAGGGCTAATGTGGCCGCACGATCAGGTGACGCCGCCGTCGGTGAATCGCAAGTTACCTGCAGCACAACAAAGACGGAAGTATGTTCAAATCGTAAGTCTGTCAAGCCTGACCTCAAGAATCGGGGTAGGTAAGGGGAGCACGAACTGAGATGGAGAGAGTGTGGGAGAGCATCGGGGCGTGGTCGGCGGCCAGATTGGCACCATATTAGCGACGATACTGAGGCCAGGAGCTCTCACCCATGCTCTCCTCGTCGCCCGCGATGGGAAGCGCGAGGCATCGGTGATGGCGGATCCGGATGATGCTGATCTCCACTGCCGGACCGCCACGCCAGTGCACCAACGCCCGCGTCGTCAGGCCTCCATCCCCCTGGGGTCTTGCCGCTTGAGGAAGAGGGTGAGAGGGGCAGGCTTGGGAAGAGAGAGGGGCTCTACCAGATTCGTCGCCGCCGCCAACGATGTCTTCACCCGTCGTCGCCATCCTTTGTCAGGCCTGCTTCTTCAGTTAACAAGTGTCGCTCTTCTTCAGTTAACGAAGGGCCAGGATCCACGCTGCGCTGTTGATCGGACGGCTCACGTTGCTCGCCGTCTCACTGTTCCGTTTTCAGTTATTCCTGTAACGTTTCATTCACGGCACTGTTGCCAGCTGAGCTATAAAGCTAGCACCCTCGTCTTGTAATGCATTATTGATTCTGAGAACCATTCTATTACTCAAACATACCTCTATTATCAATACAAACCCCTAGTTCGCCCCTACTTTCCCCTTTCTTCTTCACTAGATCTGTGATCCTCTATGTGAAATCCGCCTCGAGCTCATCTGGGGTGTGACAATTGGTATCAGAGCGTAGGATATCCTCGGCGGCGCAGCAGATCGGAGCTGCGACGGTGATCTCCCACCCTTCCCTCCCTTTTTCGTCCAAGGTGACGATGTCGGTGGCGTTGGCGGCGGTGTAGGTGGGGCTGGTGGCGGTAGACCCATTCGTCGGCAGCGCGTCGAGCTTGACTGGTTGTGTGAGCAAATCGCTCACTCGGTAAAATCCCAGGTCGGCGGCGTGTGGTGCTGTTCTTGGTGGCGATCTCGGCGACGGCAGGGCTGAGTTTTCAGATCCGGTTCCCGGGCTTATCCTGCGGGTAAAATTCCCTTCTGAAGTACTCAGCCAAGATGGGGCGAGGCAAGGCTAGTCTCGACGAGTCGGAATTCGCCGAACTCTTGGCCATGAAGGGCGAATTTCTCCAACACCGCGAGGAAACTGCAGAACTGCGTGGCGAAGTCGATGACCTCCGCAAGGATGTGCACGGCATCGGCCTCAAGCAGGACACAATGGTCTCGGTTATGGACGGGGTTCAGAAGGCGATATCTTCGTTAAACAATCAGCTCGCAGCCATGGCAGAGGTACTGAAAGCATTAACCGCTCCTGGAGCTTCGACATCATCACCCCCGGGCCAACCAGTTCCTGAACATCAACAAGCAAACAAGGAAACTGCTGCACCAGAGGACAGACAGCTGACAGAAGAACTAAGAAAAAGACTGGCCTTGGAACAAGAGAAAACAAGGCAAGTTGCGGCTCAAATCCCTCCCCACCTGACACCTATCCAAGTGCCCAGACACTCAACTCCCCCAGGGTTCAGAAACAGCCCAGTTCTCGAGAACCACTCAGCTAATGGAACACCAACTGCAGCATATAAAACTGCTCGTACTCCTGGGTTTCATGGATTTCAGCCACCAGGGGTTCGTCAGAGTTGGGACGATTTTCAGAAGCAGTATGATCAAGATATGCGTACACAGTTCTTCAAAAGCATCACAAAAGGACCTCGAATGGACTTCCCTCGTTTCGATGGTGACAACCCAGCCGGCTGGATACGGCAATGTGAAAAGTACTTCCAAATGGCTGGTGCCCCTGCTGAATACAGAGTAAATTTGGCGCAATTATATGTCGTGGGAAGAGCTGACGTGTGGCTACGTCGTTCATGCATCCTCAAGAAGCAACCAACATGGGCGCAGTTCACTGAAGAAATCATGCGCCGTTTTTCATCTGCTAGCTCTTATGAACTCACTGAACGGTTCAACAACCTGAAGCAAAACACTTCGACAGTGTCAGATTACACAGACCAATTCGAAGAATTGATGGCAGAAATCCAACCTGACAACCCAATAATGGATGAACAGTGGTTTGTCAAATGTTATGTTAATGGGCTGCGCTCACAGATCAAGTTCCAGCTTAGATCACTGAGACCTAAATCCCTAACAGAAGCTTACTGGTTGGCAGTGGATATGGAGAAAGGAACAACAGAAAAGAAAGCATTTCAAGCACACACGAGCACCAGCAAAAGCTATACTGGTTTTCACAAAACCTATAGCCCAGTACAAGAAAAAGTTGTAGATCCCAAACCAAACATCGTGAACCAAAGATCCAGAGAACCTGGCAAATGTTGGAGGTGTGGTGATGCTTGGTTTCATGGCCATAAATGCAAACTAGCTCCTGCTCTGAATGTACTGACAGGTGAGGAACCCCCTGATCAACAGAGGGAACAGGAAGAGATAGAAGAACAAGATGTAGAAGAACAACCACAAACAGAGCAACATTGCATGACAATATCTGCACAAGCAATGCAATCAGATAATGTCAACACCATATCCACACTAGTGCAAATTGGGGGCAAACAAGGCATTGCTTTAGTAGACTCTGGAAGTAACTCTACCTTCATCAGCCTCAAGTTTGCTCTAACCACTTCTTGCACTATTCTAAAAGACACTAGTAGAGCTGTCACTGTTGCTGGGGGAGGAACACTGTGGTCAGGTTCATATATACCTGCAACCTCATTCACTGCTGGTAATACCAAATTCCAACAACAATTCAGAGTGCTTGATCTCCCTGGACATGACATGGTGCTAGGCAGTGACTGGATGTCCAAGCACAGCCCTGTTGCTTTTCACTATCACCCCAGACAGATCACAGTGATGCAGAACAAGAAGACTGCTGTTACAATTAAAGCCTGTGACAACTTAGCTGAAGCTACTCCCATTGAGGCTGCAGAAGTGAACAAACTTCTTGCCTCAGGAGCTCCAGGTTATGTACTACAACTCATCCGAGACACTACAATGACTAAACCAGAGAAACACATAGTCCCTCAACCTGTAGAGGCAGTTATGCAGAAATATCCTGAAGTATTTCAAGAACCAAAAGGTCTGCCCCCTACAAGATCACATGATCACAAGATACCACTGAAAGAAACAGCAATCCCTCCTAACTCTAGACCCTACCGAGTACCTCACATGCAGAAAAATGAATTGGAAAGGCAAATTGATGCAATGCTCAGGGATAAAATCATCAGGGCTAGTGAAAGCCCCTACTCCTCCCCAGCAATTCTAGTAATGAAAAAAGATGGTACTTGGAGGATGTGCATCGACTACAGAAAGCTGAACGAAGCAACAATAAAAAACAAGTTTCCCATCCCAGTAATAGAAGATCTGCTAGATGAGTTGCATGGAGCAACTTACTTCACCAAGTTGGACCTCAGATCTGGGTATCATCAAGTGAGAATGGATGAAAAGGATATACCTAAAACTGCATTTAGGACCTACTTTGGGCACTATGAGTTCTTAGTGATGCCTTTTGGACTTGCAAATGCACCTGGCACATTTCAAGCCCTTATGAACAGCATCTTTGGCCCATATTTAAGAAAGTTTGTGCTGGTTTTCTTTGATGATATTCTCATCTTTAGTAAATCCTTGTCAGAACACTTGGAACACCTGCAGATAGTGTTACAGTTACTGAAAGAACACCAGCTGTATGCCAAACTTTCTAAGTGTGTTTTTGCAGTAACTCAGGTGGATTACTTGGGCCATATTATAAATGCAGAAGGAGTTTCTACTGATCCCTCTAAAGTGGCAGCTGTAGCTGAATGGCCAACCCCCACCACTCCTAAACAACTCAGAGGATTCTTGGGCCTCTGTGGCTACTATAGAAGATTTGTCAGAAATTTTGGTACTATAGCAAGACCTCTGCATGATCTTCTCAAGAAAGACAACTTCTCCTGGACAGATAAACAAACCAGTGCTTTTCAACAACTAAAACATGCTATGACAAATGCCCCAGTGCTGGCCCTACCAAACTTCACTGAGCCCTTTGTCCTAGAAACAGATGCTTCAGGTACTGGGATAGGAGCAGTCATGATGCAGCAAGGAAAACCTATAGCATACTACAGCTCCACCCTCAGTCCAAAGAATGCTGCACTTTCCACTTATGAGAAGGAAGCACTAGCAATTCTAGCTGCACTCAAAAAGTGGAGACATTATTTCCTGGGAAATCAACTCATCATAAAAACAGACCACCAGAGTCTACAGTTTATGACAGACCAAAAGATCAACACTAGCATACAACACAAACTGATGTTGAAACTCTTAGAGTTTAACTTTACGCTGCAGTACAAAAAGGGCAAGGAAAACACAGTGGCTGATGCCCTTTCAAGAAAAAACTCAATCATGGCTATATCACTGGTCACTCCTCAATGGATTTCTGCAGTAGAGGAGTCTTATGCCAATGACAGCACATGCCAGTCTCTTTTGGAAAAGTTACTACTATCCCCTGATCATTCAGTAAACCAGAACAGATTACACTCTGGAATTATTAGACACAAAGGAAGAATATATGTGGGCAAGGATTTAGCTCTGAGGAAGAAACTACTGCTTGCTCTACATGCTTCTGCTTTGGGAGGCCACTCAGGAAGGAAGGCTACCTATCACAGGATCAAGCAGATCTTCTATTGGCCTGGTCTCAAGCAGGAGGTGGACAACTTTGTAACTGAATGTCCTGTCTGTCAGAAGAACAAGGGAGAGAATTGCCCTTACCCTGGATATTTGGACCCCCTTCAACTGCCTGATATGGTCTGGACACACATCAGTATGGACTTCATTGAGGGGCTGCCTAAATCACAGGGAAAGGATGTAATCTTTGTGGTGGTTGACAGATTATCCAAGTTTGCTCACTTCATCCCTCTCTCACATCCATACACTGTTCACACAGTTGCCACGGCATTCATCGACAATGTACTGAAACTACATGGCCCTCCAGTCGCCATTGTCTCTGACAGAGATTGCATTTTCACTAGTCAGCTCTGGCAAGAAATCTTCAAAGGTATGGGCACTGAACTGCGATACAGTTCTGCATACCACCCGCAGTCCGATGGCCAAACGGAGCGTGTGGACCAATGTATTGAGAACTACCTTCGCTGCCTTACATCTACTCAGCCCAAGAAGTGGGCACATCACCTGTCCATGGCAGAGTACTGGTATAACACATCCTATCATTCCTCCCTGCAGAAAACACCATTTGAAGCAGCTTATGGATACCCACCTCCCAACATTTGCGAGAACATTCTACCTGACAACCTGTCCACAGAAGCTCAGCAGTTTTATTCCAACAGAGATGCACTGCTCCAGCACCTGAAAACCAACTTAACAGCTGCACAGGCCCGCATGAAGAAATATGCAGATCGCAAACGAACTGAGCGAGTACTCGAAGTTGGGGATATGGTATATCTAAAGATGCAACCCTACCGTTTGAATGCCTTTGGCGCACGCTCTCACATCAAACTCCAGAGCAAGTACTATGGGCCTTTCCGGGTCATAGCCAAAGTTGGGCGCGTCGCTTACAAGCTCCTCCTACCCGACAACACGAGCATTCATCCAGTATTCCACGTCAGCCAGTTGAAAAAACATGTTGGACATTCAGCCGTTCCCTGTGCTGACCTTCCTCTGGTTCGAACAGATGGGCTGATACTTACTGAACCTGTCCTGGTATTGGAGACTCGCCAAGTGCCACGCAACAACCTGCCGGTGGTTCAGTGGCTCGTCCAATGGGCAAACCTACCTCCTGATGAAGCATCATGGGAAGATGCATCTTTCATGAAGAAGACCTTCCCTGCATTCTTCAAAGCAACCATTGATCGTTGGTTCAACAGATCACCTTCTTGAGGACAAGTTCGTTCTCGCCAGGGGGCATTGTCAGGCCTGCTTCTTCAGTTAACAAGTGTCGCTCTTCTTCAGTTAACGAAGGGCCAGGATCCACGCTGCGCTGTTGATCGGACGGCTCACGTTGCTCGCCGTCTCACTGTTCCGTTTTCAGTTATTCCTGTAACGTTTCATTCACGGCACTGTTGCCAGCTGAGCTATAAAGCTAGCACCCTCGTCTTGTAATGCATTATTGATTCTGAGAACCATTCTATTACTCAAACATACCTCTATTATCAATACAAACCCCTAGTTCGCCCCTACTTTCCCCTTTCTTCTTCACTAGATCTGTGATCCTCTATGTGAAATCCGCCTCGAGCTCATCTGGGGTGTGACATCCTTCTCCTCCGCCCCAACACGGCGCCACCGCTGCCCCTACTTCTCCACCCAAGCGGTGACGCCCCAGCCGGTCCAACCCCTCAGCGACGCGGCTGCCCCGCTCCCATCCTCGGTGCCCGCAACACGAGTCGGCGGCTAGGGTTAGCCATGGGGGCGCGCGCAGGGAGGGAATGGCGAGGATGAGCCGCGCTGGTGGCGGCCGGCGCGTGAGCCGGATGGCGTCGGCCAGAATCAGAGGGGCGGCGGCAGCGGCGGATCTCAGAGGCGGCGGCGGATCTCAGCGGCTGGGGAAGTCTTCGGTAGAACGAGGAAACAGATCGAGAGGGAGAGACGAAAGAAAACGAAGGAAAAATCAGAGGATGGTGGGAAGAGCGACGAGAAAAAACTAGCGAAAAAAACCTACGAAAAAAACCAGCGAAGGTGGGAGGTGGGATCGAGGACGAAAAAAAACCGTCTCTGGTGGGACAAAAATAAACCCGGAACGGAGACTACCAACTGCTCCATTAGGACTTTAGACTACTACTACTATTATTATTATTATTATAATTGTTCATTTTGTTGATAACCTATTTAAACAGTTTTTTTCCTGAAAGTCTTCAACATATATTTTGCATGAAATGGTAATACTTTCTATAAGTCTGTTATGAAAAATCACATCTGAGACATATATTATGTAATTTCTTCTGCAAATTTGGCTCCAATATTTTGGAATAAATTAAATATTGTAACCCCTTTTTCAAAATGGGGAGAGTACGCAAACCATTATCACATGTATGTGTATATTTGACTCCAAAAATCTCCATATTTTTACCAAAGCTATATAATTGTACTATTGACATCCACAAGCAATATTAACACCAATCATGTTCATCCATCTCAAACTAAGTCAATGCTTTCAAATCTCGCTACAATGAAAAACACAAAGAAACCCTAATGGAAATTCAACCTTAAATTCAGGAAATTCTAGAGCCAACTGAAGCAATCTCGGGTGGAACATTAGCTGCCCTTGATGGCCCCCATTACCTCTTCTCATCAGCAACCGCCCTCTGCTCGAGCTGCTCCTCTGCTCCCAGTGTCGGATCCACCTCTGCCCTAGATGGTTTTGGTTCGACCGCTCCCCTCCCTCCCTCACTCCATGGTGCACACAGGTGCTCCTCCGGGTCTGCTTCTTCCCATGGAAGGTATCACATCCCTCTCCTTCTCAGCTCTCTCTCTCTCTCTAGTGCCCATTAAATTTGCTTGTTTCACCCCATTAGCCTTGCTGCAAGAAGAAAACTGAAACTGCTTTCTTCAGAGAGCAGAAGATCCATACATATGCATCCGCCAATTATTCTAGCTAGCCATGTATGTATGTGACAAACAATGAACTAATGAATCCAACCAGGAACTTGGGGAGAATTGCACAATGATTCTCCTGTATGCTATTAACTCAACAGGGGAAGCTATATGAACCTATGTCATGGTGTTCCAGATTTCAATATACTTGGCTTCTTCATATTGTAATATGGCTGCTTGAGTTAACCAAATCATCAGTTTGCCGCAGTATCTTATTCACTAGGCAGCTGAATAGAGCACACTTGTGGCGGCCGCAACGGCGTCGACGTAGTCTTTTCGCCCGATGACTCCGCGGCGACCGAGCGGAGCGGGCTCCATCACGGGGACGAAGGCGAACGCGTCCGACTCCTCCTCGTCCTCCGACCACTCCCTCTTCACGGGGAGAGGGCCCGCGCCGGAGGAGGAGGAGCTCTCGGCGTACGAGGACCTCGCCGAGGAGAAGGACGCGCGCCGGCGATCGTACTCCGCCGTCACGCTCCGTTGGAAGCTCGCCGGCGGCGACAGGCCGCGGTTGGTCCACTTCCAGGCCCCGTGCTTCCAAGAACCGTCGGATTGGACGTGCCACTCGTGCTCCGGGTCCCTTCCGCCGCTGGATCTGCTGCCGGAGCTGCGTCCGGAGCTCCACATTCGGCCCCACATGACGGCTGGAGGCGGGGCGGGTGGTCGCCGGCGGCGAGTGCTACCTCTTGAGCTTGCGTTGTATTCCCTCGAAGAGGAAAGGGAGATGCAGCACAGTAGTGTAAGTATTTCCCTCAGTTTTCTGAGAACCAATGTATCAATCCAGTAGGAGACCACACGCGAGTCCCTCGCACCTGCACAAACAAATAAAAACTTCGCAGCCAACGCAATAAGGGGTTGTCAATCCCTTTATGGTCACTTACGAGAGTGAGATCTGATAGAGATGATAGTTTATATTTTTGGTATTTTTTGTTTAATAAAACAGCAAATAAAAACGGTAAAAGTAAAGTAGATGTAGATTGATATGTTGAGAATAGACCCGGGGGCCATAGTTTTCTCTAGTGGCTTCTCTCATCATAGCGGTATTCTACGGCGGGTAAACAAATTACTGTCGAGCAATTGATAGAAAAGCGGATAATTATGAGACTATCTAGGCATGATCATTGTATATAGGCATCACGTCCGAGACAAGTAGACCGAAATGATTCTGCATCTACTACTATTACTCCACACATCGACCGCTATCCAGCATGCATCTAGTGTATTGAGTTCATACGAACAGAGTAACGCTTTAAGCAAGATGACATGATGTAGAGGGATAAACTCAAGCAATATGATGAGATCCAGAGAGAGAGAAGAAGCCATCTAGATACTAGCTATGGACCCGAAGGTCTGTGGTAAACTACTCACAACTCATGGTGAGGGCGATGATGATGATGATGAAGGCCTCCGTGGTGGATCCCCCTCCGGTGGAGCTCCGGAACAGGCTCCAAGATGGGATCTCCACGGGGACAGAAGCTACACCGGTGGAATTAGGGTTTTCTCTCTGTGTATGGAGTTTCTGGGGTACGTGGATATATATAGGAAGAAGGAGGGCACCGGGGGCCACACGAGGGGGCCTCGAGGCAGGGGGCGTGCCCTGGGAAGGGGGGGCGCCCCCCACCCTCGAGGGCAGCCCCTCTGTCCCCTGACTTGGTCCTGAAGCTTCCTGTGCGTGATTTTCTCCAAAAAATCTCTCGCTAAGGTTTCATTCCGTTTGGACTCCGTTTGATATTCTTTTTCTGCAAAACCCTGAAATAGGCAAAAAACAGCAATCTGGACTGGGCCTTTGGGTTAGTAGGTTAGTCCCAAAAATGATATAAAAGTGAATGATAAAGCCCATTAAACATCCAAGACTTCATAAATAATAGCATGGAACAATAAAAAATTATAGATACGTTGGAGACGTGTCAAGCATCCCCAAGCTTAATTCCTGCTCGTCCTCGAGTAGGTAAATGATAAAGAAAGAATTTTTGATGTGGAATGCTAACCAATATAGTTTTTCAATGTAATTCTCTTAATTGTGGCATGAATGTTCAGATCTGAAGGATTCAATATAAACGTCTATATTGACATAAGAAATAACAATACTTCAAGCAATACTAACAAAGCAATCATGTCTTCTCAAAATACCATGGCTAAAGAAAGTTATCCCTACAAAATCATATAGTGTTGGCTATGCTCCCTTATTATCACACAAAAATATCCATATCATGCACAACCCCGATTTCAACCAATCATTTGTTTTCATACTTTATCTTTTTAAACCTTTCAACTTTCACGCAATACATGAGCGTGATCCATGGATATAACACTATGGGTGGAATAGAGGTGGTTTTGGAGAAGACGAAAAGGAGGGAGATAGTCTCACATCGACTAGGCATATCAACGGGCTATGGAGATGCCCATCAATAGATATCAATGTGAGTGAGTAGGGATTGCCATGCAACGGATGCACTAGAGCTAAATATGAATGAAAGCTCAATAAAAGAAACTAGTGGGTGTCCATCCAACTTGCTTGCTCACGAAGACCTAGGGCATTTGAGGAAGCCCATCGTTGGAATATACAAGCCAAGTTCTATAATGAAAATTCCCACTAGTATATGAAAGTTACTAAGCATGAGACTCTCTACAATGAATAACATGGTGCTACTTTGAAGCACAAGTGTGGAAAAAGATAGTAGCAATTTTCCCTTTTTTCTTTTTTTTTCTTTTGGCCCCCTTTTTTTCTTTGGCCTTTCTTTTTTTTTTGCGGAGGGGCTTTATAGATTCAGCCTTTCCTCCCATGGGACAATGCTCTAATAATGATGATCATCACACTTTCATTACAACACGAAATTACAACTCGATACTACAACAACAAAGTATGACTCTATATGAATGCCTCCGGCGTTGTACCGGTATGTGATGGCTTCTCGCCCCTCGTTGGTTACCCCAAGTGGAAGGTTTGAGATGCAGTGTAGCGGTAGTTTTCCCTTGGCAAAGATACCAAGGATCAAATTCCCCTGAGACTCCAAGGTTCAACAAGAAGGTGTCAACTGCTAACGGCGCCAGATACTTAGCAATCAACTTGGACCTGCACACAGATACAAATAACTTTGCTCCCAACGAGTACAGTGAGGTTGTCAATCCCTCCGGCCTTGTCGTTTACAAAGGATCAAACGCAAGACATAATAGTGATAGGTATAATTGCAACTAGTAAGTAAAAGCAGAAAGTAAATAGTGGATGTGATCAGTGATGATAATATGGACCGGGGTCCCATGATGTTCACTAGTGATGTCTCTCTCCCGAAAGACGATAAAACAGCTATGTGAGGTAAACGAATTACAGCTGGGCAATTGACAGGATTATGTGCGCAAACCAATGCTAACTATGCTGCAAGAAAGGTTGAGGCTCAAAAGCATGGGCGGTACGCCAAGGTAAGTAGACCGAAATCCATCTGCATCTACTACTAATCATCCACCTTGAGATATCTATCCAGAACATCTCGCTGGTATTAAGTTGCGAGTCCCACCCATAGTGTAAACTCAAAGCAACAGACAACTGCATTAAAAGAACTTCGCGTAAAGTAAACAATCCTTGTACCCGCGAGTACGAGCACCGTTATTTTCCCCCTTGTGGCAACAGCACATCCCCTAGACTCATGTTTCTGTCACTCAAGCTAGTCATCGAGGGGCATGAACCCACAATCAAGCATAACGTTCCCTCTTGGAGTTACTACCTACTACTCGGCCAAAGCAATAAACAGCAACGAAGAACATGCAAGAATTACTCAAGAACATAAATATAAAAGAGGTAAATCAAATATATTACTCACACACAATCTGAACATAATCTCACAATCCATCGGATCCTAGCAAACTCATCATAGCAACAGCATAAGGATTACATATGTGCCTCGATCATGTAGGGCAGCTCACGAGGTCTAATTAGTGAAGCACAAAGAGGGGAGGAGAACATCACATAGCTACTGGTCATGGACCCATGGTCAAAGGGAGACTACTCACAACTCATCCGGGAGGCGTCCATGGTGGTGGAGAGGCTCCCGGTGGTGGTTCTCCTTTCCGGCAGGGTGCCGGGAAGAGTTCTCCTGGTGCTCCCGATCTTGGAAGCGCGGCGGCGGCGGAACAGAGATGAGATCGCGAAAAAGGGTTCCGTCCTCGAGGGTTTCGGGACGCGGTGTAAATATATGCCAAAGGGGGACATCAGCGGAGACCTGGGGGGGCCAGGCGCCCCCCCCCCCGGCGTGGCTAGGAGGGGGGCCGCGCCACCAGAGCGCCTGGAGCCCTGGTGGCCCCCCTCCGGCCCTACTTTGGCCGCAAGGAAGCTTCCGGAACACTGATTTTTTATATATTTTTTCCGGGATTTTTCTGGCAGTTTACGTAATGGGAAAACCTGAAATACAAAAACAGCAGAAAACATAAACTGGCACTGGGGTGCACTGAGTTAATAGGTTAGTCCAAATATGATCAAAAGTGTATGGAAGTGTATAAATATCATAGCAATATCACACAAAAGAGGCATGGAGCAAGCATAAATTATAGATACGTTTTGGACGTATCAACATCCCCAAGCTTAATTCCTGCTCGTCCTCGAGTAGGTAAATGATAACAAGCATAATTTCTGTGGTGACATGCTATTAACCATATAAGAACTTTTCATAGTCACATGACAAGTGCTTACTGAGACAATGAATCCGTAGTAATTAAGTTGCCTCATGAGAAAATCACAAAGAACTGAAAGTTTTACAATATGATACTGAAACACTCAAAAGATTTGTAATGAGCATGGTGTGCAAATATGATAAAGTGGTATCTCGCTTGCCCCCTTTAGTGAAGCAAAACATAAATGCAGGGGCACCTCCAAGGTTTAAGTGACGACTAGATACAATGATTTCAGAATAAACGATATCATAATCATGCAAAAGACAATGCTACTTTGGGACAATGCACATTACACTCAGAATGACAATCATGCTCTTAATAGTTGGTGCTTTAAAGAAGGTGGAGACTCTCGAACCGTGGCTTTTGATGGCAAGGTTGAAAACCCGTGGTCGGAAACAAAAACTAAACATGTACCAGAGCTCTTGGTTTTAAAAACAGAGGTAATAATTATTTTTTTATATTATGCATGTTCCGTCAATGAATGCTAGCAGATAACTCAATCACTTCTTGAGCTGTACAAGTTTCGAGGAACGGCTCCCGAATGAGGACGATCACATCCTCTTAATCTCCTTTGTTTATCACTGCCAAAGTTTTCTGATTTCTCATGAACAAAGCGTGAAGGAGGGTTTGTTTGTTGTATTATTTTTTAGCCAGGCACACTCTTTGCCAGTTCCTTCTCGTATTATGGGTTTGCACAATAGACATGCAATCCCGGGGTGAAGCTTGTCCAACTTAAAAAGATCATGAATTAACTACTACTTCCTCATGAACTGAAATAGAGGCACAAAAGAGAAATGTTTTTTTGAATAATTTCGAGATGGTACATGAAAGTCTTCGTTAGGAATGGCAGGTAAATACCATGTATAGGAAGGTATGGTGGACTCATATGGCATAACTGGTTTAAAGGATTTTGGATGCACAAGCAGTCAGTCCGCTTAGTACAGGCGAAGGTTAGCAAAAGACTGGGAGCGACCAACTAAAAGAGCAATGACGGTCATAATCATGCAGAGCGACAAAGCAACATTGACTCAGGCATGGAAGTTATATCGCTACTCAGAAACTAAAGATCATCAAGGCTTGATAGACTTTCTTTACAGTCTTAAATATGCGTGAGCATACGCCAAGTCAATCAAAATAAATTCTTGAAGGAAGATATCACTAGACCATACCACATCATAGGCAAACAAATCATGTTGGTACTCCAATAACACATTGAGAACCCCCCAGCTATTTGAGACTAACCATAAGAAAACATGAACTACTAAGCACCATTATGCACATAGCATTTTTATCATAGACATATCAACCAGTGCAACAGAAGCCAACTCTCTTAATAAGATAAGCATGATAAATAAAGAGATTTCCAGCGACCAACTAAACAAAAGCTCTTTAAAAAGATAAGCATGAAAACTAAGAGCTGAACATGATAGTAGCTATTGAAAGACAAAGAACACACACATCAAAGATAGACATGAAAATTCTATGTTATGTTCTAGGTTGAAGTGGAGCGTGTTTCTCTCCCACACAAAGAAAGCTGAGTTCCGACTCGTTATGAAAAGCAAGCAAAGCTAAAGAAAACTAAAAAGGAAACTAAAAGCAAGACGCTCCAAGCATAGCACATAACACATGAAGTGATAAAAATATAGTGGAACGAAAGACGAACTGATAACTGTTGATGGAGAAGGGGATGCACGGGGGCATCCCCAAGCTTAGACGCTTGAGTCTTCTTGAATATTTCTTGGGGGTGCATGGGGGCATCCCCAAGCTTGAGCGTTTGACACTCCTGAATCTTTTTATCATCTTCCCTCGCACACTTGAAAACTCCCTTCATACATAACTCATCATAATCTGATTAGCGAGGTTAGTACCCATAATAAAATAATTGTTACTTGCTGGAAATAAGGATATTCTTGAAGGTCTACTGTTTCTCAAGATTGCCAAAAGGTTTTTGCAAAGAAAAAGCAAGCTCAAGGTTTGCAAAATGAAGGAAAGGCAAAACAGGACAGAATCTGTGAAAAACAGACCAGCAGGTAGTAAATGATTTTTTCGGGGCACTTCTGCAACTCTAATAAAAAAACTCAGAACATACGACCGAAAGAAAATTGTATAGAGCACGCTGTCGAAAAAATTCAGACCAAAAAGATGATCTGGTGATTTTATACGAATATTTCTATCCAAGGACAGAATCTGTTTCCTGGACAGCACGTCACAACTTTTGAACTTTCTTGCAATCAGAGGCTACACTTGGCACAAAGCTGAAAAGTAAAGATAGAATGATGATGCTACTGTAGTAACAACATCAAGACACAACAAAAGCAAAATAAAATTTTATTCATTGTGGGCTGCCTCTCAAAAGCGCTTTCTTTTATGCCTTTAAGCTAGGCATAATGCAAAGAGATCAAGTCTTATCAAGAGTAAAAGAATAGCTAGCCCGTATAACGGACTCAAAAGGTAACTTAATCTTCTTTTTAGGGAAGTGTTCCATCCCTTTCTTGAGAGGAAATTGGAATTTTATATTCCCCTCTTTCATGTCAATGATGGCACCAACGGTGCAAAGAAAAGGACGTCCCAAAATAATTGGACAAGAAGGTTCACATTCAATATCCATAATAGTAAAATCAACGGGAACGTAGTTGTCATTGACAATGATAAGAACATCGTCGATCCTCCCCAAAGGTTTCTTTATGGAAGAATCAACAAGACGAAGACCAAAAGAACAAGAATCAAAAGGTTTCAATTTAAGCATATCATATATTCTTTTGGGCATAACGGAGGTACTAGCTCCAACATCACATAAAGCATAGCAAGAGAAGTTATTCAACTTAATTTTAATCATAGGATCCAACCATCTTCTAGCTTTCTAGGTATGGAGGCTTCTACTCTAAGTTTCTCCTCCCTAGCTTTGATGAGAGCATTAGTGATATGCTCGGTGAAGGCAAGATTAAGCGTGCTAGTGCGGGGATCTTTAGCCATTCTTTGTAAAAAGGTGACAACTTCCGAGATACTACAATTATCAAAATCAATTTTATCATTACTGGGCAGAATTGTAGTGTCATCTTCTTTGTTTGAATTGCTCTCTATTATAAGAGTTTGAACATCTTCCCAAGTTTGGGGAAGTATAGGAGCAACTTTAAACTGAGGCTCATACTCTTTTCCTGGAAGACCATGCCATGGGCATAACTCTCCATTAAGACTAACATAATCACAAGGTTTATTACTTTTGTAAATCCTGATAGTGGTGATTGGCGTGATGGAAGAAGGGGTGTACTCCTCCCATTTAGTGTTTTTGGTGGAACCCATAGCAGCAAGCAAGCAAGATAACTATTTTTGTGATTTTCGATAAAGGATACTAAAGCAAAAACTGAAAGGTAAACTAACAAGACTAAAAAGCAAAGGCAAAAGATAGCGTGCAACTCCCCTATCTTGAAGAGTGGAGTCCCCGACAACGGCGCCTGAAAACTTTGCTTGATGGCTTCTTGCCCCTCGTTGGTTACCCCAAGTGGAAGGTTTGAGATGCAGTGTAGCGGTAGTTTTCCCTTGGCAAAGATACCAAGGATCGAATTCCCCTGAGACTCCAAGGTTCAACAAGAAGGTGTCAACTGCTAATGGTGCCAGATACTTAGCAATCAACTTGGACCTGCACACAGATACAAATAACTTTGCTCCCAACGAGTACAGAGAGGTTGTCAATCCCTCCGGCCTTGTCGTTTACAAAGGATCAAACGCAAGAGATAATAGTGATAGGTATAATTGCAACTAGTAAGTAAAAGCAGAAAGTAAATAGTGGATGTGATCAGTGATGGTAATATGGACCGGGGTACCATGATGTTCACTAGTGATGTCTCTCTCCCAAAAGACGATAAAACAGCTATGTGAGGTAAACGAATTACAGCTGGGCAATTGACAGGATTATGTGCGCAAACCAATGCTAACTATGCTGCAAGAAAGGTTGAGGCTCAAAAGCATGGGCAGTACGCCAAGGTAAGTAGACCGAAATCCATCTGCATCTACTACTAATCATCCACCTTGAGATATCTATCCAGAACATCTCGCTGGTATTAAGTTGCGAGTCCCACCCATAGTGTAAACTCAAAGCAACAGACAACTGCATTAAAAGAACTTCGCGTAAAGTAAACAATCCTTGCACCCACGAGTACAAGCACCGTTGTTTTCCCCCTTGTGGCAACAACACATCCCCTAGACTCATGTTTCAGTCACTCAAGCTAGTCATCGAGGGGCATGAACCCATAATCAAGCATAACGTTCCCTCTTGGAGTTACTACCTACTACTCGGGTAAAGCAATAAACAGCAACGGAGAACATGCAAGAATTACTCAAGAACATAAATATAAAAGAGGTAAATCAAATATATTACTCACACACAATCTGAACATAATCTCACAATCCATCGGATCCCAGCAAACTCATCATAGCAACAGCATAAGGATTACATATGTGCCTCGATCATGTAGGGCAGCTCACGAGGTCTAATTAGTGAAGCACAAAGAGGGGAGGAGAACATCACATAGCTACTGGTCATGGACCCATGGTCCAAGGGAGACTACTCACAACTCATCCGGGAGGCGTCCATGGTGGTGGAGAGGCTCCCGGTGGTGGTTCTCCCCTCCGGCAGGGTGCCGGGAAGAGTTCTCCTGGTGCTCCCGATCTTGGAAGCGCGGCGGCGGTGGAACAGAGATGAGATCGCGAAAAAGGGTTCCGTCCTCGAGGGTTTCGGGACGCGGTGTAAATATATGCCAAAGGGGGGCACCAGCGGAGACCTGGGGGGCCCAGGCGCCCCCGCGGCGCGGCCAGGAGGGGGGCCACGTCACTAGGGCGCCTGGAACCCTGGTGGCCCCCCTCCGGCCCTACTTTGGCCGCAAGGAAGCTTCCGGAACGCTGATTTTTTATATAATTTTTCCGGGATTTTTCTGGCAGTTTACGTAATGGGAAAACCTGAAATACAAAAACAGCAGAAAACAGAAACTGGCACTGGGGTGCACTGAGTTAATAGGTTAGTCCAAATATGATCAAAAGTTACACAAAAGAGGCATGGAGCAAGCAGAAATTATAGATACGTTTTGGACGTATCAGTATGTGCAATGAAACAAGAGTGACATGTATGAAAAGATTATGCATGGTGGCTTTGCCACAAATACGATGTCAACTACATGATCATGCATGGCAATATGACAATATGATGCATGTCATATAAACGGAACGGTGGAAAGTTGCATGGCAATATATCTCAGAATGGCTATGGAAATGCCATGATAGGTAGGTATGGTGGCTGTTTTGAGGAACAATATGGTGTCTGTTTTGAGAAAGGATATATAGTGGGTTTATGGCACCGACGAAAGTTGTGCGGTACAAGAGAGGCTAGCAATGGTGGAAGGGTGAGAGTGCGTATAATCCATGGACTCAACATTAGTCATGAGAACTCATATACTTATTGCAAAAATTTACGAGTCATCAAAACAAAGCAATCAATGCATGCTCCTAGGGGGGAGGTTGGTAGGAGTTAACCATCGCGCGCCCCCGACATCCACACAAAGGTTGGCACTCTACAAATACCT
This sequence comes from Secale cereale, assembly GCA_902687465.1. NCBI lineage: Eukaryota > Viridiplantae > Streptophyta > Magnoliopsida > Poales > Poaceae > Secale > Secale cereale. The sequence continues at coordinate 634,441,056 of LR738714.1, forward strand.
CATGCTCTAACTTAGTCACACAACAGTTCACCATACATGCATGCTACGGGAATCACTAACCTTAACACAAGTATTTCTCAATTTCATAATAACTCCACTAGCATGACTCTAATATCACTATCCTCATGTCTCAAAACAATTATCAAGCATCCAACATCTCATTCTATTCAATGCAGATGGTGTGATTTTTTTTACTACATTGACTTTGGATGTTTATCATGTGAAGACTAGTTTCTTTAGCCTAAACACTTTACCGTGCTGTTTTGATAGACTCTCAAATAGATATAAGTGAAGCATGAGAGTTCAACAATTTCTACAAAATATTACCACCACCATGCTCTAAAAGATACTCCCTTCGTCCCATAATGTAAGACGTTTTTTCACACTAGTGTAGTGTCAAAAAGCATCTTACATTATGGGACGGAGGGAGTATAAGTGAAGCACTAGAGCAAAAACTATTCAACTCAAAAGATATAAGTGATGCACTTAGAGTGTTCTAATAATTTCTAGGCCATATTTAACTGTATCAAATAGGTGTGTCCAGCAAGGATGATTGTGGCAAACTAACAAGCAAAGACTCAAATTATACAAGACGCTCCAAGCAAAACACATAGCATGTTGCGAATAAAAATATAGCTCCAAGTATAGTTACCGATGGATGAAGACGAAAGAGGGGATGCCTTCCCGGGGCATCCCCAAGCTTAGGCTTTTGATTATCTTGAATTTACTTGGGGTGTCATGGGAATCCCCAAGCTTAGGCCTTTGCTACTCCTTGTTCTATAGTCCATCAAAGCAATACTCAAAACTTGAAAACTTCACAACACAAAACTTAGACAAAAATTCTCGTGAGCTCCGTTAGTATGAGAAAGCAAACCACTACTCAAAGGTACAGCAATGAATTCATTCTTTGTTTATATTGGTGTTAAAGCTACTGTACTCCAAGTTCTCTATGGTTCATATCCTCCAATATTACTCATGGATGCATCGGAATAAGCAAACAACACACGAAAAACAGAATCTATCAAAGACAGAACAGTCTGTAGTAATCTGCAGGGTTCGCCTACTTCTGTAACTCCAAAAAGTTCAAACTAAATTGGTAAATTTGCGCAATTTGTATACCTATCAACAGCAAAAAGAATCAACTAAAAATCACGCTCCAGTAAAATCCCACGACTATTTTAGCGAGCGCTAACGATTCTGTTTTTCACAGCAAGATCATAAAACTTCACACAAGTCTTACCAAAGGTTCTACTTGGCACAAACAATAAACAAAACATGAAACCACATATAATCAGAGGCTAGATGCAATATTTATTCCCTAACAGTAACAAAAGCAAAAAACATAAAATTGGGTTGTCTCCCAACAAGCGCTATCGTTTTACGCCCCTAGCTAGGCACGATACAAGATAGATCTAGGTATTGCCATCCTTGGAAGGCAATCCACAAGTGGCTCTCATGATAGATTCATATGGTAATTTGATTTTCTTTCTAGGAAAGTGTTCCATGCCTTTCCTTAATGGAAACTGGAATCTAATATTTCCTTCCTTCATATCAATAATTACACCAATCGTTCTAAGGAAAGGTCTACCAAGAATAATAGGACATGAAGGATTGCAATCTATATCAAGAACAATGAAATCTACGGGCACATAATTCCTATTGGCCACAATAAGAACGTAATTAATTCTTCCCATAGGTTTCTTAATAGTGGAATCCGCAAGATGCAAATTTAAAGAACAATCATCAAGCTCATGGAACCCTAGCAAATCACACAAAGTTTTTGGGATAGTGGAGACACTTGCACCCAAATCACACAAAGCATAGCATTCATGATCTTTTATTTTTATTTATATTAGGTTCTCATTCATCATAAAGCTTTCTATGTATAGAAACTTCCAACTCAAGTTTTTCTTCATAAGATTGCATCAAAGCATCAACTATGTGTTTAGTGAAAGCTTTATTTTGGCTATAAGCATGCAGAGAATTTAGTGCGGATTGCAATAAGGAAATACAATCAATCAAAGAGCAATTATCATAATTGAATCCCTTGAAATCCAATGTAGTGGGTTCATCACTATGCAAAGTTTTAATCTCTTCACTCCCACTTTTAGCAATTTTAGCATCAAGATCTAAAAACTCCGAATTATTGGGACACCTTAAGGCAGAATCATCTCCAATCCTATTCTCATCAAGATTCATACTAGAAAACAATGATCTAATAGGAGACACATCAATAACTTTTAGATCTTCATCTTTATTTTCATGCTCTTCTGGTTTAGCAGCCATCTTATTAATCAAGGTGGACTGTTTATCCGAAATTTGGCCAATTAAGTTCTCAAGATGAGCAAACTGAGATTTCAAGCCATAAAATTCCTTAGACATATCATCAAGGTCTTTATTCATATACTCCATAAACTTTTTCTGTTCTTTAAGCTCACTTCTGAAGAAGTCATTATGCTCAAATTTTATAGTCATAAAATGTCTAACATTGTTTACAATCTCCTCCAGCCTCTTGAGGTGAGGGTCAACACTAGAAGGGAGAGCCATAGTGACACAAAGCAATCCAACACACACAAGCAAACAAAAAGGCAAGCGAATGATAAACACACGACGGAAGAAGGGCAAATAAAACGGCAAGGGTGAAGTGGGGGAGAGGAAACGAGAGGCAAATAAATATAATGCGAAGAATAAGGGTTTGTGATAGGTACTTGGTATATGACTTTTGCGTAAGCCTCCCCGACAACGGCACCGGAAATTCTTCTTGCTACCTCTTGAGCTTGCGTTGTATTCCCTCGAAGAGGAAAGGGAGATGCATCACAGTAGCGTAAGTATTTCCCTCAATTTTTTGAGAACCAAGGTATTAATCCAGTAGGAGACCACGCGCGAGTCCCTCGCACCTGCACAAACAAATAAGAACTTCGCAGCCAACACGATAAGGGGTTGTCAATCCCTTTATGGTCACTTACGAGAGTGAGATCTGATAGAGATGATAGTTTATATTTTTGGTATTTTTGGTTTAATAAAACAACAAATAAAAGCGGTAAAAGTAAAGTAGATATGGATTGATATGTTGAGAATAGACCCGGGGGCCATAGTTTTCTCTAGTGGCTTCTCTCATGATAGCGGTATTCTACGGCGGGTAAACAAATTACTGTCGAGCAATTGATAGAAAAGCGAATAATTATGAGACTATCTAGGCATGATAATTGTATATAGGCACCACGTCCGAGACAAGTAGACCGAAACGATTCTGCATCTACTACTATTACTCCACACATCGACCGCTATCCAGCATGCATCTAGTGTATTGAGTTCATACGAACAGAGTAACGCCTTAAGCAAGATGACATGATGTAGAGGGATAAACTCAAGCAATATGATGTAAACCCCATGTTTTTATCCTCGATGGCAACAATACAATATGTGTCTTGCTGCCCCTACTGTCACTGGGAAAGGACACCGCAAGATTGAACCCAAAGCCAAGCACTTCTCCCATTGCAAGAACTATAGATCTAGTAGGCCAAACCAAACCGATAATTCGAAGAGACTTGCAAGGATATTATGAGCACACATAAAAAGTTCTGAGAAGAACCAAATATCTTTCATAGATAACCTTGATCATAAACTCACAATTCATCGGATCTTGACAAACACATCGCAAAAAGAGATTACATCGAATAGATCACCTCGAAGACCGAGGAGAACTTTGTATTGAGATCCAGAGAGAGAGAAGAAGCCATCTAGATACTAGCTATGGACCCGAAGGTCTGTGGTAAACTACTCACAACTCATGGTGAGGGCGATGACGATGATGATGAAGGCCTCCGTGGTGGATCCCCTTTCGGTGGAGCTCCGGAACAGGCTCCAAGATGGGATCTCCATGGGAACAGAAGCTACACCGGTGGAATTAGGGTTTTCTCTCTGCGTATGGAGTTTCTGGGGTACGTGGATATATATAGGAAGAAGGAGGGCATCGGGGGCCACATGAGGGGGCCTCGAGGCAGGGGGCGCGCCCTGGTAAGGGCCCCCCCCCCCTCGAGGGCAGCCCCTCTGTCCCCTGACTTGGTCCTGAAGCTTCATGTGCGTGATTTTCTCCAAAAATATCTCTCGCGAAGGTTTCATTCCGTTTGGACTCCGTTTGATATTCTTTTTCTGCAAAACCCTGAAATAGGCAAAAAAACAGCAATCTGGACTGGGCCTTTGGGTTAGTAGGTTAGTCCCAAAAATGATATAAAAGTGAATGATAAAGCCCATTAAACATCCAAGACTTCATAAATAATAGCATGGAACAATAAATAATTATAGATACGTTGGAGACGTATCAGCGAGAAATGTGGAGAGGGGGAAGGGGAATTGCGTGGCTCGGCGACGGCGAGGGATAGGGTTTGGACCCGCAAACGTGTCGCGGAACCGCAGTTATAGCGGTCGGGGCGTGCGGTTTGCGGGCCGTGCCAAAAAAATTTGCAGGTCGGGCGAGTATGCGGGCTTTGTTCTGGCCGAAAAATGGGCCGAGCCCGCATACTCGCAGGAATTTTGCGGGTTTGCGTGTTTTACGGGGTCTGCTAGAGTTGCTCTAATTAGTAGAGCACCAAGAGTTTGTTCTGGTAGTGTTGCTTTTCAATATGCCTTTGTTTGCATGATGCATAAGTGCATCTGTCTTGTGTCCACACTTATTCTTCGTATTGTCCTTGAGGAGTCCGTGAAGGTGCTAGATAATTTTTTGATTCATCCAGTTCCTTAGCCTTATTTCTTCAGTTCTGATGGTAAACACCAATTTTCATGAATATGCAGTTGTAGAGGATGACCCACTACCAGCCATAGACGGGCTAAGAATCTCATGTGAAGATTTTCCTGCAAAAGAACTTCAAGCAAGTGGGTATTCCACCAAGGGGACCACAAGTTGTAATTTGAGGTGCGGCCTATAGTGGTGGTTCAAGAATACTTGTCTTTTAAGCTTGTTGTTAGTTCTGTACAATTTGAATGTTTGCCAAAAAATGTGCATGCAGTGGGCATGCCATCTGGAAGATGGATCGATGACCATGCATACGACAGAGGTAGTGTTGTTTGGCAGTGGCTACAAAACAGCTACGGTGAGCTCCTCCATCTCATCTCCTTCCTCTGCTACTCGCCTCTGGTTGCTCTGAGCTCGTGCCCATTGAGCCACATCAATGGTGGTCGTGCTGGGTTCTTGGCCACCATTCCATGACCATGTCTGGTTATGATTTGGTCTCCTTGCATAATAATGAAGCATGTGTTGTTCCTTAGAATGCTTAAGGCTTGCTACATGCGCTAATTACGTCTACTGGCTTGCTACTTAACTCTGCTCTTCTAGTTGTGAATCTGTCATATAGACATTTAGTAGAATTGTATGCTTTCCTTGATGTTGTGAATGTCAATTGATTCAATAAATAGGTTCTGGTTATAGTACATGGTATCACCGTGTGAGGTGCATGTTTGGGTCTTCTTTGTAGTAGATGATCTCATTATGTGATGTGCATGTTTGTATTGGATTCACTAAATAACATGATTTACTCTCCTATGCCGAGGGTGAATATCAAGTGTTTGCGCAGTGCTTGTGTTCTGCATAGAGACATGATTATGGTGCCTCTGCAATAGTTTCTCTAACTAGTTACAACATAATTAGGTGTGAGAAAACTGAAACTTTCTTCATGGTTAGTGCTTCTCTTTGTTTCCTTGCTTACGGTCAGATTTGTGATTAGCGTACAACTAGTGAGAGCTTCAGCTAATTCGGTGTTTTTTAGACTATCATGTTGGTCTTCCGACCACCAGTCTTGCTAGATCACCTTGTCGATGAGACATGCCACAGTATTTTTTGCAAGATTTCTAATATACGAACATCTTAACTTTCCGTGTTTTATTTATGAAATTTTTAGAGGCTTGATAGATAGTATTCTCTTCATCCCATAATATAAGAGCGTTTTTGACACTAGTGGGCCTATGATACAACCTTGGACTGTATTGCTATAGCATACCTGTAGGTGTTTGTTCTTTTCTGTAAATCCTTACTACTCGAAGGCACGTTGGTCATGGAAACTACAAAGGATGCATGTAATGTATGTAGCTATCGTTAGCTATGTTCATTTTGTTGTATAATGCTGCTAACCGTGCCCAAGGTGAGAAAAAACCTTGGTATCAATTAGATGCATCATTTCTTTTTTCCCGTGTAACGTCATTCTTTTTCTGACACCTAAACAGTGTTCGTAACCAGTTGAGCTAGCAACTCTGCTTGTGACTTCATTTTATTTTGTTGTGCTCTCATCATGATATCATAGTGCTCCCATTTTATCCTCCATTGTGACAGCATACTGCGACCCTGACACATGCTGGTGGTCTTCCCCGCCTGCCGCCTCTTCTTCGACTCCTACACGGGTAAAGACGCTTGGTTCCTTCTCATGCCCTCTCAGATGCCCTGAGGAGCCTGACCATCATGGCTATGCTACGCCGACCATCGCGCCAATGACCTAGTGCTTGTCGTGGTGATCATCTGGTCGCCAATCCTCTTGACCAACTCATTATCTGATTTTCCTTTCTGGGCAGTCATGATATGTACTTCTCTTTTATATTTGAGCCCACTCAACATTTTTTGTTTCTTTTATGAGCTTGTATTATGGCCTATTCGTGTCTTTGTAGTTTTTGGCAAAATGAACGCAACTAGACTATGATTATTTCTATTCTGGTGATAATCATCTCATGTCAGGTGTCGTGGAAATAGCACGGCAGATGTCCGGTTTAGCGGACTTGATGATGGAACCATCGCACGGGTTAGCTTGAAGGGGTTCATAGCACACAAAGGACACAGAGAGTTTATACTAGTTCGGCCCCTTCGATGAAGGTAAAGCCTACGTCTAGTTGGTTTGGTATTGCTTGGGCGTCGGTTTACAGGGAGCGGATCGCTTGCCTGTAGTCTCGACGAGTTGATTCTAGCTTGTCCTTGAACCGTCGTCGGGTCGTCCCTTTATATAGAGAGGCGACGCCCAGTCCGGTTTACAGAGTCCCGAGGCCGGCTCATACTTGTGTCCGCCTCGGTCTCTATTCTTTCTTCCTTATTCCTCAAGTTACATCATCGGGCGGTTTACAAACCATGACTCTTTACATGGGCCCTAAGACCTAATGGGCCGTAGCCTTTATGGAATATTACAATTACATTGTAACAAGCCGGTTTACACTAGCCGGTTCATACCTGCTAGTAATATCCCTGTCATTAGGCCCCAGAATGATTTGAACTTGTTCTTATCAATCTCCCTTGTCTTGTATAACTTTCTTCTGTGCCTTCTCATTTTTGTAAACCGGCTCTAACATCACCCTCGAGAATCACCGAATCTTACCGTGACATCATCTCCGCATTTAACGCTACGAGCTGTCCTGTAGATTTGTTTAATGGTTATCTCGAAGATCGAGGCGTCAAAAGGATCTTTATCCGATCTTTGCTCCCTCGAATCCCGCACCTGTCGCTTCGTATCTGACCTTCCCTTATAAATACCGCCGTCCTCATTCGCTTATCCTCTTCTCGCATCCTCTTCCTCCGTCCGTCGCCCGAGCTTCAAGACGCCATTGACGCCCGAGCTCGAACCGCCGCCATCGACCGCCGAAACCAAATCCTCGCCGGCCGCTGCATCGCCCTGAGCTTGACCAGAGAACTCCGCCGCTGTCCTCCACTGTTCCAGGTACGTCTTTCCTCCTCATTGCAGATCTGCATCTTCTAGGGTTCTTCCCTGTTCCTCCGCCATTAGAGCATTAACGAAAGCTTCGTCTTGTTTATCTTAAACGCCCGTTTCACAGAATTTTTTTACCTTTATATCTAGCTCTTTGTTCTGCTAGTATATGCTTTAGATCTCGCCACTTATACTCATCCTGTAGATTCATCTGCTCCGCATAAGACCCTTGTATTTTCTTCCTGTATATCCTTGCATTATTTTCCCTTCTTTGTACGCTCAGATCTGTTCCACTTTTAGCTTTTTGCCAAAACCTGTTTTCTTCTCCTTTGTAGATCTATTAGGTCTATTCCGGTTTATAATGTCATGCCCTGTTCCTGTAAAAAATTTGAAGTTGAACGTGACGGTTTAGCTGTTCCTCTTTTGTTGTCATGAACCGGCAGTAACATAGCTTCTTATTATTGCCGGGTTAGCCATATCATTAGTCCCTTGTCTAAACCGTTGCGTAATCTTCATAGATATCTTCCGGTTTATCCTGCTATAATCGCATAATCCGGTTTTACACTTTATCTTTTTCAGTACTTGTCCTTCTGTTGCTATGGCCAAGCAGTTTGTCTCTTGTGACTGGGTCCCTTCCATCATCACGGAAGAAGACTTGGTTAAAATTGCTGAAATTGGTACTCTAGGCCCTCAATCCGTTTTGAAGTGGCGGGCTCCAGGAGACGAATGCCCTCCTACTCCCAGAGAAGGGGAGGTTATTGTTTTCTTTGACCACATAACTCGAGGTTTCACACCGCCCGGTTCAAAATTCTTTCGCGATGTGCTTGCTGCCTTCCAACTCCATCCTCAGGACATTGGGCCCAACTCCATTTCAAATATCTGTGTCTTCCAAGTTTTCTCAGAGGTATACTTGCAAGAAGAACCGTCTGTTGATCTATTCCGGGATTTCTTTCACCTGAACCGGCGTACGGAATTCACCAGCGGACCGCATCAGGAACTCGGCGGGGTCAGCATTCAGAAAAGGAGAGACGCTGTCTTTCCTCATGCCGCTCTCCATACGCACCAAAAGGAGTAGAACAAATCATGGTTTTACTGTGTTGATACTTCTCCTGAAGGGGAGAACCCACTGCCGGGTTACCGCGAGCACCGTCTTCCGGAGGATCATCCTCTGCCACAACGACTCAGCTCCGTCGAACGGACCCGGTTTGCATCTTAGCTTTCCAGACTGAAAGCTTTTATGGCCAATGGTTTAATTGGAACCGATTTTATGCGCTGTTGGCTCTCTTGGAGTATTCTTCCCTTGAGTCGGCGATCACAGTTGATGTGCCAGTATTCTGGTAAACCGGACGACCCTCAACGGTTTACCAAGGATAAACTCTCTGAATCGGAGGTTATTGAATCGGCTAAGAAGATGCTCAACGTCTCCTTAGCAGACTGCAGCAAAGTCGGATTAGCTCCGTATTACAAGAAGAACAAGTTGCCTGCGGTAAGCTTTGCTTTGTTATGTATTTGTAATCCGTTCTTTTAAACCGTCCTTTCAGTTGTCTTTTCTTCCTTTGAATAGGCTGAGGATCCTTTCTGGAAGAGAAAACCTCAGGAGAAACCCGGCAAACAAGCACGCCGGAAGACCTTTGCTAATAAGAAAAGAAAAGCAGCTGTTGACTCTAGTTCTCACGCTGAGGATGATGATCCGGATTCCGAGGTATGAATTAATCCGGTTTTAATTTGCTTTCTTGTACTCATATATGTATCTAATGATAACTTTCCACAGGAGTTGGGTGAAGGTGATAAACCGGACGATGTTGAGGTAACTATCCTTTCTTCCGATTCAGAACCACTTCCACAAAAAAGTCGTCGGACAGTCCGAAAATATCAATTTTCTCACCCGTATGCTCAATTGGATCCTAATTTTCTTTTGAAGAAGCAACAACACGAAGCTCTTCGCCGGACCACTCGCCATAGCGGCTTGGCAGTGGAGTCATCCGGAATTTCTCTCACTCCAGCTCGGAAGCGCCGCCCTGAGGTTATACTCTCTGCAACTCTCCTTCATCCCAAGGCCGGGCTTATCCGAAAACCTCTTAAACCGTCTGATCCTGATTATCAGGAGACTCCATTATCCTCCTCTGGTGAATCGACTGCTACGCAACTTCCCCCATTGAAAACTGTCCGAGGGTAAGTCTTTTTAACATTTCCGGTTTATAATTACCTTTTTGCTGAACAATGTTAACTCATTTTCCAAACTTTTTTCAGCAAGCCAAAGCCTAGCAAAAAACAAAAGGCAAACAAACCCACTGCTGAGATTTCTGCAGATGATCCGGCGGTTGATCCGGCAACAACCGTTCCTCCAGAAGGCGAGCCTACAACTCCTCTTGAAGATCCTGCGCCTATGGATCATATCTCAGTACCCGAGAACCCTACTGCTGATGACGTCCACAATCCGCCAAGTCCTGCCCGGGCCAACTCTCCTCAAGTTAATCTGGCATCTCCTAGTCCGATTCACAATACCGCTCCACCAACAGCACCTGCTTCTCCAGAAGTTGAAGTGACTGGGACTGCTTTTGTTGCTCCGGCTGAGCCCACCGTTTTAGCCAAACATACAGCTAAAACGGAGAAATTATATAAAGAGAAGGGTAAATGGAGTACTGAGTTATCCAATCTTGCCGATATGAGTGCCCAAGAAATCTATTCCGGGTACTTAAACCGGCTCCACAGTAGCCGAGATTACGAAGCGGGCTTGGTTAACTTGATGAAGGAAAAATATGAGGTAATCCTTTCCTTCTGACTTTGTGCTTTTGATATGCTTCTATCCCATAACAGCCCCAAGTTCCGGTTTAGCTACGCTTTGAAGGTGAACCGGAACTTATAACATGAGCAACTGATTTTACATTAGCCCCCAAGTATTAAGTAGATAACTTGGTTATGTATTTGATACTTGTAAGAATTTTGTCTCATGCTGCAATTATCCATTAGCCCCCAAGTGTCAAGTAGACAACTTGTTTGTGTGCTTGAGACTTTTGACTTTGAATTGCTTCTGTTTATTGCTTCAACTGCCCATTAGCCCCCAAGTGTCAAGTAGACAACTTGTTTGTGTGCTTGAGACTTGTCTGATTTTCACTTCTTATCACTTGATTGTACTCGCAGGCTGACTTAAACCGGAATGCTGATGAGATCAATGAGCTTCGGAACCGTCTTGCTGAGACAGAGTCTGCTGCCTCGAAAGCCAAGAAAGATCTTCAGGTGAGTTTAAAGACCGCTGAAGATCTGAAAAAATTCTTTGAAGAGGAACGAACCACTTTTGAGGTTCAGAAGAAAGAGCTGGAGAAAAGGGTTCAGAATGCTGAGGGGGCGCTTAATCCGGTTACTGAAGAGTTAACCGGCTTAAAGTAGCAAATTGAGTTGATGACTTCTGCAATCTTTGGTAAGTATAATCTGAACTCCTGCTTTATCCTTGCGATCATCCATCTGTGCCGGTTTAACCGTGATATTTATATGCAGGGCGCCGTGTCACCCATCTTGGGGATGACCTACGCAAGAAACTTAAGGCATGTTATACTTTGGTCGAGCAGCTGTATTCCGGCGCTCAGAGGATCATCAGTGCAACATCTTTCGGTAAACCGGCCCCCACGACCATCCAAGGCACGTTGGAAAAGTTGTCTGTTCTGCCCGTGCGTCTAGAAGAAGTTAAAAAATCTGCTGCTCGAGGCGGTGCCCTCCTGGCACTTACCAGGGCTAAAGCCTGGGTCCCGGATCTTGATCCGGAAGAAGCTTTGACTGGGTTTCCTGACACTAAAGAAGACGGTTCCACTTTTACCGCGAAGGACCTCCATGCCTTGACGAAGGAGATGCGCCCCCTCGCCAGCAAGCTTGCAGCTGAATCCGATTTATCCAGGTATCATCCGGGGTACGACTTGCAAAACGAGCGGGTGGAGCGGCCGGTTTATGACACCGTCAATTTAATCCCACCAGTTCGCCCTCATACCTTCGCTCCAGATATCGAACCTTCTGAACTTATCAGCGAAGAGATGTACTTCCGGGCTTTGACGAAGATTGATTGGCGTGTTCCGGACTTCCAACCGCTGCAAGAGGACGAAGATATCCCGGATCAAGCTGATGGCCAGCCATCTCAGCAGGAAGGAGCATAACTCAGAATTTATTGTTGTAATTGCAGTCTCTGCTTTATCAAACAATCTTTTTAATCCGTCAGGCTTGCTATGCCTTGTAATAGGATAGCTGAAACGTGATCCGCTTTGAGACGGATATTCTGACTTCTGGTTTTAATGTTTACCAAATTAAATTTCGTCTGATGTCGCTTATCTTGCGTGTCATCTGTTCCTACATAAGTAAGACTGAAAACATGTCCTAGCGGTTTACCACTGGACAGATTAAATTGCTCTCACAGTATATCAAACAAGTATATACTTATATCAGAAATAAATTTATACCTGAGACCAAGCATGCTCAATACTCTTAATCCGACAGAATTTAAAATTTCTTGATGAAGATCTTCATGGATCCAATAACAAACCCGGGCTTGATAAAAGATACCGGTTTATATCGTTCTGAAACTTTGTCCAGAAGTTTGTAGCTTGTTGCCTGATGGATGATCCGGGTTATAATGAACACCGGTTTATTCATGCTGGTATTCATGACCCAGACTTTTCACTTTATAGATATGTGGTCAGCTTCTGTAGCTGTTCCACTCCGGTTTAAAGAGTTATAAAACATAAACACCAAAGATGCGAATTTGCAAATAAAACCATGTAGTCAAGGCTTTTTAAGAGCTGCCAGGCTCAAAGCAAGGTTCAGCCAATCACTGGATGTGGATTATCCATCTTTCCAGAGGGCCGTTGGATGTGGATTATCCATCTTTCCATATGAACCATAAGAAAAAATTTAGCCAATCACTGGATGTGGATTATCCATCTTTCCAGAGGGCCTAGCCAATCACTGGATATGGATTATCCATCTTTCCAGAGGGCCGGTGGATGTGGATTATCCATCTTTCCACTTGAACCATAATAAACAATTTAGCCAATCACTGGATGTGGAATATCCATCTTTCCAGAGGGCCTAGCCAATCACTGGATGTGGATTATCCATCTTTCCAGAGGGCCGGTGGATGTGGATTATCCATCTTTCCACTTGAACCATCATAAACAATTTAGCCAATCACTGGATGTGGATTATCCATCTTTCCAGAGGGCCTAGCCAATCACTGGATGTGGATTATCCATCTTTCCAGAGGGCCGGTCGATGGATGCGGGTAAACCCGACTGTTCATATAGTCTTCCTTGGCTCCATGGAATCATGGGTAGATCTTGAAGCGTCCTCTCTTGAACCGGATGTGATCTCATGCTCTTTAGAGAGTTTTATTGCTTCTGTGTATACTCTGCAAAAAATCAATTTTAAACCGGCCAATATGTTGAAATATAACATATGATAAAACATGCATGGTTGTCCTCACAAGATATTTGTATTGGAAAAAAGGCTGAGCCCCCGGTTTACCGAGGGTGCCGGTTTATTCATTGATCATAATATATACATAGGATACAGTGGAGCTCATAGCTCAAGTATAGTATGGCCGCAAATGGGCGATGTTCCATGGCCTCTTCGTCTCCTCCTCTGATGTCCGTGAGTCCTTGTGTTCTCGAACGTCCAGCAGGTAATATGAACCATTGTGCAGATTCTTGTCGACCACAAAGGGCCCTTCCCAAGGTGGTGATAATTTGTGCATATCTGTTTGATCTTGGATGAGCCGGAGTACCAAGTCGCCCTCCTGGAACGTCCTTGTTTTGATCCGGCGGCTATGATACCTGCGTAAGTCTTGTTGATAAATTGCAGATCGTGCCGCAGCTATATCACGCTCTTCATCCAGCCGGTCCAAGCTGTCTTGCCTTGCTCTCTCGTTGGCCGCTTCAACATAAGCCGTTACCCTTGGTGAATCATGACGGATATCACTTGGAAGGACCGCTTCAGCACCATAGACCATGAAGAAAGGTGTGTAACCTGTGGACCGGTTTGGTGTAGTGTTGATACTCCAAAGAACAGATGGTAACTCCTCAACCCAACATCCTGGGGTTCTCTGCAAAGGAGTCATAAGCCGGGGCTTGATACCTCGCAAAATCTCCTGATTTGCCCTTTCAGCTTGACCATTGGATTGGGGGTGGGCCACAGAAGATACATCTAAGCGAATATGCTCCCGTTGACAGAATTCTTCCATCTCACCCTGAGATAAATTGGTGCCATTGTCTGTGATGATGCTGCGCGGAAAGCCAAACCGGAAAATTACCTTTTTAATGAATTTGACTGCCGTCGCCGCATCACACTTGCTTATAGGCTCTGCTTCAATCCATTTTGTAAACTTATCCACTTCTACTAGTAGATGAGTTTTCTGATCTTGGGATCGCTTGAAGGGTCCGACCATATCAAGCCCCCAAGTCGCAAATGGCCAAGTTATTGGTATCATCCGGAGCTCCTGCGCCGGAACCAGAGCACGCCTCGAAAATTTCTGACAAGCATCACACTTCCGGACCAAATCTGTCGCATCAGCATGAGCAGTTAACCAATAGAAACCATGCCGGAACGCTTTAGCCACCAATGATTTTGAACTGGCATGATGACCGCAATCCCCTTCATGGATCTCACGAAGAATCTCACAACCTTCCTCAGCTGATACACACCGCTGAAATACTCCAGAAGTACTGCGATGATGAAGCTCTTCGTTTGCAATTGTCATGGACTTAGAACGCCGGACTATCTGTCGTGCCTCGATCTCATCATCCGGTAACTCTCCTCGACTCAAATACGCCAAGTAAGGCTGCGTCCAATCCGGGATTATATGAAGTGCTGCAACTAACTGTGCCTCCGGATCAGGAACGGCTAGGTCTTCCTCTGATGGTACTTGAACCGAAGGACTGTGCAACTCATCCAAAAAGGTATTTGGTGGCACCGGTTTACGTTGGGAGCCTAGCCGGCTTAAAGCATCGACCGCTTCGTTCCGTCGCCGGTCTATATGATCCACCTGATACCCCTAGAAATATCCTGCAACTGCTTCAACCTCTCGTCTGTAAGCTGCCATAACAGGATCTCGGGAATCCCACTTGCCTGAAACTTGCTGTGCCACCAGATCTGAGTCACCAAAGCACTTGACCCGGCTCAAGTTCATCTCCTTTGCCATCCGCAAGCCATGAAGTAACGCTTCATATTCCGCCGCATTGTTAGTACAAGGAAACAACAAACGGAGGACGTAACAAAATTTATCACCTCGGGGGGAAGTTAAGACAACTCCAGCCCCCGAGCCTTCCAACTGTCTTGAACCGTCAAAGTGAATCGTCCAGTACGTAAGATCCGGCTTCTCCTCAGGGGTTTGTAAATCTGTCCAATCATTGATGAAATCCACCAATGCCTGAGATTTTATAGTGGTGCGTGGCACATACTTTAATTCATGTGGGCTGAGCTCAATGGCCCACTTCGCCACTCTACCTGTAGCTTCCCTGTTCTGGATTATATCCCCCAACGGTGCTGAACTAACCACAGTTATTGGATGACCTTGAAAATAGTGCTTCAGCTTCCGGTTTGCCATGAACACACCATATACCAGCTTCTGCCAATGTGGGTACCTTTGTTTGGACTCAATGAGTACTTCACTCACATAATAAACCGGGCGCTAAACCGGGTATTCCTTTCCTGCTTCCTTGCGCTCAACCACAATTGCAACACTGACTGCCCGTGCATTAGCAGCGACGTATAACAACAACGGCTCCTTATCAACAGGGGCAGCCAGGACCGGTGGCTTTGCCAGTTGCCGCTTCAAATCCTCAAACTCCGCGTTGGCCTCATCACTCCATATAAACCGGTCTGTTTTCTTCAACATCTGATAGAGCGGAATCGCCTTCTCTCCCAAACGGCTGATGAACCGGCTTAATGCTGTGATCCGGCCAGCGATACGCTGAACATCGTTGATGCAAACTGGCTTAGTCAAAGATGTAATGGCCTTGATCTTCTCCGGATTAGCTTCTATTCCTCTGTTTGAGACCAAGAATCCCAATAGTTTACCTGCCGAAACACCAAAGGCACACTTCTCCGGATTAAGCATCATCTTATAAGCCCGAAGATAGTTAAAAGTCTCCTTAAGATCCTCTATCATTGTCTCCTCTTTCCTTGACTTAACCACAATGTCATCCACATAGGCATGAACATTCCTCCCTATCTGTCCTTTAAGACAATTCTGGACGCAACGCTGATAAGTTGCTTGAGCACTCTTGAGCCCAAAAGGCATAGATACATAGCAAAAAGCACCAAAAGGGGTTATGAAAGCCGTCTTCTCTTGGTCTTTAACTGCCATCTTGATCTGGTGATATCCTGAATATGCGTCCAAAAAGCTTAGCCGCTCACATCCCGCTGTAGCATCGATGATCTGATAATGCGAGAGAGAGCAAAAGGATCAGTTGGGCAAGCCTTGTTGAGGTCTGTGTAGTCCACACACATTCTCCACTTCCCATTCTTCTTTAACACCAGCACCGGGTTAGCCAACCACTCTGGGTGAAAGACTTCCACTATGAATCCTGCGGCCAAAAGCCTGGCCACTTCTTCCCCTATAGCCTTGCGCCTCTCTTCGTTGAAGCGGCGCAAATATTGTTAAACCGGTTTACATTTCGGATCAATGTTAAGGCTGTGCTCAGCGAGTTCCCTCGGTATACCTGGCATGTCAGAAGGCTTCCATGCAAAGATATCCCGGTTCTCACGGATGAACTCGATGAGCGCGCTTTCCTATTTGGGATCAAGGTTAGCGCTGATAGTGAACTGCTTGGACGAATCTCCTGGCACAAAATCAACTTGCTTGGTCTCCTCCGCCGATTTAAACTTCAACGCCGGATCATGCTCTGTAGTTGGCTTCTTTAGCGGAGTCATATCTGCTGGATCAACATTATCTTTATAAAATTTCAACTCTTCTGTGGCACATACTGCCTCCGCATAGGCCGCATCCCCCTCTTCACACTCCACTGCTATTTTGCGACTTCCATGAACCGTGATCGTGCCCTTGTGACCCGGCATTTTGAGTTGCAGATAAACATAACATGGCCTAGCCATAAACTTGGCATAAACTGTCCTCCCAAACAGAGCGTGATAAGGGCTTTTAATCTTGACGACTTCGAAGGTTATCATATCTGACCTGGAATCATGCTCATCTCCAAATGTAACTTCTAAGTCAATCTTTCCAACTGGATAAGCCGACTTACTAGGACCACCCCATGGAACACCGTGTTCGATTGTCTTAGCTTCTTATCCGTCAGGCCCATACGACGGAAGGTCTCATAGTACAAGATGTTGATGCTGCTACCACCGTCCATGAGAACTTTAGTGAACTTATAACCTCCTACCTGGGGTACCACCACCAAGGCCAAGTGGCCCGGATTATCCACCCTCATCGGGTGGTCTTCCGTACTCCATACAATGGGCTGCTCTGACCAGCGCAGAAATTGCGGTGTTGCCGGTTCAACCGCGTTAACTGCCCGCCTCAGGACCTTCTGATCTCGTTTACACAGACTTGTGGTGAATACATGGTATTGCCCACTGCTCAATTCCTTCGGATTATTCTGATATCCGGATTGCGGTTGCTGTAGCTGACGCTGCTGATTCCCCTGATTATTGTAATTTCCTTGTCCCTGCTGTTGATTGCCTTGGTTATTGTAATTACCTTGGCCATGCTGTTGATTGCCTTGGTTATTGTAACCACCCTGGTACGCGGTTGATTGCCCTGGTTATTATAACTTCCTTGACTATTTTGATTACCGGCCCGGTTTTGATAACCATTGTTATTGCCCCTATAACCTGATCCGGAGCTGCTCCCCTGATGACCCGGACCATAAAACCCTGGGCCTGAACCGCCATTTGGAGGCCTGTCATAAGGATTAAAGCGGCCCGTCATTGCTTCCATAAGGGGCCTGCACTCTCTTATAGTGTGTTTTGCCAGTCGATTTTTTGAGCCATGCTTCGGACAAGGTTGATCTAACTCTTGGTCCCAGCTAACAGCCCCTCCGCTGGTTTGTGGAGGTGGGTTGCCCATGCTACGCTGAAAACCCCCTTGAACTTGAGTATTGGCCACGAAATCAGAGCCACCTTCTGCCTTTCGTTTGCCCAAGAAACTTGTAGTAGCCGGATTAACTTGCGCCGGTTTACCAGGCTTGTTAACCTTCCCTGCCTTGTCTCCTTCAGCTTCTGGATACTTGGTATTATCAGAGTCCCCATATTTTACCAGAGCACTCATGAGAGTTCCCATATCATTGCAATCCCTTTTAAGCCATCCTAGCTTTAACTTTAAAGATTCAAACCGGCAATTGTTTTCCAAAGTCACTATCGCCGTACTAGGATTGATACCATTTGAAGAGTGCAAGATCTCTGATACTCGCCGCACCCAAGCACTTGTAGACTCCTGCTCTCCTTGCACGCAGGCTGCTAGATCCACCACTGACATCGGCTGCTTGCATGTATCTTTGAAGTTTTTGATGAACTGACGACGTAGCTCTCCCCATGATCCGATGGAATTAGGGGGTAAACCCTTTAGCCAGGTCCGGGCTGTACCCTCAAGCATCATGGTGAAGTATTTTGCACAAGCCGCTTCATCCACGTCCAGCATCTCCATGGCCATCTCATAACTTTCCACCCAAGCTTCAGGAGGTAAATCCGCAGTATAATTGGGTACCTTGCGGGGCCCTTTAAAGTCTTTGGGCAACTTTACACTCTGTAAAGCGGGGATAAGACACTGGACTCCAAAGGAACTTGTCGTAACTCCTGTCTCTGCCGTGGCAGTTTGAACCGGCGTTGTCTGACGGACCTCCTCCCGGGCTACAGATCTAACCCGGTTTACATCCTGAGCCTCCGCGCCTGCTGGATTATCCTGTCTGTGCCGATGTCGCCTGCGCTCACTGCTAGATACTTCTGGCTCCTCCCAATGCCTAGTGTAACTCCGGCTGGGACGTGGTGTTGAATGTAGCCTCTCCCTGCTATGAGAATATGCTTGTTGCTGTATTAATGCTGTATTAAGCAACTCCTTAGCCCGGCGTGCCTCCAACGCTGCCCGGGATGTCCCCTCCACGGGTAAAGCGGCCAGACGTGCAGCAGCAGCCATGATGTTATCCAAAGGATTTGAGTAATGACCGGGAGGGGTAGGAACGTGAGGTGTAGACGTGATCCGCCGATCTTGCTCTGCAGTGGGCTGCTGAACCGGCTCTTCCCTGGCTGGAGGAGCCCTCCGGTTTAAAGCCGGATCGTTGCTGGCTCCAGTCCCGGGTGTCCTGAACAGATCTGTCGCTTCATAAACCGACGGTAGACGAGACTGGTACTTTCGACCCCTTACTCCCTGCACAGAGGCCTGCTCCATCCTTAGATAAAAAGCTTGATCATCCAGCTCCGCATGTCTTATTGCTATCATCGCCTTCTCCGCTTTCAAATCCTCTTTCAATTGGTCAATCCAGCCCTTTAACTGAAGGAGCTCTGCATCATGCTGCGCCTTGTCTGCTGGAGCTACCGTTTCCACCGCTTTAGCTATGAACTCCTCGATCAAGGTGGATAGAACGTCAGTAGGCGAGAGGGCCGGGCCACTCCCCCCTACACCAGCTTCTGCAGTTGCCCCGTTCACCGTGGGCTATGAACCGGCCATAAAGACAGCCACCCGGTTTGGCGGGTCGAAGGGGTCCGGAATACTGTTTCCATCGGACTGCCCCTCAGACCGGCCGTCCTGCAACTGATACAAAGACTCAGTTTCTCCGGATGAAGATTCGTCGTCGGAGTAGACAACTGTTGCACCGTCGAATTCCGATCCGTCCCCGGTTTGGACCCCATGAATTGCTCCAACGAACACGCGCTTCATGGCGGGCTGAATCCGGGCCGATCTCGCACGCTGAGCCGGCTCGATGATGTTGGGGAAGATGTCCGGCTCAGGTCCCGGTTCACCGATCTTGCCGATGAAGACGTGGATGCCGCCGAAGGGAACCCGGTACCCGTATTCGATTGAATCGGCCTCCGGCCCCCAGCCTGCATCATCGATGTAGATCCGGCCGCGGCGACTCTTGGTCATCCGGCCGACCGCGTAACCCTTGAGCCCTTCAAAGCTGCCCTTCAAGAACTCGAAACCAGCGTGCGGAGGCCCCACGATGGGCGCCAACTGTCGTGGAAATAGCACGACAGATGTCCGGTTTAGCGGACTTGATGATGGAACCATCGCACGGGTTAGCTTGAAGGGGTTCATAGCACACAAAGGACACAGAGAGTTTATACTAGTTCGGCCCCTTCGATGAAGGTAAAGCCTATGTCTAGATGGTTTGGTATTGCTTGGGCGTCGGTTTACAAGGAGCGGATCGCTTGCCTGTAGTCTCGACGGGTTGATTCTTGCTTGTCCTTGAACCGTCGCCGGGTCGTCCCTTTATATAGAGAGGCGACGCCCAGTCCGGTTTACAGAGTCCCGAGGCCGGCTCATACTTGTGTCCGCCTTGGTCTCTGTTCTTTCTTCCTTATTCCTTAAGTTACATCATCGGGCGGTTTACAAACCATGACTCTTTACATGGGCCCTAAGACCTAATGGGCCGTAGCCTTTATGGAATATTACAATTACATTGTAACAAGCCGGTTTACACTAGCCGGTTCATACCTGCTAGTAATATCCCTGTCATCAGGGGAATTTATACTGCTCTGCAATTCCAACTGAATCCACAGCCCCCCTTAAAAGAAGTAGTACAAAGATTGCATCTTGCGTTGCTAGAATTTCCCTGGTAATTGTATATCACGTGCAGAGGCGTCTCTAGGCATTTAAGCTTTTGTGCCAGCTTATGATAGCTGAACTTATAATACCCCAACGTTTGTTAGGTGATGTTGTTTATTTAGTTTAGTGAAGGACAATGTAGTATTAGAAATTAAAAATGTGTGCCCGAGTCCCGTGATAGTGATCGTGTAGACTTTGGTCGTATAGGAGACAGTGGACTTAAATGACGCTCGGGTTGCTTCTCTCATGTGCAGGTCCATTCATCTCTGCCCCCCTTCTCGGTGGCCGGGATGGGAACGGGTCGGGCCAGCCCGCTGGGTCACTGACCCGGCCCAAAGCCTCGAACCATAGTTGGGTCAGTGGAGCCAGCATCGACTGGCCTAGTGGGTCAACAGGGTCGACCCACCTCCGAGGCCTCAACTTCATCGAGTAATATGCCGTTTCTACTGTTGTTGACGTATCTGAACTTTTGAAGTACTAATACTTTAGCATAATGACAGTTTTTCACGGTGGATTATCAAGTAGCACCTACGTGCATCATGCATGTACCAAATTCATGCCATGACAGCAATGTTCTGACATTTTTAGACACATGATTTTTAACTCCCAGTGCTGAATAAGTACAGGTGACGATTATACTGAAACAATGTCGAATAACACATTCTTTTCTGCTGGTGATCTTGTGCAAATACTTGTTATCTAGCTCAGATACACTTCTGAAAATACTTCTTTTCCGTAGCTGCAACATATCTACCTGCAAGTCTAGGTAACAACTAGAATTTGGGCCGACCCGAGATACCCATCGGGCCAGCAAGACCATTGGCACTTTAAAAATGGGTCGACCCGTGGCCTCATAAATTGGCCTTGAGGCCATGAGGGCCAGGTCCAAGGCCAGGGCCGGGTCGGCCCGTTCCCATCCTGACCCGGTGGGCTGCAGGTCATGGACGAGGACCCCGCGACGACCATGGGTTAGATGTGGCTGCCACTGAGGTATGCCCTCTTCTAATTCCCTTCCTGTGAAGTGCTTGTGTGAAGTATTGCCGCTGTGAAGACCATAACCATAATCTTGTTGTTATGGTGTAATTTCCATCATCCTTGTAGGTCTTCCGGAGAATCCAGTTCTGATCGATCTGATGCTGGGCGATCCTGTTCATGTCCTAGTTCCTCGTGTTTGGAGTGTGGGTATATCACGGGTGCAGTTTTCTAGTGGAATACATTTCAGATGTATATGCTTGGCTGTGAAAATTAGGAATTTATTGTAGTGGGTTTTTTATGGTGATCTGTTACTCGTTTGAGTTAAAGATACACTAGTTGTTTAGCATTGTGGACACAAAAAATGATATGTTGTTATACGTTTTTCCTGAGACTACATCCATCCTTAGTCTTGGATTGGATCTTCTCAAAAGATGAGAGCTTGGGTTGGGCATCTTCAAGAGTAATCCTGCTCCTATCTATGGTCTGCTCTTATCTTATCTTCAAGGTTATATTATGTTGCACTAACCAACATGGTAGTAATGCCGAGTCGAGTCGAGCACTGACCACTTTGCTCTGCTTGTTGTCTCAAATTTCAATTTTGTAGGCTTGGTTCTTTGATTTGCTTGCTTGACTGAATTTAAATAGATGTCTGAATGAAAATGATTGGTCTAGTTGGATTTATGAAGTTTACTATAGTTGTTAGAAAATAGATGGTTGTTGGGCCAGTTGCTTTAACAAATTGAATATAATGCATCTTCTTCAGTTTGCACACACCTATTTTGCATGAAGTTCATGTTTTTCTTCACTTTGTTCTGAAATCTTCTTGTGGGCGTAGAAATTCATACAAGATAAATGATTTGTGAAGCTTACCTACCGGAGATCCCCCAATGGTAATTGTGCTAAGGTATTCTGTCTTGGAGCCTAAAGCTTGGATTGCAAACTCAAGATACAAACTGTTGACTACCTTCTACTCCTGGGCGAGGACCCTGACAAGGCCCGCATGTGGTAATGAAGTCTTTGGCTCGTTTCTTTACCCTGTTAGTTTCACATCTATTTCTTTCGATTTAACTTCGAGGATCAGTTCTCATCACATGCTTGTTGTGTTATGCCTTGTATGCATGTTCTACTGTTATTGTGTGGAACTGTACATTTCAATTAGCAGAGCACCAAAAGTCTGTTCTGATAGTGTTGCTTCTCAATATGCCTTGGTTTGCATGCTGCATAAGTGCATCTGCCTTGTTTGCACACTTATGTAGTGTTATTATGGAGGAGGAAAGCTGGTCCTTTTTTGGTTATTAAACTATGGTCCTCTGTTCATGTTACCCTTATCTTCCTACTATCCTTGAGGATCCTAGTACTTCTCTCTCTGAAGGAGCTAGATAAGTTTTTGATTCATGCAATTTCCTTATCCTTATTTATTCAGTTCCGATGGTAAACACCAATTTTCATGAATGTGCAGTTGAAGAGAATGATCCACTGCCAGCCATAGATGGAATAAGAATCTCAGGTGAAGCTTTTCCTACAAAATAACTTCAAGCAAGTGGGTATTCCATCAAGGGGAGCACAAGTTTTAATCTTGAGGTGCGGTTTATAGTTGTGGTTCCACAATTTCTGATATCCTATCAAATTCCTGTCTTTTAAGCTTGTTGGGTTCACTACAATATAAATGTTTGCCCAAAAAAGTGCATGTAGTGGGTACGCCATTTGGAGGATGGATCAATGACCATGCGTGGGGTGGAGGCAGTTGATACGTCCAAAACGTATCTATAATTTCTGCTTGCTCCATGCCTCTTTTGTGTGATATTGCTATGATATTTATACACTTCCATACACTTTTGATCATATTTGGACTAACCTATTAAACTCAGTGCACCCCAGTGCCAGTTTCTGTTTTCTGCTGTTTCTGTATTTCAGGTTTTCCCGTCACGAAAACTGCCAGAAAAATCCCGGAAAAATTATATAAAAAATCAGCGTTCCGGAAGCTTCCACACGGCCGAAGTAGGGCCGGAGGGGGGCCACCAGGGCTCCAGGCGCCCTGGTGGCGCGGCCCCCCTCCTGGCCGCGCCGGGGGGGCGCTTGGGCCCCCCAGGCCTCCGTTGATGCCCCCCTTTGGCATATATTTAACACGCGTCCCGAAACCCTCGAGAACGGAACCCTTTTTCGCGATCTCATCTCTGTTCCGCCGCCGCCGCGCTTCCAAGATCGGGAGCACCAGGAGAACACTTCTCGGCACCCTGCCGGAGGGGAGGATCACCACCGGGAGCCTCTCCACCACCATGGACGCCTCCCGGATGAGTTGTGAGTAGTCTCCCTTGGACCATGGGTCCATGACCAGTAGCTATGTGATGTTCTCCTCCCCTTCTTGTGCTTCACTAATTAGACCTCGTGAGCTGCCCTACATGATCGAGGCACATATGTAGTCCTTATGCTGTTGCTATGTTGAGTTTGCTGGGATCCGATGGATTGTGAGATTATGTTCAGATTGTGTTTGAGTAATATATTTGATTCACCTCTTTTATATTTATGTTCATAAGTAATTCTTGCATGTTCTCCGTTGTTATTTATTGCTTTGGCCAAGTAGTAGGTAGTGACTCCAAGAGGGAACGTTATGCTTGATTGTGGGTTCATGCCCCTCGATGACTAGCTTGAGTGACAGAAACATGAGTCTAGGGGATGTGCTGTTGCCACAAGGGGGAAAACAACGGTGCTTGTGCTCGCGGGTGCAAGGATTGTTTACTTTACGCAAAGTTCTTTTAATGCAGTTGTCTGTTGCTTTGAGTTTACACTATGGGTGGGACTCGCAACTTAATACCAGCGAGATGTTCTGGATAGATATCTCAAGGTGGATGATTAGTAGTAGATGCAGATGGATTTCGGTTTACTTGCCTTGGCATACCGCCCATGCTTTGAACCTCTACCTTTCTTGCAACATAGTTAGCATTGGTTTGCGCACATAATTCTGTCAATTGCCCAGCTGTAATTCGTTTACCTCACATAGCTGTTTTATCGTCTTTTGGGAGAGAGGCATCACTAGTGAACATCATGGGACCCCGGTCCATATTACCATCACTGATCACATCCGCTATTTACTTTCTGCTTTTACATGCTAGTTACGGTTTTACCTATCACTATTATCTCTTGCGTTTGACCCTTTGTAAACGACAAGGCCGGAGGGATTGACAACCTCTCTGTACTCGTTGGGAGCAAAGTTATTTATATCTGTGTGCAGGTCCAAGTTGATTGCTAATATCTGGCGCCGTTAGCAGTTGACACCTTCTTGTTGAAACTAGGAGTCTCAGGGGAAATCGATCCTAGGTATCTTTGCCAAGGGAAAACTACCGCTACACTGCATCTCAAACCTTCCACTTGGGGTAACCAACGAGGGGCGAGAAGCCATCAAGCAAAGTTTTCTGGCACCGTTGCCGGGGACTCCACTCTTCAAGATAGGGGAGTTGCACGCTATCTTTTACCTTTGCTTTTAGTCTTGTTAGTTTACCTTTCAGTTTTGCTTTAGTATCTTTTATCAAAAATCAAAAAAATAGTTATCTCATTCTTTAGTTGTCATTATGTCGGGTCCTTTTGTCTTTGGCGAGGCAGAAGTTCTCACCTTTAAACAAAGAGGTGGGGAAAGTCTAAAAGATGCTTGGTATAGAATTAATGATTCTCAAAAAAGAGCCACCAAGAAGCAATCTACTACTATCCTGCTTAGAAATTTTTTTGTTGGAATTACTTCTTGGAATAGGTTTATTCTAGATACTGCAATCAATGGAAATTTCCTAGAGGCCCCAGCTTGGGAGTCTCTTAGTATTATTGAAAATCTTGTTGGAAGTCCCCCTGTTGTTAGCATTCAAGAGGACATCACCCTAGCTCACATTATGAAAAAACTTGAAAAGATAGAGCTAGAGATGCCAAACATTAATAAGATAAACGAATTGGATCGTAAAATCCAAGGGAATTTGAATAGGCTTGATAGCTCCATGCATAAAATTTTCAAAACTTTGGAGACCATCAAATCCCATGACTTGGACTCTTCTAGGATAGACAAAATTGAGGAAATCTTTGATAGTCTAGGAACCACTTTCTCCTCAATCAAAACCAGAAAGGTAGAAACTCCGGCAAGGAAGGTGCCTAAGTTCGTTCACGTTCCAAAGGCTCCCCGCTCTAAAAGGAATCCATCTATTGCCAAAGGGGTTGAAACTGTAAAGACTTTGGAAGAAACACCTCTCTTTGATAAATTTATAAATGAATCTTCCCTTGACTTTTATCCTTTTGGTCTTCTCCCTAGAAGTATCTCTATGAGGCCTTTATTTGAAAGTCCTCTTAAGATTAGTTGTACTATTGAAGAGCTTTTTGATGATCTTGATGATGGTTCAATTGATACAACTTGATCTCTATGCATTATGCCTAGCTTAAAGGCATAAAAGACAGCGCTTTTGGGAGGCAGCCCACATGAATAAAAAATTTTATTTTGCTTTTGTTGTGTCTTGATGTTGTTACTACAGTAGCATCATCATTGTATCTTTACTTTTCAACTTTGTGCCAAGTGTAGCCTCTGATTGCAAGAAAGTTCAAAAGTTGTGACGTGTTGTCCAGGAAACAGATTCTGTCCTTGGATAGAAAAATTCGTATAAAATCACCAGATCACCTTTTTGGTCTGAATTTTTTCGACAGCGTGCTCTATACAATTGTCTTTCGTGCGTCTGTTCTGAGTTTTTTGATTAGAGTTGCAGAAGTGCCCCAAAAAAATCATTTACTACCTGCTGTTCTGTTTTTCACAGATTCTGTCCTGTTTTGCCTTTCCTTCATTTTGCAAACCTTGAGCTTGCTTTTTCTTTGCAAAAACCTTTTGGCAATCTTGAGAAACAGTAGACCTTCAATAATATCCTTATTTCCAGCAAGGAACAATTATATTATTATGGGTACAAACCTCGCTAATCAGATTATGATGAGTTATGTATGAAGGGAGTTTTCAAGTGTGCGAGGGAAGATGATAAAAAGATTCAGGAGTGTCAAATGCTCAAGCTTGGGGATGCCCCCATGCACCCCCAAGAAATATTCAAGAAGACTCAAGCGTCTAAGCTTGGGGATGCCCCCGTGCATCCCCTTCTCCATCAACATTATCAGTTCGTCTTTCGTTCCACTATATTTTTATCACTTCATGTGTTATGTGCTATGCTTGGAGCGTCTTGCTTTTTAGTTTCCTTTTTAGTTTTCTTTAGCTTTTCATAACGAGTCGGAACTCAGCTTTCTTTGTGTGGGAGAGAAACACGCTCCACTTCAACCTAGAACACAACATAGAATTTTCATGTTTATCCTTGCTGTGTGTGTTCTTTGTCTTTCAATAGCTACTATCATGTTCAGCTCTTAGTTTTCATGCTTATCTTTTTTAAGAGCTTTTGTTTAGTTGGTCGCTTGAACTCTCTTTAGTTATCATGCTTATCTTATTAAGAGAGTTTGCTTCTGTTGCATTGGTCGATATGTCTATGATAAAAATGCTACGTGCATAATGGTGCTTAGTAGTTCATGTTTTCTTATGGTTAGTCTCAAATAGCTGGGGGATTCCCAATGTGTTATTGGAGTACCAACATGATTTGTTTGCCTATGATGTGGTATGGTTTAGTAATATCTTCCTTCAAGAATTTATTTTGATTGACTTGGCGTATGCTCACGCATATTTAAGACTGTAAAGAAAGTCTGTCAAGCCTTGATGATCTTTAATTTCTGAGTAGCGATATAACTTCCATGCCTGATTCAATGTTGCTTTGTTGCTCTGCATGATTATGACCGTCATTGCTTTTTTAGTTGGTCGCTCCCAGTCTTTTGCCAACCTCCACCTGTACTAAGCGGACTGACTGCTTGTTCATCCAAAATCCTTTAAACCAGTTATGCCATATGAGTCCACCATACCTTCCTATACATGGTATTTACCTGCCATTCCTAACGAAGACTTTCATGTACCATCTCAAAATTATTCAAAAAAAAAGCATTCCTCTTTTGTGCCTCTGTTTTAGTTCATGAGGAAGTAGTAGTTAATTCATGATCTTTTTAAGTTGGACAAGCTTCACCCCGGGATTGCATGTCTAATGTGCAAACCCATAATACGAGAAGGAACTGGCAAAGAGTGCGCCCGGCTCAAAATTAATATAACAAACAAACCCTCCTTCACGCTTTGTTCATGAGAAATCAGAAAACTTTGGCAGTGATAAACAAAGGAGATTAAGAGGATGTGATCGTCCTCATTCGGGAGCCGTTCCTCGAAACTTGTCCATCTCAAGAAGTGATTGAGTTGTCTGCTAGCATTCGTTGACGGAACATGCATAATCTAAAAATAATAATTATTACCTCTGTTTTTATAACCAAGAGCTCTGGTACATGTTTTGTCTTTGTTTCCGACCACGGGTTTTCAACCTTGCCAACAAAAGCCACGGTTCGAGAGTCTCCACCTTCTTTTAAAGCACCAACTACTGAGAGCATGATTATCATTCTGAGTGTAATGTGCATTGTCCCAAAGTAGCATTGTCTTTTGCATGATTATGATATCGTTTATTCTGAAATCATTGTATCTAGTCATCACTTAAACCTTGGAGGTGCCCCTGCATTTATGTTTTGCTTCACTAAAGGGGGCAAGCGAGATATCACTTTATCATATTTGCACACCATGCTCATTACAAATCTATTTGATGTTTCAGTATCATATTGTAAAACTTTCAGTTCTTTGTGATTTTCTCATGAGGCAACTTAATTACTACAGATTCATTGTCTCAGTAAGCTTTTGTCATATGACTATGAAAAGTCCTTATATGGTTAATAGCATGTCACCACAAAAATTATTCTTGTTATCATTTACCTACTCGAGGACGAGCAGGAATTAAGCTTGGGGATGTTGATACGTCCAAAACGTATCTATAATTTCTGCTTGCTCCATGCCTCTTTTGTGTGATATTGCTATGATATTTATACACTTCCATACACTTTTGATCATATTTGGACTAACCTATTAAACTCAGTGCACCCCAGTGCCAGTTTCTGTTTTCTGCTGTTTTTGTATTTCAGGTTTTCTCGTCACGAAAACTGCCAGAAAAATCCCGGAAAAATTATATAAAAAATCAGCGTTCCGGAAGCTTCCACACGGCCGAAGTAGGGCCGGAGGGGGGCCACCAGGGCTCCAGGCGCCCTGGTGGCGCGGCCCCCCTCCTGGCCGCGCCGGGGGGGCGCCTGGGCCCCCCAGGCCTCCGCTGATGCCCCCCTTTGGCATATATTTAACACGCGTCCTGAAACCCTCGAGGACGGAACCCTTTTTCGCGATCTCATCTCTGTTCCGCTGCCGCCGCGCTTCCAAGATCGGGAGCACCAGGAGAACTCTTTCCGTCACCCTACCGGAGGGGAGGATCACCACCGGGAGCCTCTCCACCACCATGGACGCCTCCCGGATGAGTTGTGAGTAGTCTCCCTTGGACCATGGGTCTATGACCATTAGCTATGTGATGTTCTCCTCCCCTTCTTGTGCTTCACTAATTAGACCTCGTGAGCTGCCCTACATGATCGAGGCACATATGTAATCCTTATGCTGTTGCTATGTTGAGTTTGCTGGGATCCGATGGATTGTGAGATTATGTTCAAATTGTGTTTGAGTAATATATTTGATTCACCTCTTTTATATTTATGTTCGTAAGTAATTCTTGCATGTTCTCCGTTGTTATTTATTGCTTTGGCCAAGTAGTAGGTAGTGACTCCAAGAGGGAACGTTATGCTTGATTGTGGGTTCATGCCCCTCGATGACTAGCTTGAGTGACAGAAACATGAGTCTAGGGGATGTGTTGTTGCCACAAGGGGGAAAACAACGGTGCTTGTGCCCGCGGGTGCAAGGATTGTTTACTTTACGCAAAGTTTTTTTAATGCAGTTGTCTGTTGCTTTGAGTTTACACTATGGGTGGGACTCGCAACTTAATACCAGCGAGATGTTCTGGATAGATATCTCAAGGTGGATGATTAGTAGTAGATGCAGATGGATTTCGGTCTACTTGCCTTGCCGTACCGCCCATGCTTTGAACCTCTACATTTCTTGCAACATAGTTAGCATTGGTTTGCGCACATAATTCTGTCAATTGCCCAGCTGTAATTCGTTTACCTCACATAGCTGTTTTATCGTCTTTTGGGAGAGAGGCATCACTAGTGAACATCATGGGACCCCGGTCCATATTACCATCACTGATCACATCCGCTATTTACTTTCTGCTTTTACATGCTAGTTACAGTTTTACCTATCACTATTATCTCTTGCGTTTGACCCTTTGTAAACGACAAGGCCGGAGGGATTGACAACCTCTCTGTACTCGTTGGGAGCAAAGTTATTTGTATCTATGTGCAGGTCCAAGTTGATTGCTAATATCTGGCGCCGTTAGCAGTTGACACCTTCTTGTTGAAACTAGGAGTCTCAGGGGAAATCGATCCTTGGTATCTTTGCCAAGGGAAAACTACCGCTACACTGCATCCCAAACCTTCCACTTGGGGTAACCAACGAGGGGCGAGAAGCCATCAGCAGTGTTGTTTGGCAGTGGCTACAATACTGCTACGGTGAGCTCCTCTCCTTCCTCTGCTACTCGCCTCTGGTTGCTCTGAGCTCGTGCCCATCGAGCCACGACAATGGTGGTCATGCTGGGTTCATGGGCATCATTCCATGACCATGTCTGGTTATGATTTGGTCTCCTCGCATAATGATGAAGCAGGTGTTGTGCCTTAAAAATGCTTAAGGATTGCTACATGAGTTAATCACGTCCTCTGGCTTGCTACTTAACTCTGCTCTTGTAGTTGTGCTTCTGTCATCTAGTCATACCCAACAATTGTATGCTTTCCTATTTCCTTGATGTTGTGAATGTCAATTGATTCACTAAATAGGTTCTGGTTATAGACTTATAGTACTCCCTCCGTCCGGAAATACTTGTCATCAAAATGAATAAAAAGGGATGTAACTAGATGTATTTTAGTTCTAGATACATCCTATTTTGTCCATTTTGATGACAAGTATTTTCGGACGGAGGGAGTATATGGTATTACTATGTGATGTGCATGTTTGGGTCTTCTTTGCAGTAGATGATCTCATTATGTGATGTTCAAGTTTGTACTGGATTCACTAAATAACATGATTTACTCTCCTATGTCGAGGGTGAATACTAGGTGTTTGTGCAGTGCTTGTGTTCTGCATAGAGGCTTGATTATGGCGCCTCTACAATAATTTCTCTAACTAGCTACAATATAATTAGATGTGAGAAAATTGAAACTTTCTTCATGGTTAGTGCTTCCCTATGTTTGTTTGCTTACATCAGATTTGTGATTAGTGTACAACTAGTGAGAGTTTGAGACGATTCGGTGTTTTATGGACTCTATCGTGTAGTTCTTCCGGCTACCAGTCTTGCTATTGTGATCACCTTATCGATGAAACATGTCATATTATTTTTGCAAGATTTCTATTGTATGAACATCAACTTAACTTTCCGTGTTTTATTTATGAAATTTGTAGAGGCTTGATAGATAGTAGTTTACTTGCTACCGGTTTTATGGAGGCTTGCTAGGTAGAAATAACTCCCTGCCCTGCACATGTGTCCCTGCTCCGTATGCTAGTGGGCCTATGATACAACCTTGGACTATATTGATATATCATACATGTAGGTGTCTGTTCTTTTATGTAAATCCTTACTACTCCAAGGCATGTTGATCATGAAAACTAGAAAGGATGCATGTATGTATGTATGTAGCTATTGTTAGCTATGTTCATTTTGTTGTATAGTGCTGCTAACCGTGCACAAGATGAGAAAAAACCTTGGTCTCAATCAGATGCATCATTTCTTTTTTGCCCGTGTGCCTTCATTTCTTTTTATTGTGATCTCATCATGATCTCATTGTGCTCCCATTTTATCCTGCATTATGACAGCATACTGAGTCCCCGACGCACCCTGGTGGTCTTCCCCGCCTGCCGTGTGACGCCCGAGACCGACGTCCCAGAAGATTCCAGAAGCTTCCCGAAGCTTCCAGATGTTCCGGGTTGTCCGTGTGTCCTTTTGTGCTTGTGTTATTTAATTTTTGCATTGCATCATGTCATCATGCCATCTTGTCATATTTTATTTTTGCATCTCAACCTAATAAATTGTGTGGACCTTCGGTCCATTTAAATCGAGGGAAGGTGACTTCTCTTTATAACATATCCTCCAAATATTATGGAGCTATATTAATAAATATTCCATTGCTTCGGAATCACCGTAACACACTTGCACAATTTCCCCATGTCTTTTCCGCTTCGAGTTTCTACTTCAAAACCTTGTCTTAATTCTTTCCGTTGTTTCGAGGTTCCTCCAAAAATTTGAACATTTTTGGAGACTTCAATATTCAAGTCTTAGTTCAAACTATTTGAATTAAAATTCAAATATGTTTGAATTATTTCTCCGTTCACGCCTTTTTCTATTTTCTCGGACAATACTCTTTTTATGCTGCCCGAGAAAAATACCTCCTTGTGTGCTATCTTTTTCCTCTTCCCTCCTCTTTTCTTTCTTCTCTTTCTTCTCTTTTATTTTCTGCTAAAGAAAATAAAAAGAAGAATAAAGGCAGCCTTCCGGGCCATTCCCTGGCCCATCCTTCCCTCCAGCCATCCAACTCCCTTCTCCTCCCTCTTTTGGCCCAGGCCCCAGCGGCCCATGCTCCACCAGGCCAGCTAGCCCGCATACTCCCCACCGAAACCCTAGCCCTTCGCACTCACCTCCCGCATCTCCCTCTCCCCCTCGTGCGACGCCGCCGCCACCCGTTCCCTCGCACGCTCGATCTGGCCCGAGCCCGTTCCCTTCTCCCTCGCTCTGCCCGATCTAGATCGGCAGCCTCCCTCTCTCCCTCGAGCCTGCTGGCTCCCTCCTCCCTAGCGACGCGAAGCCAGGCGCCCCTCCGCCCTGAGGCCGCGACCCTCCGGCGCGGTTCCTCCTCCCTGCGCCAGGAGCGCTGCCCCGAGCGCCATGGCCGTCCAGGCTTCCCTTCCCGCGAGCTGGCCAGAGGCCTCCTGCCGAGCGCCTCGGCTGCCTCCTCGTCCCGACCGTCCGCCCCAGATCGGCGCCTTCCCGCCGCGGATCCAGCCAGAGCGCCCGGCGGCCCCCTCCCGGCCTCGTTCTGCCCGCGGCCAGGCCGCCTCCCGGAGCCCGGCGCCGCCCCGTCGTCCTCGCGCCTCTCCTCCAGCGAGCTCCAGCGCCGCCTCGCCTCGCCATCCGGCCAGGAGCCCAGGCCGGCGCCCCCCTTCCTTCCAGAGCGCCCGCAGCCGCGGCCGGAGCTGCTCACTCCGTTCCTCCCTTCGCCACGACGCCGTCCAGAAGCCGCGCCGCTGCACCTCTCCTCGCCCGAAGCTCCGATGGCGCCCCTCCACTTCGTCCCGTCTTCCGGTTCCCGCTGCTGCTGCTGTGAACGTGGCCGTGGCCGCCTTGTTTTGTTTTGTTGTTTGTGCACTGTTGTTGTTTTTGTCAAGTGCACCGCAGGCAGACCCGATCTCCGAATACGCCAAGTTCCTCTACGGTTTTGTGTACATCTACGGGAGTGAGCATGTCTACGAACAAGATCCGTGAACATCTACAAAACGCTCCGTGTACGCCTACACGACACAAGACGATGCGACAAGTACCCCTTCGATGCGCCGAGACCAAGTTCCACTACGTCCACGACGACCCGAACGACTACCGTCGCGTGTACCACTACCGTCGCCCGGAAGCACCATGTACCACAACCGTCGCCGAAACCTCAAGTACCTCTACGAACGAACGGAACGAGTACATCTACCGTCGCCCGAGAACAACTACTTCCTCTACGAGTTGCGAGAACGACTACTTCCCTCTACGGAACGACTCCTTCCTCTACGAACTCGAACCGCCCCGAAACGCACGCTTCAAAGGTATAACCCCGAGACGTGCCCGTGACCCGTGTGATGCTTGCTTGTTGTGGTGTGAATTGTCTTCCTTGTGCTTCGTGCCCGTTCCGACCTTTTGTCTTGTTCCTCGGTTGCCTCGCCACCGACTCGTGGGAACCCGGCAACGGGATCACCCCATCATCCTGTTCAACTCGTTCACTCCACCTTTTGTTTTGCACCGGTCCCTCAACGAGTTGCCGGAACCGATATGATGCGTTGCATCATTTTCGGATCGTTGCCGTGGCACCCTTTTGTTCCACCACGGTGACAATGCTTCATATCTTGTTATTTGTCAACCTTTTAATAAAACTTGCATAAACTTGATCATGCCATCCGCATCATGTTAACAACATTAATATGTGTGTTTGTTGTTGCTTATAATTAATAAACATGCTCATGGGGATTTTTCCGGACTTCTTGTTGTTATTTTCCGGCCCCATTTAAATTGCCTTAATAGTATAGTTTCTTTATGCTTCACCTCTTGCCTTGTTAAAAACATTTAATCTTGTCTTGTAATAATGAGAGTCAACTAAATAAATAACATGTGGTGTTTCGTCAATATGCAACTCGTTGCATATTGATCTCCACTTAACTTGTAGTGTTGTTTGTGCACTTTGCTATGCCTTGCATATTTAAACCGGACATGCATCATACTTGCTTGTGCATCGTATGCCATGTTTATGATTGTGTGTTTACCGTGTTGTTTGCTTCTTTCCGGTTGCTTTTCTTGTTAGCTTCGGTTTCGTTCCGGAGTTGTGAGGATCCGCTCGACTGTGTTGCTCCGTCTTCTTCTTGGATCCGTTCTTCTCCCTTGTGGAATCCCAGGCAAGATGACCGAACCCGGATACCATTACTATCTTTGCCTATTGCTAGTAGTCTCGATCTATAGTTTTGCCTCGATGCCCATGTTCTTCTTGTCAGCCTCCTACTTGTAACCAATTGCCATGTTTAACCACCCTACCTACGCAAACCGTTGCTTGGCTAAGTACGCTTCGCTCAGCCTTCTTATAGCATTGCTAGTTGCAGGTGAAGATTGAAGATGCTTGCTTCATGTTGAAGTTTGGGTTGGGTTATATCACACTATATAAATGCTTAAATAATGAAATCATCTATATACTGGCAGGGTGGAAGGCTAAGCCTTTTGCTTGGTGTTTTGTTCCACTCTTGCCGTTAGGAACCGTATAAACCGGTGTTATGTTCCTTGATTATGCGTTCCTAACACGGTTGGGGTGTATGGGACCCCCTTGATAAACCGCTAAGTGCTAAGTCTTTTCCAGCAAGTCCCAACATTTGGTACCATTTGCCCATAATAACAACTTAATTAATTAATTAAATTTGCATAGAGGGTCGCTCCCTCGAGGATCCTTTATTTCTACATAGCAGGGGGGGCCAGTGCCGATGGTGTTGGTCCCAAACGGGGAGTCTGCGGGAACCACCACGGGGAAACTCGAGGTTTGGGTCCTGTAGAATCACCCATCCGGTCGTGTCCTGAGACTTAGATACGCGCGGCTACTATCAGGGTGTCGACACGCCGGGAGGATTTGCTGGATTAGCCTTACCTTAGTTCGGTTTAACTTGAGCACGGGATTCCGAGAATACTCGGGCCTTCCCAACTATGGAGTTGCGACTCCGCGGATCGTGGGCTTGTAATGGGCCAAGTTGGAACACCCCTGCAGGGTTTGAACTTTCGAAAGCCGTGCCCGCGGTTATGTGGCAGATGGGAGCTTGTTAATTCCGGTTGTAGATAACTTGACACAATGTTTTCAATACACTATCAGCGTGTGTACCGTGACTGTCAATTTCCGAATAGGGATTCGGGAGTTGAACACGGTGGGGTTATGTTTGACCGGCTTTAGTTAGGATCACTTCGTGATCATCTTTCGACCGTTGCTCTTCTCTTCTCGCTCTCTATTGCGTAAGTTAGTGCTAGTTGCTGCTGCAGACTCTTGTTTGTTCCTTCACCTCATATTTCTTTCTTCAGCCTTATCCTCACCCAAGGCTTAAATAGTCTTGTTACCCGGGAACGGGATTGCTGAGTCCTCTGTGGCTCACAGTTACTTCACCACACCAGATGCAGGTTCAGCCGAGTAAGAAGCAGAAGTTGGTTCAGTTCTTCACTAGGAGCTCGTTGAAGAGTTTGACCTTTGCTCGTGACGTTTCGATGTTCAGTAGTGGTTTCTACTAGGATTCGATCCTGACCTGTGGCTTTATGTTGTTTTGGTATCTTTCTTTGGTTCTTCACCCGTAGTCGGGTTGTGATGTTCTGTATGATGTTTGCTTATGTAATGTATTGTGTGAAGTGGCGAGTGTAAGCCAACTATCTCCTTTTGCATTTTAATCCCTCTTTTACATGAGTCGTGCAAAGATACCAAACTTGAGATCATTCTAGGATGGATTTATGCCTTTAAGTCGTGCCTCGACACGTAGGAGGTATAACTCCATCCTGGGCATTACAAGTTGGTAATCAGAGCCTTCTCCGACCTAGGAGCCCCCACTGATTGATCGAATCGTTGACGGTTGAGTCTAGGCACACACTGAAAACTTTTTGAGTCCTATATTATATCGGAGAGTAGGATTTCTTTGCTTCTCATCCCCTTTCTCTCTGGTGAGGACTCCTGACGATTACTCTTTTCTCTTCTACTTTCAAAAATTGCACCAAATTTTTTTTTAGGATCCCGCGAGTATTCTGGGATTGTTTCGATGTTCTTGTGACAAGGATATTGTTCCCGATGCCTCCTGTTATCGAGGAGTTGAGCTTCGGGGTATCATTGACACAAGCATATCGCGGCAGTACTAAATACTTAAGACGGCCGACATCGAAAATCTCTCCTATACGGCCAGTGGCAAGATAACCCCGACATCACCCAGTACTGGGGAGGTAGTTCGAGAGTATTGCCATAGCTTGTTATAGTGGATGCTTTTCGAAGGTCCGAGGTAAACAGTTTCCGAGAAAGACTCGTTATGTGTTGAAGGATGGATACACCTGGATGTAGGTTTAGAGTTGATTGCGCGGTGCTTCCCGTGTATCCCCAACACCTGATTGCATAACTGGGAACTTTCGGAAATTAATAGGTGGGTTCATCAAGTAGTTCTAGGCATTCTTCCAACGGATGCTCGATATGAAGTTTGGGGTTCTACATTGAGTGAAGTGGTTTTATGGACTTGTTCTGATCGGGAGTTGCATCTTAAAGGGTCCTTGGCTATGCTGATCCGGGGATTGCAAAACCCTTTTGTAACACGTTCCATGAGCTTTCAGCACGAAGATGTCGAACGAAACTTCTATCTTGTATTTGTTCTATCTGATCCTTGTTCCTTTTTATTTTCATTTTATTCTCCAAGTGGCTTCTCGACAAGTGATGTACCTGCAGAATTCATCCGTTCAATCCTCTGTTCGAATGATATTGTGAAGATCTTGTTGCTTATCTATCCTTGTTCTTGTTTTGACTCTGGTATTCGAGTTGCTTCGATGTCAAATGTTGATTCCATACCTTTCATAATCGGTGTTCTCATATTTCTATGGGAGTGCTATTCTTCTTGACCATCAAGATGGTCATGTTAAATTCTTTTTCAACCGGTGTGCCTTCTCTTCAAGTTATCCATTCCAAGTTGTCTTTGTTTCCCCACCCTCCCACCCCTTTTCTTTTTGGAGTCAGAAATTCTCAAATGGAATATCCATTTTGTTCATGTGATATTTCTTCATTCTTTTCCTTCAATGTTCTTATCCGGTGCTTTATCATGAAGATGCTCAAGAGCTTCAAGTTCATCATTCTTAATTCTAATATTCTGCCGGTGGATGTAATTCAAGATTTCGGTGTTGATCTTATCCTTTTCCTCATTTCACAATGCTTTCTTATTCCGGTGCACCAATTAATCATTCTCCTCTTGTTATTCATATCCGGAGTGCTGAAGATTCATAATTCCATTCTTAACCCGTTCAAGCTATTTTGAGGTTGTTATCTTACTCAAACCATTTTAATTCAACCGGTGCTATATCTCTTAAGCAATCTTTTCAACGGTGATTTCTTTTGAGTGGGCCTTAACCCACAGGTTTTTTCCCAGGATCTTAACTGACTCTTCTATTTTCCGGAGTTGTTTTAAAATTCTTTCAAAGTGTGACGTAAGTATGATTTCCATCAGTCACATGCCTTTCTCCAAGATCGCTTTCAAATTCTTTTCATCGTTGGTTCAACCTTTTTAATTCTTCATTCCGGAGTGCTCAACAATTCTTCATGCCATTTCTCGTCTTCATCCTCAACATTTGAAGACCGGAGAAGAGTTTCTCTTAAATCTTGGCCGTTCTCTTGAAGATTTGTGGTTCTAGCTTCATGCCATCCTCATAGTTGTTTCGATTGTGAGGAATTCTTTTCATACCCATCCGAAGCATTTCATGAATTCTTTTCTTTGTGATCCTCCGAAGGCCATCATTTCAGCTTATTTCTTCGTTCTCAGTTTTCAACATTCGTCCTCCAAATATGCTTCATTGATGTCTCTTCGTTCGTCTCTATATTCTTACGGTGGTTCATTCAAGATTACCCTTCCGTTGTTATCGTTTTAATTCATTTGTTCTTTCCATAATCCTACCGGTGGTTCGTTGAATAATTATCCGAGCTTGTGCTAGATCTCTCTTTAATTTTTTCCAACGAGAATAAGTAGTATGCCAAATCCTTTGGTTGTCATCAATTTAATTGGTGAAGGAGATGCATAACATAACTCTTATTCTTACTCCTTCAAGGTGATTTAATTCTTTTGTCTGGAGCTTGTTCATCATATCATATTCTCGGTTCTAAGCTGTTCATCTTGTTTTTCCGGAGCTTCAAGTTATTTCAATTATATCATTTCAAACCTCCAACTAATTCATCGCAGGCCTTGAATCTTATTCTTTTCATCTTTCACTTCTCATGATTTCTTTACCGGAGTTCTTCATGGTGGTTCATCATCATTTAATTCATCCTCGAAGTCTTCATCAAGATTCTTGTTGGAGTTCAAGCTTTCTTCATCATGTTTCCAATTGCAATTCGTCCTACCTTATCTTTTCAGATGGTGTTATGTCATTCTTGTTAATTCCTTCATGTTTCATGATTCACGAGTTATCAAGAATGAGATATTTAAACCCATCATTGTCCTTGTTCAGGAGATCTTTTCAACCCTTCAATTTATTCATTGGAGTTATCTTGGGTTGTATTTCACCTAAAAGCTTTCCCTAAGGATTGTTGATATTATGGTGCTTATAAATGACCCAAGTTCTTCATTTATCCTCTCCGTGAGATAACCCTTTCGTCTCCTTGTTGATCGCAATCCAATCAATTGTTTAAGTTAGTGGCTGGTTGTCACCTCATAATTTTGAGATGTTTTCCATAAGTCCACATCAAGCTTATTCTTTTCGTTGTTGATTTTTTCCAACAACTCTATTCAACCCTTCTTCGTAAGATGCTCTTTCAAATTTAATTTTGGGAGAAGTTGTCATTTTCTTCTCTGTTCAATTCTTTCGTTGATTCATATGCTATTCTTTCATTCCGGAGGCTTTGTGATGTTGCTCTCTCCAAACCATCATCTCGTTTTTATCGGGATCATGTTCTTTCCCTTGCTTATCTTTAACCGGAGTGTTGTATTCTTCATTCTAGTTCCGTCATCTTATCAAGTTTTGCCTATCTTTTAACCGGAGTGCTGTCTGAATCTTTCTTACCCCTTGTGCCATTCTTTCAATTGTTTCGAAGACAATATGTTGTTGTTTTCATCAAGTATCATTCCATCTCCTCTAGTTCTTGTTCATTTCCTTCCATTTTCAGACGGAGTGCTGCCCAAATTCTGTCATTCTTATTCCTTGGCTATACCGTTGCAGTTTCATATTCTTTTGGTCCGTGAGCTCTTGTTTCATGTCTTTCAACCTTCAAGGTTCTCATAATGCCCCTTGTTCCTCTTTTCTAAAGGAGTGTTTTTCCTCTTCGTTATCTCCGTTGTATTCTTCTTTCAACTTGTTTAACCTCTCAAGGTTCTTTGGTTTAACTCGTTTGTCAAAGAAGCAACTTTGTTTTACCTCTTCCTCTTCCGTTTTACCCGGTGATATCTCTAGGATCTCGGGTCGAGATCCTCTGTTAGTGTGGGAGAGTTGTGACGCCCGAGACCGACGTCCCAGAAGATTCCAGAAGCTTCCCGAAGCTTCCAGATGTTCCGGGTTGTCCGTGTGTCCTTTTGTGCTTGTGTTATTTAATTTTTGCATTGCATCATGTCATCATGCCATCTTGTCATATTTTATTTTTGCATCTCAACCTAATAAATTGTGTGGACCTTCGGTCCATTTAAATCGAGGGAAGGTGACTTCTCTTTATAACATATCCTCCAAATATTATGGAGCTATATTAATAAATATTCCATTGCTTCGGAATCACCGTAACACACTTGCACAATTTCCCCATGTCTTTTCCGCTTCGAGTTTCTACTTCAAAACCTTGTCTTAATTCTTTCCGTTGTTTCGAGGTTCCTCCAAAAATTTGAACATTTTTGGAGACTTCAATATTCAAGTCTTAGTTCAAACTATTTGAATTAAAATTCAAATATGTTTGAATTATTTCTCCGTTCACGCCTTTTTCTATTTTCTCGGACAATACTCTTTTTATGCTGCCCGAGAAAAATACCTCCTTGTGTGCTATCTTTTTCCTCTTCCCTCCTCTTTTCTTTCTTCTCTTTCTTCTCTTTTATTTTCTGCTAAAGAAAATAAAAAGAAGAATAAAGGCAGCCTTCCGGGCCATTCCCTGGCCCATCCTTCCCTCCAGCCATCCAACTCCCTTCTCCTCCCTCTTTTGGCCCAGGCCCCAGCGGCCCATGCTCCACCAGGCCAGCTAGCCCGCATACTCCCCACCGAAACCCTAGCCCTTCGCACTCACCTCCCGCATCTCCCTCTCCCCCTCGTGCGACGCCGCCGCCACCCGTTCCCTCGCACGCTCGATCTGGCCCGAGCCCGTTCCCTTCTCCCTCGCTCTGCCCGATCTAGATCGGCAGCCTCCCTCTCTCCCTCGAGCCTGCTGGCTCCCTCCTCCCTAGCGACGCGAAGCCAGGCGCCCCTCCGCCCTGAGGCCGCGACCCTCCGGCGCGGTTCCTCCTCCCTGCGCCAGGAGCGCTGCCCCGAGCGCCATGGCCGTCCAGGCTTCCCTTCCCGCGAGCTGGCCAGAGGCCTCCTGCCGAGCGCCTCGGCTGCCTCCTCGTCCCGACCGTCCGCCCCAGATCGGCGCCTTCCCGCCGCGGATCCAGCCAGAGCGCCCGGCGGCCCCCTCCCGGCCTCGTTCTGCCCGCGGCCAGGCCGCCTCCCGGAGCCCGGCGCCGCCCCGTCGTCCTCGCGCCTCTCCTCCAGCGAGCTCCAGCGCCGCCTCGCCTCGCCATCCGGCCAGGAGCCCAGGCCGGCGCCCCCCTTCCTTCCAGAGCGCCCGCAGCCGCGGCCGGAGCTGCTCACTCCGTTCCTCCCTTCGCCACGACGCCGTCCAGAAGCCGCGCCGCTGCACCTCTCCTCGCCCGAAGCTCCGATGGCGCCCCTCCACTTCGTCCCGTCTTCCGGTTCCCGCTGCTGCTGCTGTGAACGTGGCCGTGGCCGCCTTGTTTTGTTTTGTTGTTTGTGCACTGTTGTTGTTTTTGTCAAGTGCACCGCAGGCAGACCCGATCTCCGAATACGCCAAGTTCCTCTACGGTTTTGTGTACATCTACGGGAGTGAGCATGTCTACGAACAAGATCCGTGAACATCTACAAAACGCTCCGTGTACGCCTACACGACACAAGACGATGCGACAAGTACCCCTTCGATGCGCCGAGACCAAGTTCCACTACGTCCACGACGACCCGAACGACTACCGTCGCGTGTACCACTACCGTCGCCCGGAAGCACCATGTACCACAACCGTCGCCGAAACCTCAAGTACCTCTACGAACGAACGGAACGAGTACATCTACCGTCGCCCGAGAACAACTACTTCCTCTACGAGTTGCGAGAACGACTACTTCCCTCTACGGAACGACTCCTTCCTCTACGAACTCGAACCGCCCCGAAACGCACGCTTCAAAGGTATAACCCCGAGACGTGCCCGTGACCCGTGTGATGCTTGCTTGTTGTGGTGTGAATTGTCTTCCTTGTGCTTCGTGCCCGTTCCGACCTTTTGTCTTGTTCCTCGGTTGCCTCGCCACCGACTCGTGGGAACCCGGCAACGGGATCACCCCATCATCCTGTTCAACTCGTTCACTCCACCTTTTGTTTTGCACCGGTCCCTCAACGAGTTGCCGGAACCGATATGATGCGTTGCATCATTTTCGGATCGTTGCCGTGGCACCCTTTTGTTCCACCACGGTGACAATGCTTCATATCTTGTTATTTGTCAACCTTTTAATAAAACTTGCATAAACTTGATCATGCCATCCGCATCATGTTAACAACATTAATATGTGTGTTTGTTGTTGCTTATAATTAATAAACATGCTCATGGGGATTTTTCCGGACTTCTTGTTGTTATTTTCCGGCCCCATTTAAATTGCCTTAATAGTATAGTTTCTTTATGCTTCACCTCTTGCCTTGTTAAAAACATTTAATCTTGTCTTGTAATAATGAGAGTCAACTAAATAAATAACATGTGGTGTTTCGTCAATATGCAACTCGTTGCATATTGATCTCCACTTAACTTGTAGTGTTGTTTGTGCACTTTGCTATGCCTTGCATATTTAAACCGGACATGCATCATACTTGCTTGTGCATCGTATGCCATGTTTATGATTGTGTGTTTACCGTGTTGTTTGCTTCTTTCCGGTTGCTTTTCTTGTTA
Organism: Secale cereale; assembly: GCA_902687465.1. Lineage (NCBI taxonomy): Eukaryota > Viridiplantae > Streptophyta > Magnoliopsida > Poales > Poaceae > Secale > Secale cereale. The sequence continues at coordinate 634,483,186 of LR738714.1, forward strand.
GCTTCGGTTTCGTTCCGGAGTTGTGAGGATCCGCTCGACTGTGTTGCTCCGTCTTCTTCTTGGATCCGTTCTTCTCCCTTGTGGAATCCCAGGCAAGATGACCGAACCCGGATACCATTACTATCTTTGCCTATTGCTAGTAGTCTCGATCTATAGTTTTGCCTCGATGCCCATGTTCTTCTTGTCAGCCTCCTACTTGTAACCAATTGCCATGTTTAACCACCCTACCTACGCAAACCGTTGCTTGGCTAAGTACGCTTCGCTCAGCCTTCTTATAGCATTGCTAGTTGCAGGTGAAGATTGAAGATGCTTGCTTCATGTTGAAGTTTGGGTTGGGTTATATCACACTATATAAATGCTTAAATAATGAAATCATCTATATACTGGCAGGGTGGAAGGCTAAGCCTTTTGCTTGGTGTTTTGTTCCACTCTTGCCGTTAGGAACCGTATAAACCGGTGTTATGTTCCTTGATTATGCGTTCCTAACACGGTTGGGGTGTATGGGACCCCCTTGATAAACCGCTAAGTGCTAAGTCTTTTCCAGCAAGTCCCAACATTTGGTACCATTTGCCCATAATAACAACTTAATTAATTAATTAAATTTGCATAGAGGGTCGCTCCCTCGAGGATCCTTTATTTCTACATAGCAGGGGGGGCCAGTGCCGATGGTGTTGGTCCCAAACG
>LR738714.1:634484632-634639365 GCA_902687465.1 Secale cereale
TGCTCTTCTCTTCTCGCTCTCTATTGCGTAAGTTAGTGCTAGTTGCTGCTGCAGACTCTTGTTTGTTCCTTCACCTCATATTTCTTTCTTCAGCCTTATCCTCACCCAAGGCTTAAATAGTCTTGTTACCCGGGAACGGGATTGCTGAGTCCTCTGTGGCTCACAGTTACTTCACCACACCAGATGCAGGTTCAGCCGAGTAAGAAGCAGAAGTTGGTTCAGTTCTTCACTAGGAGCTCGTTGAAGAGTTTGACCTTTGCTCGTGACGTTTCGATGTTCAGTAGTGGTTTCTACTAGGATTCGATCCTGACCTGTGGCTTTATGTTGTTTTGGTATCTTTCTTTGGTTCTTCACCCGTAGTCGGGTTGTGATGTTCTGTATGATGTTTGCTTATGTAATGTATTGTGTGAAGTGGCGAGTGTAAGCCAACTATCTCCTTTTGCATTTTAATCCCTCTTTTACATGAGTCGTGCAAAGATACCAAACTTGAGATCATTCTAGGATGGATTTATGCCTTTAAGTCGTGCCTCGACACGTAGGAGGTATAACTCCATCCTGGGCATTACATGCCGCCTCTTCTTTGACTCCTACGCGGGTAAGACACTCGGTTCCTTCTCATGCCCTCACAGCCTGACCATCATGGCTGTGTTGTGCCGGCAATCTCGCAAATGACCTAGTGCTTGTGATGGTGGTCATCTGGCCACCAATCCTCTTGACCAGCTCATTATGTGACTTTCTTTCTGGGCAGTCATGATATGAACTTCTCTTTCATATTTGAGCCCACTCATTTTTTTTTTGCTTCTTTCATGAGCTTTTATTATGGCCTATTCGTGTCTGTGTAGATTTTGGGAAAATGAACACGACTAGTCTCTAATTATTATTTTTTGTTGATAATCATCTCATCTCAGGGGAATTTATAATTGCTCTGCAATTCCAACTGAATCCACAGTTCCCCCCTTAAAAGAAGTAGTACAAAGATTGCATCTTGCGTTGCTAGAATTTCCCTGGTAATTGTGTATCACGTGCAGATGCGTCTCTGGGCATTTAAGCTTTTGTTCCACCTTATGATAGCTGAACTTATAATACGCCAATATTTGTTAGGTGACATTGTTTATTTAGTTTAGTGAAAGAGAATGCAGTCTTAGAAATTAAAAATGTGTGCTCTAGTCCCGTGATATTGAGACAGTGAACTTAAATGATGCTCGGGTTGCTTCTCTCATGTACATGCCCATTCATCTCTGCCCCCTTCCTGACGGGCTGTAGGTTGTAGACGAGGAGCCCGTGACAACCACGGGTTAGCTGTGGCTTGTATGCCCTCTTCTCATTCCCTTCATTTGAATTGCTTGTGTCCAATCTTTGCCGTTGTGAAGACCATAACCACAATATTGCTGTTTATTGAGTGTTGTGAAGGAGAATGGTGCCTTAGATGTGCTCACATCCCGTGATTTTGAATATTTTCTGTCACCCTCCCGCCTTTGCTCCTTATTTTTTGTTTTGTTTAAAAAAATGTCAATAACTCCAAGATCTACAATGCCACCCCTCTTCCTCTCTAGCGGCTCTGCTGCCCAACATGAGATGGGATAGGAGGCTGATTTCCTTCTATAGATAGTAGCCATAGGAATAGGTGTGGGTTGGGACTTGGCCCTGTAAAGTTTGTGGGCTCAGTTGTTACTTCTTTTTTAGAGGTCCTGGGTTAAGTTGTCCTGATTAGAAGAAGTCAAGTGTCAACTATGATGAGTTTCCTGGAATTATAAGATCACCTTATTACAAAAAAGCTATTCTTTTTTTCAAGAAGAGTAGAATTGCACAGGTTAACTGTATCATCACTCATATTGTATAAATAGAAGAGACTTGCATTGGTGATGTGATATTATGTTTTGAAGATACTGCCTTAGTTTCATTCTATATTACTCTTTGCAGGATTATCATGCTAAGCATTCAAACTTTGTCCTAGCAAGAACTAGACTTATCCAAGAGGTATAATGCATTAAAAAAGCTTGCAAGTACACAAGGGTTATTATTAGGACATGACAATCTTGTATCTCTTCCTGTTTGTTGTTGTTTCTTTCCAAGTCTTCCGTCTGTATGTATAGTAGAGTGGTCATAAGAGTAGAACTATGGGAGAGAAGGAATTCTATGTCAGTAGCATCTTTTTTTATGTACATCTGGGGATGGCAGGTGTTGATTTGTGACACTTGTTGGACACCAGCAACACCTCATTTATGTTAGTAGATGTATGTGTCGGCTGGGCTACTTCTTTTAGCCACATACATAGAACTGTACTGTGATGCTGTAGCACATGAATAAATATACCAGGAGCAAAATGATTCAAAGCCTAGAAGCAAATGGAAAGGCCTTGATGAACCAAATACTAGTAACAAAAGTGTAATATTCCAACCGCTAGTTTCCTACAGATTCAGTTAGATAATTATATACAATGATGGTACAGCATCACTGCATTTGCAAAATAATTGTTTCTGAAATACTTCAACCACCAATAAGCATGTGATTATGAAAAATGTCTGGCCAATTCTTAGTTGCTTCATAAAGTTAAAGGAGGAGTTGTTGTACATAAATTAGCTAGCATGCTTTTAAATGTGATGACCTTTTGGATCTCATTGTATTTAGTGGTCATTCCTTGTATTATTCCAAGAAATATTATCCCAATATGATACCAGAATTCTTGTCAACAACATGTATATGTTAAGTTTTGTAGACCCAAGGAGTATAAACTGGTGTGACAATCCCATACAAAGGTACAGTTGGTGCATTGAGAAAAATATCACATGAGGAAGGTATCCGTGGACTATACATGCATGTAACCTACGACTCTAGATTTAGCCATGCTGGACTGCTGGTGACTCTAGATTTCTATATTTTGATATGCTTGCCGCTTTTTTAAATTCCAAAAGCGTAGTTGTCCCTGCCTTGTCTGGTATCACTCATGTTGCCATTCATTTTCCTGGGTACGAGAAGATAAAAGCTTGTGTGGTTGAGCGAGGTATTACTCTCACAAATGTTCTTGCACATAGAAATGTATCTGGATGATCATGGATGCTAAATTTGTAGAGGCCATATTGGATGGTCTATCTTGTAATTTTGTGTATAACAGCATCATGGTTTCACAGATAACAGTACCATTGAAGCATTAAGCTTTGGTGATGTCATTGTTGATGCATCTGTGGCAAAATTAGCTGCATCAACCTTAACATATAGTCACAAGGTATTAAGTCAATCCTCTGCAATTAGGATCTACTCTACTCTTGTTACTTGTTATTGAATATACTCCCAAAGTTCTTAGCTTGGTTGTATCTCTCAGACTATCTTCACTCCTGATAATAATTAGTTAATTACATGCTGTTCGATCAAGGTTGCAAGAGCCGGGAGCACACTCCTAGCAGCGGTTGTACCTGGTGAGCTTCTCCTCCCTCCCCTCTACCCTAGGTATGCAGCTGCACAGGCAGGCACATGATGAATAAAAATCACGGCTTGATCGTTCAGTTTCTATGTGCATGCCTAAAATATGTTGGACGTTCAATTTCTATGAATTTGCACCAGTTTTTTAGTTCAAGCACAAAACCCACACTACAGCTTTGTTCAATTAGCTGCAGTTAGTAAATGGCTCTACTAATTACCATAGGTAGCAGAAAAAGCACTAAATTAATTAGCCAGAGATATGTACATGCACATACTGGACGAATAACCATGTTTCATCTTTCACCCGTTCAATTGATTGTTCACTATACATGATTGGGCTCTTATCTACCTTTTTAAGAAAAGCCACCACGGATGGCTCATGCTAAAATATTTCCCACAACACTCATTCTAAAGATGATGCGGGCAGGGATTGGCTTTCAGGCTTTGCAGAATTAACCTCCTTGTGATCATTGGTGTCATTCATTCCTATACTGTTTTTCTTCATAATGGTGCATTCATAGCTTACCTATAACTGGGCCTGTTTCTGGTGACTTACCTGTCCAGTTTCCAATAAATTATTTACTTTTCCTTCAAATCTACACATGTTATTCCATCATACCTTTGTTTATTTGTGCATTAGTAGTTTAGTTTTCATCATATCAGAATTTATACTAGTGCAGGTAGATGTAGCATTTAAACAAAAGCAAAGTTCTAGATCATCATTCGTTGGTGCTAGAATGGCCATCTGGACCCGTCGAGTGATCTTAAGTTGAAATCATGAAACTCTACTGCATATATGTTTCAGTCCAAACATCATGCCTATGTTCCCTCATTGCTGGCTTTACTTGATTGTTCTCTTGGTTAATTGTGCTGACGGGAAGTTGTGTTTTGCTCCAGCGGACATAATGAAGCCCGGGGCAACTGTGGAGGTGAGGGTTGACATGTTCAAGGGGTCGACGCATGCTGCCAAGACTTGGTTTCTGTGACGGTTGCGCAAAGCATGTTGGTCTCGTCGTCTCCTGGTAGTGACAACCAACACTCGCTTGGTTTTGTTCATGAGCACAATCGTCTCTTCCATTTATTTAGTTGGTGAAGATAAGTACCATGATGGATGGATGAATGGATTCATCGGCATAGATAATTAGGTTCTTTTTTCCCTTTCCTGAAGAGGAGATATATAGTTCAACCATGTGCGTACCTTTTGTTGTTGTTGTTGTTGTGGAATAAACAAACAAATCGATTGCATTGGTATAATAAAATTTCAGAATTCCCAAGAGGTTGATTCTTCGTTGACTTGGAGGCGCATGGATGAATGAACCAGGACATGTTGTTATTCCTGTGAAATAAATATATATGCTTGTCATTGAGACAGTGAAATAAGAGAAAAGAGGTTGCCCATTCCCATGAACACTAGAGAAGGTTTGAGCATTAGAAAGAAAGAAGAGATGTTCCTAGAAGAATAGTTACCTTTTGAATGAATTGCAAACATATCGATGCCGGAATGACAAGCAAACAAATTGCGCAAAACATCTGCTCCAAACCAGTGAGTGAATGTGGATTCAGTAGAAGCTGAGATCAAAGAAGAGAAAATGAAAGTTAAAACATTCACAAGGAATCTCCCAAACTATCATCACCGTTGCATTGAGTGGATTCAGTAGAAGATGGGATCAAAGAAAAAAAAACTATAGTTAAAACATTCACAAGGAATCTCCCAAGCCGTCATCATCGTTGCATTGAATGACGTATTGGTGAGGAATCCGTGCCACTTAATTCCCTTTATTGGAATCTTTATTGGAACCTTTATTGAAAATGAATCTGTGCCTCATTAAATTCCTATAAGAAACCCATTAGCCAGCCATGCAGGTCTGAATTATTACGCCAGCTCACTGATCCTGATGATGGATCACACCCTCTTCCTCCTTTAAACCATGACCACACCTCTATATATACTAGTAGACGTGACCCATCCGTGTACGGGGTGCGCGTGTGACTTATGACTTGGGTGACGCATGAGTGTATGCAGCTGGTTGCACTCCCAGTGATGTGTTTACTGCTGTGTGTATGCAGATGGGCGTGTCATGGCATTGGTTGTCACAGCTTTGGCGCTCGCGGACTGATCTGCATCGCCAACAAGACAGGTACGTATGTCTTGTCTCCTGCCTTCCTTTCTCCTCACCCACCGCCGTTATTAGCAAATTCAAACAAATTTTGAGATAGTTTGATTCTTCAACAAACTTTGAGATTCACCATTGCTAGCTCTCCGAGACGTTCTCATCATTTTCTCCCTCGCTAGTTATTAGCAATCATTTTAAAAAGGAATCGCAAGCACCAAAACGGGCCCCAATGCATGCATAATAAGGGTTAAATTGAGGCTAATAACGGGAGGTGCATAAACACGTGCGGGCGGATCAAATCTTTCTACGATGCAAATAAAACAGTGCAATTACACACCGGTCCGTATGGAGTGGTGAATGGCCGAGGAAGAGGAATAGTCCACGTCGTTGCATGATGGCAGCTTCGATGCTGCGCTAGTTATCGAGAGCCGAGTCCCTAGAAGGATTGACCTTCCGATTGACCGACGGTGTGGTTGGCTAGTCTCTTCAAATCCTTGTGCATTTTTCCATCTATAGTAGTACTACTATATAAACTAATGTGACCAGTGCGAAGGGACGAAGTTGAGGAGCCGCCCGTGTACTCTCGTTCTCGTCTTCCGGTGTGAGTTCTTCATTTTGGCCTCGTGTTTTCTCTTCAAACCGTAAGACCATCTCTCTCACACACCCTCTTATCCTAGATTCCACCGGCGATATGGGTGGCAAGAGGAAGAACACGGTGGACGGCAATACGCCGCCGTCGAAGGGCCGGTCGGACCGCAAGTCGGTGGCGAAGGCCAGTCCAGCTGTCGTAGATGCGCCGGCGCCGGCGGCGTCCAGCGCGAAGGTGCTAGCAGGCGGCGCTGAGGAGGGAGAGGTGGTGAAGCTGCTGGACTCTGACGTGCCGAAGACGGTCCTCCGCTGCCACGAGTGCCATGGCCCTCTGAAGCCACCCGTTTATCAGGTAACCCTAACAAACAAAACCAAAATCTGCATTCCTCACACAACTTGTAAGTTTTATTTTTGTCTTTCTGTATGGCATCGATCGCAGTGCTCCCGCATGCTTCATGTCGCGTGCGGCGACTGCGGCGGCGGCGGAGGCGAGTGCGGTCCTTGCGCAGACTTGGCCGCGCCCGCTGTCTACGTCCAGAACGCCTACCTGGACACCCTGTTCTGCTACACGAAGGTAGCGTGCCCGTACAAAAAGTACGGCTGCGCGACCTCGGTGGCCTACCGTGACGCTGCGGCGCACGCGGCCGCTTGCGCTTGCGCGCCCTGCTTGTGCGAGGAGTGCCTTTTCGAGGGCTTGCCGGCAGACCTCGTGCGCCACCTCACGGACGAGTCTGGCCGGCACGCCTGGACCGCCCACAAGATCACCTACGGCGAGGACAACCCGTATGTCTTCGACGCGCTGGATTCGCACGAGGATGTCCAGAAACTCTTGGTTGCGGAGGAGGACGATGGCGTGTTCCTATTGAACATTGTCCGTGACGAAGACTTCTACTTCGTGAACCTTTTGTGTGTCAGGAATAAAGCTGCCGTTGTTCCGGTGTACAGCTCCTCTGTCGCAGTGGAGGGCCCTCGGGCTAACGGGCTCATGGTGAAGCTGGAAAGGAAGGTTGTGGCGAGCTGCCCGACCCCCGCTTATTTGGAATACAATTACTCTGAGGCTCTCCCAGTGAATCCGTGGTTGCTTCATGGGGAACAGACCAAGAAGCTACATATGTGCGTCTGCATCAGCAAGACCCAGAGCACCAGCGTGTGAAGCTAAGAGAGGCATCAGAAATGCAGTTTAGTAGTGCTTCTACTAATTAAGGCAGGAGAGAAATGCGTCTTCTGTAGTCTTGGCAAAGACCCGAATTACCTTTTGTTCACCTCCTTGACGGCTGTGTCGAGGGTGGTCAGGTGTCGACCTGTGTTCAGGACTTGAGGTGGTGAACTGGGCAAGGAAATTTGTGTTGGTTGAATGCTACTAAGAACGCTGCTTATTTCGAAAATTGCATATATGATTTCAATCTGCTCTAGAATTCAGTTTTTATCTGGTTTCAACGGAATATGTTTGGGCGGGATGACTGTAGCGGATGGAGATACTAGTTCGCATCAGTAGGCGCCCGTCGTTGATCATCGCGAAGCTTGTGACCCAACGGATGGTGTATTCGATTTTGAGTGTGTGATGCAAATACGACGTGGCTGTTTCTACCGGTTTTGCTCGGAGAAAGTCCATTTTAAACTCTGAACTCGTAGAGGTTCAACGATACAAAGCTTCTGTAAGATTTGGAAGCGTTCCTACTCTCCTGGAGGAGAGTCGCATTGGGTATATATTGATTAGCGACAGGAAAAGCCCCTGCCGTGGCGTACAGGTTTCAGCCGATCGCTTGGATGCAGCTATTGATCAGGAGACCAAGATACAGGAGGAGTCTGATGTAGATACGGGAGGGAATAGATATAAGTCATGTTTAGATTACAATAAGATTTAATCTGAATATTCTAACACCCTCCCTTAATCTAAACTACCTTAAATTTAAATTTCTCTTGAACTCCTCAAATGGCCTGGATGGAAGAGCCTTAGTAAATCCGTCTGCCAACTGATCCTTGGATGGAATGAAACGTATCTCCAACTTCTTGTCTGATACTCTTTCTCGTACAAAATGAAAATCAATCTCAATGTGTTTGGTTCTAGCATGAAAGATAGGATTAGCAGACAAATAAGTTGCTCCTAAATTATCACACCATAAACAAGACACACGATGTTGCTTAATTGCTAATTCTGTAAGTAAGGATTCCACCCAAATGATCTCTGCAGTTGCGTTTGCCAACGACTTGTATTCAGCCTCTCTACTCGACCTTGATACGGTTGCCTGCTTTCTGACACTCCAAGAAATAAGATTAGATCCAAAGAATACTGCAAAGCCTCCTGTTGATTTTCTATCATCACTGCAGCCAGCCCAATCAGCATCAGAAAAAGCACTAACAAGAGTTGAATTAAAGCGTCTAAACTGAAGACCCAAACTTGCAGTATGCTTTATGTATCTTACAATCCTTTTAACAGTTGTCCAGTGTGCAGTAGTAGGTGCATGCAAATACTGACAGGCCTTATTAACAGCAAAGGATATATCTGGCCTTGTCAATGTCAAATATTGCAAAGCTCCTACGGTACTCCTGTATCTCGTGCTTTCTTCTTCCTTAAGAGGTTCACCTTCAAAAGCTGAAAGTTTCTCTGAAGAAGACAATGGTGTAGATGACGGCTTACAGTCCTTCATTCCCATCCGAGTTAGAAGTTCAGTAGCATATTTCTCTTGATTCAATACTATGCCATCTTGAATCTTCTTAACTTCAATACCCAGGAAGAAGTGTAGATCACCAAGATCCTTAAGAGCAAATTCTAAACTTAGATCACGCAGAAGAGCATTAGTGGCATTTTGTGAAGAACTTGCAACTATAATATCATCAACGTAAATCAGCACAAATATAATTGTGGTTGCCTTATTATAAAAGAAAAGTGATGTATTAGCCTTGGATGCAACAAAACCAAGATGCCTTAACTGAGAGCTCAACCTTGAGTACCATGCTCTTGGTGCTTGTTTCAGGCCATAAAGAGCTTTGTCAAGCTTGCACACATAGTGAGGTGTTGTCTTGTTTTCATACCTAGGTGGTTGTCTCATGTAAACCTCCTCTTCCAGAACACCATGCAAAAACGCATTCTGAATATCTAGCTGCCTTAAACTCCATCCTCTGGACACAACAATAGCTAGCACAAGTCTGATAGTTGCATCTTTAACAACAGGACTGAAAGTATCTTCATAGTCTAAACCATACCGTTGTTTAAAACCTTTTGCAACTAGACGTGCCTTATACCTATCAATCGAGCCATCCGCCCTTTTTTTGATTATGTAAACCCACTTACAATCAATGATATTTTTACCTCTTTATTCTGGTACAAGATGCCAAGTCTTGTTTCTCATAAGCGCGGAGTACTCTTCATCCATTGCATTTTTCCACTTTGGATCTCCAAGTGCAACCTCTAAATTTGTTGGTTCTCCTGCGATACACAACAAGCCATATGGTACAGTACCATCAGTTCTAACTTTTGGATTTCTTATACCTTTCTGTAGTCAGGTTGTAACACGTGAGACAACTGTTGGTTGAGGTTGAACATGACGTGTAGGTTGTTGCACAGGAGATGATGTGGAAGATCTAGACACAGAAGATCCCTACAGAGCATCTGACCCGCTTTGCACAGCGGATCCAGGCCCGAAGCTAGTAGCCTGCGGTGTGGCCGAAGATGTTGTTTCTTCAAAACTGGTGGCCATAGAAGATCCTGGATCCTCCTCTGTCTACGCCTGCATGTGGCGCATGAGGCGCAGCGGCCTCGAGCCAACCAATGTCGCGCCCGTCCCTGTCGTTTCTGCATGCCCGCGCATGGGCCGCGGAACCAGCGTTGCATCGGGTGACATGGCGTCCATTCGATGGATGGACCGGCTCCTGGGAAGCACATGATCCCGCGCGCGATCCGAGAGTTCCTGACGCACAGGAGTTCCAGGTGACACTGGATTCTTGTGTCCAGCGCCAGCGTCTTCTTCCTCCATCGCATGAAATATAGCATCATTTTCAGCCAAATTTTGATCATTCTGTGCACCGTTTTCTGCATCATTTTCCTCTCCGTTTTCTTCATGATCCTGCAGAGGCAAAGACACAGTACCAGTACTAGTAGAATTATCATTTTGATCAGTACAATTGTCGCCCCCATGATCAAAATCTCGGAGAGTGGGTGGAAGAAAAATGATTTCTTTTCTAAGAAGGGCTCCGGCATTAGGATGAAGTGATGCAAAGGGAAAAACGGACTCGTCAAAAGTGACATCGCGAGATATGTAAACCCTACCAGTAGAAATATCTAGGCATTTGACTCCTTTGTGAATTGGGCTATACCCAAGAAAAGCACATTGCTTTGAACGGAAGGCAAGTTTGCGTGTATTGTAGGGTCTAAGGTTGGGCCAGCATGCACAACCAAACACACGAAGAGATTTATAATCAGGACTAGTACCATAGAGTCGTGTGATAGGAGTTTCAAACTTGATGACTTTACTAGGAAGCAAGTTTATGAGATATGTGGCAGTCAAAAATGCTTCATCCCAGAATTTTAGTGGCATGGATGCATTTGCTAGTAGGGCTAGACCTACCTCAACAACATGACGGTGTTTTCTTTCTGCAGAGCCATTCTGTTGGTGGGCATGTGGACATGAAACATGATGCGAGATGCCAAGTTGCTGAAAGAAGGAATTGAGTTTCTTGTATTCACCACCGCAGTCAGTTTGCATGGCAATGATCTTAGTGTTCAGTTGTCTTTCAACAAGATTTTGAAAATTCTTGAAAACTTGAAACACTTCAGATCGTTTCTTAAGAAGATAGATCCAAGTAAATTTTCTATAGTCATCAATAAATCTTACCTAATATAGGTGTCTACCAACTGAAACAGGAGCTGGCCCCCAAACATCTGAGAATACAAGTTGTAAGGCTGCAGTGGAAATACTGGTAGAGATATGATATGGTAGCTGATGACTTTTAGCTTGCTGACATGGATCACAAACTGACTCAATGCTAGACTAAAAAACATGGGGAAGCTTATTTCTGCTAAGAACAAGTTTAACTATAACTGATGAAGGATGACCTAATCTACTGTGCCACTTTGCAGAAGACGGATTGATGGCGACAAAAGCTTGCTTATTTGAAGACGATGATGACGACGATGATATAAGTGGGTAAAGACCACCCACGCACTTGCCCCTAAGAAGTATTCTCCTCGTGTCCAAGTCCTTAACCAAAAAGAAGTAAGGATAAAATTCAATGAGAATACGATTATCAAGAGTAAACCTATGAACGGAGACAAGATTTTTTGAAGTTTCAGGAACATATAGAATCCTATTTAGATGCAAATTTTTCATGGGGGTTTTGAAAACTGAACGACCAAGATGAGTAATTTTCATACCAGAACCGCTTGCGGTGTGAACTTGGTCCGGTCCATGGTATTTGTCCTTGATGGTTAGCTTGTCCAGCTCTCCCGTGATATGGTTTGTTGCTCCGGTGTCCGCGTACCAGTTGGTGTCGATGCCATTGCCGTTGGTGACGGCATTTACCTCCTTCTCTTCATAGTCATCTTCCTCATATCGATCCCAACAAGGACGGGCACCTCCTGCATGAAACTTGTAACATATCTGACATTCAGGATAATCTCGAGGTGGTTGTCGACGTTGCTGTTGCTTCTGTTGTGGACGTCCTCGATAGCTTCTACCACCATTGACTGTAGAGGGAGAAGGGGGGCGCCTTCCTCGGCCACGCCCTCTGTGGCCGCGCCCACGGCCTCGGTTCTTGAACTGGCCATGCCCCATGTACACCGCATTGGCTGAGGAGTTGAAGCCCCCATCTTGGCCATCGCCAAGCATCTCTACCTGCTGATCAAAAGCAGATATCTGGGCGAAGAGATCATCCACGGTGATGGCAGATTTGACAGCGCCAATTGCTGCTACAACCGGATCATAGTCTCGGTCAAGGCCCGCAAGAACGTAGTCCACCATCTCAGGGTCACTAACCGGGCGACCTGCTGCTGCAAGCTCATCCCCGAGGTTCTTCATCTTGGCGATGTAGGTGCTGCTGGACATGATGCCCTTCTTCGTGTTGGCAATGGCGATCCGTAGATTCGTAATTCTGGATTGTGGCTGTGATGCAAATATAGTAGTAATTGCAGTCCATAGATCGTATGTGTTTTCCTTACCAATGACTTGAGCAAGGATCTCCTTGGATAGTGAATTCAACAGATAGCTTAGGACCTGTTGATCCTTCGACAACCATGGCCCGTACAATGGATTTGGTACTACGGTTGTTGTCTTGTCCGACTGCTGCTGCTCCACCGTTGTTGGGGGTGCGGCGTCGCTTCCATCGAGAAGCCCTGTAACCTGCGCTCCTCGCAGGCCGGGCATCACCTGAGCTTTCCACAAGAGGAAGTTCCCCTTTGTCAACTTCTCGGACGGAGGAGGACCGAGGTTGAGTACGACCGTAGCCGAGGTGGAAGACATAGCGATGGAAGAAAGATTTCTCGTGACTAGCTAGATCGGGAAGAGGAAGGCTCTGTATAACATGTAAGATTTGGAAGCGTTCTACTCTCCTGGAGGAGAGCCGCGTTGGGTATATATTGATTAGCGACAGGAAAAGCCCCTGCCGTGGCGTACAGGTTTCAGCCGATCACTTGGATGCAGCTATCGATCAGGAGACCAAGATACATGAGGAGTCTGATGTAGATACGGGAGGGAATAAAGATAAGTCATGTTTAGATTACAATAAGATTAAATCTGAATATTCTAACAGCTTCAAGTCGAAATCCTGATGGATTGCATCATGAACTATGCAATCCTGGTCTAAACTGAACCCTGACGCCGTTTGGCAAACCAGGATCGTCGACGTGTCATAGGATGGACAGGATTTGTGCCATTTCGCAATGTTTCCAGTTGGGCCGGCCCGCTTTAGTTTTTTCCTTCTTTTAAAATGTACATTTTTTTATTCTTTAAAACCGCAAAAAAGAGCACGTAGGGTGACTTGAATCCGAGACCTCCTGCTATTGGTCGATGGAAGTAAAACCAGGACAACACATCATTGTTCAATTTCTCACTTTTTCTTCTTTCTTTTCCTTTTCTTTTTCTGTTCTTTTTATTATTATTATTTGTTTTTTTCTCAAATTCGTGGTCATCTTAGTAGGAAATACCAAATGAGAAAAAACTTGTGAACCAAATTTTCAAAAGGAAAAAATATCACGATGTTTTGGAAAAAGATCACAGATTTAGAAAAGGTTCAATTTTTTTGAAAAGAAGTTCACAAATTTTTCAAAAGAAAAATTCATGGACTTTGGAAAAAAGTTTCACATATTAGATTAAAAAAAACTAAGAAATTGGAATCAAAGTCCTCATAAGTTGTAAAGCATAATCTTATATACAGTACTCCCTCCGTTCAGAAATACTTGTCATCAAAATGAATAAAATGAGATGTATCTAGATGTATTTTAGTTCTAGATACAACTCTTTTTGTCCATTTTGATGACAAGTATTTTCGGACGGAGGGAGTACTACAAGTACTGCTAGCATATCGAAATTCATACAATCTTGTCAAAATATATTAATTACTAGTACTAGCAAGCAGCAATCCTCAAACCCAATTAAAAAAAAGAGCAATCCTCAGACAGAAGCGCTGGTGGAGCTCTTCTCCGCGAGCGTCGAGCCGGCCTCCGAGCAGTCCACGACGTAATGGGGCTCTTGACGGCACGATCCGACCGACCGGCAGCATATGCTGCATCCGCTTAAATAATGCCCATGAGGCATGGACGTGACCTATAACAATTCCATAAGGCTCCTTTGATTCAAATGAATTCTATAGGATTTATGGAGGATTGAAATCCTTAGGAATTTTTTCTGTGTTGGTCTTTTGATTCATAGGCTTGGATCCCGTAGGAATTTTTCCTATGAAATTTTTTGTACTACATTTCATAGGAAATCTAACATCCACTCCAACCTCTTTTTTTAATTTCTTCATTTTTTCCGTGCCATCAAACACTACAACCCTATACTTTACCTATTCCTACGTTTTCAAGATCCTGCGAATCAAAGAGGCCCTAAGTGACAAATGAAGTTACTACATTGTGGCTTCCATTATTTCTAGAAACAATTTTTTCTAGTTAATAACAAGGTTGAAGCCTGAAAGTGCTTAATGCTCCCTAATAAATAGTAAAAAATACAAGTGATAAACAACGGTGTTTTTTACTGTTCATGGGGGAGCATGTGACCTCGGGTGCAAAAACTCCACGTCATGTTGAAGCCCAACTTTTGTGCAAGGATAGACTAAATCTTAGCATCAAAACTTGACATCAGCACACCAATCGATTCTCCAATTTCGACCAACGATGAATTTCCCTTAGCGTCAAAACTTCAGCAGTCAGGACATCAACGCACCAATCAATTCTCCAATTTCCACCAACGATGAATTTCCATGTATCCTCTCTCGGAGGAGGGTGACCGCCTTCATGTGGTGCAAGCTGGGCCTTGGCACTACAGGAATGATGCTGTCCTGATCGCCGAGTTTGACGGCATCGGTAATCCCGCGGATGTGCCCCTGGATTCCTTCAAAATCCGGGTGCAAATTCATGGCTTGCCGATTCCGATCAAGACTGAAGAGATGGGGTGGACTCTGGGAGCGAAGCTTGGCACCGTCGTCGCGGTGTCACATAAGAACAAGAAGATCGTTGACAAGCACCTCTGCGTTAGAGTCGAGCACAAGGTGGATGAACCTTTGAGGAAGTACATCGACACGACTCCCGTCGGCAGCTCAAACAAGATCCTTTTTTATGTTAAATATGAAAACTCCCTAATTTCTGCTTCTGCTGCGGCATCGTGGGGCATACCACGGCAAAGTTCTATGGTGTTCCTAGCGAAAAAGAAAGAAATCCTTCTCCATCGACATCAGGGCGCCGGCTCCATGGAAGGAGGACTATGCATCAGGATCCTCGGCCCGGCGGCTCCTCGACTATGGAGAGCTGATGGACGTGGCGTTCAAGGCCAAGCTTCTTGAAAAGGCGATCACGAAGGTGACGACGGCTGTCAAAAACCTGACGGTCGCGACGCCGCCGCCGTTTGAGGATAGCCGTGATGATGCAATTCTGGGGTCAGGGGGTTCCCAGGAGGGGAGCCTCCCGCTGACTGACGGCATCGCGGACCAAGGCCAGCAAGACACGGAGGCTGGAGGGGTCAAAGGGGAGCTTCCTACACCAACATGGGCGCTCCCGAACCCCTTTCAGCTGGTGCTGGTGATGTGCACATGGAGGCAGAGGCAGGTGCTGACTCCAGTACGAAAGGAGCTGCTGATGGGATCCTTGGGGCTGCTCTCTACACTAACCTGGGCGCTCCTGGGACTAGTACTAATGGTGCTTTGTTGGTGCACTCACAGACTGCACCCATAGCTAGCCAATATACTAATGTGGTGCAAGCATCTGGTTCTGCCCATGCTGCTGGGGAGCCTGGGCTTGGCAGCTTGCCCCTGGCTGGACCAAAGGTGACGCCGACGGATCATGGTGGCTCAGCGGGCGGCTTGACCGGGCGTCCTGTCCGGCTGGATGTTGATGACTCGGGTGGTGAGTCAAAATGGGGCCGATGGAAAAGATTGTACAAGGAAGAGCAAGTGGAGCGTACTGCTGTACATGGTGTGTGCGCCAAGCATGTCAAGTTTGGGGTACCCACTCCCCCGAACAGCGGCAGCGAGTTATCCAGTCGCAAGGTTGCCTATGCTGCTATTCTGGAGAGCACGGCGGCAAGCAAGAGGCGTCGCTTTGATGACCAAGGCTTAGTTTTCACCATGAATAGCAATAGCTCTGAGAGTTAGAGTATATGAGTGCCAATGATTTTTATGTTACTTGTAAAAGAGTGTGTGGTGAGAGAGTTGAGGCTGTAGTAGGCGTAGATGGGGATGTTGTTCATGTAACAGGGGAGATGGATGGGGGAGTGGATGAACGTGAGGATAGGAGGCGAGAGTCTATAGAAGAGGAAAAAGAGGAAGGTGGTACTAAAAAGGAAGCTACCGGCCCTGGGGCTACCGGTGACGAGGTTACAGACCTAGGGTAGGGTCATAGGCCTGACCTAAAGGCCCCTCCCAAGGTCACTATCTTAAGAGATCAAAAGACAAGACCTACGACGGTGGAGACAGTCGACTGAGGCGGTCCAAGGTGACACTTCATTCGACTGACTCACGTACCCAGGACGACTCAACTCCACTCGACTGGATCAGGCACTCGACCCCCGAAGACTAAACGTTTCTCGAAACAGTAACAGTCATATATTTACTCACTGTAGTAAACCCCATAACTACCCTTTACTGCAGGCGTTATCAGTAACGCCTGCCTTAATGTACCTTTAAGCCCTTGGTAACGTGGAGCATGGCTGGGGTCTTGGCATGCTATATAAGCCACCCCCTCCTCCAGAACAAGGGTTCGCACCTCTGTAACACATACATACATACATCAGTCGACCAAGCCCCCGGGCACGAGACGTAGGGCTTTTACTTCCTCCGAGAAGGGACCGAACTCGCAAAAACACTATGTGTACAACTTCGCCATAGCTAGGACCTTGCCTCTCCATTCGTACCCCCTACCCTCACTGTCAGACCTAGAACCACGACAGTTGGCGCCCACCGTGGGGCTAGGCGTCTTAGCGACATTTGGTGAAGTTGCAATCCATTCCCCGACCACTTTCATCATGGTGTCAAGCGGCGCTTTGGCGTCGGGCCACGAGATCCGGCTCGGCGCACTGGTCTTCGTCGCCGACGACTCCGCGTGGCTTAAGGAAGCCCGCTCGACGTTGAGGCTCTGCCCACCCGCGGAGCCACACACTTTCGCGCCGGAACCGGCGGCGTCCTCCTTCTGCGGCCGTCGACCCAATACTCGTCGTCCATCATCCCCGCTGGACACCGCCGTAAGCGATCCGGTCGTTCGCGGCTCCAGCGGTGGGTAAAACACGCGTTGGCTCGTCAAACGGCCACCCCGCAAGTCGCGGCCATCAAGCCCAACGGTTACCTTTACGAGCCGGCCGATCAGTCGACCGGGCTCGAAGATTCC
Source organism: Secale cereale (assembly GCA_902687465.1). Classification (NCBI taxonomy): domain Eukaryota; kingdom Viridiplantae; phylum Streptophyta; class Magnoliopsida; order Poales; family Poaceae; genus Secale; species Secale cereale. Next base: position 634,501,778 of record LR738714.1, read on the forward strand.
ATTTTCGAGTGCGGGAGCAGCGACCCCACGGCGGAAATCCTCATGGTCGATCCGCACCGTAGCCCGCCAGGTTTTCCTCGCAGGGAGAACGGAAGCAACGGCGGTGATCGGGCGCACGACAACGACAGTTACGTCCCTCAGCCCCTTACCTCCGAGCAGAGGGCTGAACTCTATCGCCGCAACGGAGATGCGCTCTTCACCCCCATCGTGGGGGATTCCCCGGAAGCTTTGGCCCTCGAAGCCACGCGCGCGGCCACCTTGGCCGAGCGCGCGCGCCTGGAAAACATCCAACGTTCACTCGACGAACAGGCCCGCCGACTGGTTCCCGAGTCCAGTCGACGGCCGCGGCAATGACGTTAGTGTGAGACTCAAGTGTTCCGCACACCAGTCCAAAACCTCGAAGCCGCGGCCCGTATCGCGGAGTCGATTCAGCCCTCCCAGTCGGAAGCTGGAAGAGGCCTTCAGCATATCCGAGCTTTGCTCCGAACGGCTGAAGAGCAAAAAGCGGCTGTCTCTCAGTCGCGCAACAGGTTTCACAGCAGATCGGTGGCTGCAGACACCGTATGGTCGGCCCACAGTCCAAGATCGCCCCTGAGGCGTGAGGAACGTGGTCCGCGGCATGACCGGCACCTGGGTCGGAACGACGACCCACTCGACCATCGACACGGACGCAACGACTGCCGTCGAGCGCTTACCCCTCCTCCGGGGAGTGGGTCACACTCGCCTCCGCGGCACGTGGGCACGCGCCTGCGAGACGACGAGCGTAGGGTTCCCCCGGATCCCCGGCGGCCTGGCTTCGACGCGAGGTCCATCCTTGTGCAAGGCCGGGTCGACCGTAACCGGGCATCCAGGGACGAGCGAGGCGGAGACCAACCCTCTGGCAGCCGAGCGCCGGCCTCCGGGCCCGAGTGCTTCTGCAGTGCAATCAGGGCTGCAGAGATCCCCCCGAGCTTCAGGCTGGCGGCCGGAGTAAGCAAATTCACCGGTGAGTCGAAGCCGGACACGTGGCTGGAAGACTACCGAGTGGCCGTGCAGATCGGAGGAGGCAATGACGACGTGGCCATGAAGCACCTCCCCTTGATGCTGGGAGGCTCCGCCCGGGCGTGGCTCAACCAGTTAGCCCCCAGGAGCATATACAGTTGGGAAGAGCTCGCTCGGGTGTTCGTTCGGACCTTCGAAGGCACCTGCAAACGACCTGCTGGGCTCGCCGAGCTTCAGCATTGCACGCAGAAGCCGACTGAAACTTTGAGGGACTACATTCAGCGGTGGACCACTTTGCATCACACGGTGGAAAACGTCTCCGAGCACCAGGCGGTGTGCGCTTTCAAGGAAGGCGTGCGCAATCGGGAGTTGAATATGAAGTTTGGGCGAACAGGCGACATGTCCCTGTCACGAATGATGGAAATTGCCAGTCGGTACGCCAATGGTGAAGAGGCCGATCGGCTCCGTAGCGGCAAGAAACCAGTTGGGCAGGACGACCAGAATCACAATCGAAAGAACAAACGTAAGGCCGACCCAGCTGCACAGGGAGAGGCCGCGGTGGTCAATCAAGGGAAGGGCAAAGGAAAGCCCAAAGGCTCATGGGCCCCCAAGAAAGGAAAGGGTCAGGCTGGAGATGATATGCTCGACCAGCCTTGTCCCATACACACTAAGAAGGACGACGAGGGAAACTTGGTGTACCCCAAGCACACCACTCGACAGTGTCGACTCTTGATCTAGAGTTTCCAGAAGGACCAGTCCACTGAGAAAGAGAAGGAATCGGAAGAGTCCGAAGACAAGGAAGGGGACAGAGGATACCCCCGCATCAACTCCACCTTGGTGATTTTCGCAGACGTCGAGAGTAAGAGTCGACTGAAGATCATCAACAGAGAAGTGAACATGGTTGCTCTGGCGACCCCCACGTTCCTGAAGTGGTCGAAGACCCCCATCACATTTGACCAGTCCGATCATCCAGCGCACATCGCCACCCCTGGGCGGCAGGCGTTGGTGGTCGACGCAGTGGTCGAAGGCACTCGACTGACCAGGGTTCTTATGGATGGAGGCACTGGCTTGAATATCTTGTATGCAGCAACCCTCTGGGATATGGGCATTCCGATGTCCAAGCTAAGGGAAAGTAACATGAGGTTCCATGGGGTAATCCCCGGGAAGAAGGCCGACTCACTTGGTCAGATCTCACTCGGCGTCGTCTTTGGTGAGTCCAAGAACTACCGAAAGGAGAAGCTGACGTTCGAAGTGGTGGACTTTAACAGCGCTTATCATGCCATCCTGGGTAGGCCAACCTGCCAGGTTCATGGCTCGATCATGTTACGTCTACCTCAAGCTGAAGATGCCAGGACCCAACGGTGTCATAACCATCACCGGGAACCGGCAGAAAGTGGAAGAATGCTTCCAGAAAGGCTCGAAGATCGCCGACGAGCAGATGGAAGCAGTAGAGATGGAGGAGTACCAGATGCAAGTGGATCCATGCGACCTGCTAAGGGCAAAGAAGCTGGCTTTCGAGTCGGCCTTTCAGTCGGCCGGGGACACAAAACCCGTGCACATCCACCCCACCGACCCCAATGCAGCGCCGACCCACATCTCCACCACACTCGACAGCAAATAGGAAGAAGCGCTCATCCAGTTCCTCCGTGAGAACTGGGACATCTTTGCATGGAAACCATCGGACATGCCAGGTGTGCCCAGAGAGCTGGCTGAGCACCATTTGCGAGTCGACCCAAAGGTGAAACATGTGAAGGAACATCTCCATCGATCCGCTGCGGAGAAGCGAAAGGCGATTGGCGAAGAGGTGGCTCGACTCCTAGCAGCAGAGTTCATCCGCGAGATATACCTCGCCGAGTGGCTCGCCAACGTCGTCATGGTCCCCAAGAAGGACAAGTCTCTCCGCATGTGCATCGATTTCAAGCACATCAATCGGGCCAGCCCGAAAGATCATTTTCCTCTCCCCCGCATCGATCAAATAGTCGACTCGACTACGGGATGTGAGCGTTTGTCCTTTCTGGACGCATATTCCGGATACCATCAGATCCGTCTGTATGGGCCCGATGAAATAAAGACAGCCTTCATCACCCCTTGCGGGTGTTTTTGCTATGTCACCATGCCTTTCGGCCTCAAAAATGTCGGCGCCACCTTCATGCACATGATCCAGAAATGCTTGATAAAGCAAATTAGTCGGAACGTCGAGGCGTACATGGATGACATCGTGGTCAAGTCACGGAAAGATTCCGACCTACTGACTGACCTCGCCGAGACATTCGCAAACCTCAGAAGTTACGATATCAAGCTCAACCCGTCAAAGTGTACATTCAGAGTTCCTGGTGGCAAGTTGCTCGGTTTTCTCGTTTCCGAACGGGGAATCAACGCCAACCCAGAGAAAGTCGGCGCCATCCTCCGAATGAAATGCCCCAAGCATATACACGACGTCCAGAAGCTTACTGGTTGCTTGGCCGCATTGAGTCGATTCATTTCTCGGCTCGGGGAGAAGGCACTGCCTCTCTACCGACTCATGAAGAAATCTGACAAGTTCGAGTGGAATCCCGAAGCCGAAGCAGCGTTTGAGGAACTCAAAGCCCTGCTGTCCACCCAGCCGGTGCTCGCTGCCCCAGTCAGCGTTGAGCCTCTCCTGCTGTACATTGCTGCCACCGGACAAGTCGTCAGTACTGTACTCACGGTCGAGCAGGAAGAAGAGGGCAAGGCATACAGGGTCCAACGTCTGGTCTATTACATATCCGAAGTTTTGACTCCCTCCAAGCAAAGGTATCCACATTACCAAAAGCTTGTGTACGAGATCTACTTGACTGCAAAAAAGGTTGCCCATTATTTCTCGGATCACTCAATCTCAGTCGTCAGCGACGCCCCATTATCAGAGATACTAAACAACCGAGATGCAACCGGTCAAGTGGAGAAATGGGCGATTGAACTTCTTCCGTTAGATATCAAGTTCGAAGCGAAGAAAGCCATCAAGTCTCAGGCCATTGCGGATTTTGTGGCTAAGTGGATAGAACAAGAGCTTCCGACTCAAGTTCAGTCGGACCATTGGACTATGTTCTTCGATGGGTCCAAAATGCTGAACGGATCCGGTGCAGGCATGGTCCTGATCTCTCCTAGGGGCGACAAGCTCAGCTACGTCCTTCAGATCCATTTTGATTCATCAAACAACGAGGCTGAATACGAATCACTTTTGTATGGGTTGCGTATGGCCATCTCACTCGGCGTCCGTCGCCTGATGGTCTACGGCGATTCCGACCTAGTGGTGAACCAAGTAATGAAAGAATGGGACGTCAGGAGCCCGACAATGACCAGTTATTGCAGTGCAGTGCGAAAGCTTGAAAAGAAGTTCGAAGGCTTAGAGCTCCATCATGTGCCCAGAGCAAAGAATCAGCTAGCCGACGATCTCGCAAAAATTGGGTCGACTCGGAGGTCCATACCCAAGAATGTGTTCCTAGAGCATCTGCACACTCCCTTTGTCAAGGAAGACCCCTTCACGGAAGAGCCCCCGCAGCCAGTCAGTGCAACCGATCCGACTGAGGTCGAAGTACCTGCCGTGGTCGACTTGATCATGAAGGTCTTGGTAATCACACCTGATTGGACTGTGCCATATATATCATATCTGCTCAGACAAGAACTCCCAGAAGATGAAGAAGAAGCGCGCCAAATCGTCCGCCGATCCAAAGCATTCACAGTCATTCAAGGTCAGCTCTACAGAGAAAGCGTCACCGGAGTTGCCCAGCGCTGCATCGATCCAGAGGAAGGTCGACTGATCTTGGATGAAATCCACTCGGGGACTTGCGGCCAGCACGCTTCCTCTTGGACTATCGTGGCCAAAGCATACCGAGCCGGATTTTACTGGCCCCGCGCCAACGAGATGGCCAAGGATATTGTGGATAAATGCGCAGGGTGCCAGTTCTACTCCAACATGTCACACAAGCCAACATCCGCCCTCAAAACCATCCCACTAGTCTGGCCCTTCGCTGTTTGGGGCTTAGATATGGTCGGCCCCTTCAGAACAGGCAGGAGCGGATTCACTCACCTTCTGGTGGCAGTCGACAAGTTCACCAAGTGGATTGAGGCCAAACCCATCAAGAACCTCGAGTCGAGCACCGCCATCAACTTCATTAAGGAACTAATATTCAGATATGGGGTCCCTCACAGCATCATCACAGACAACGGCTCCAACTTTGACTCGGATGAATTCAGAGCTTTCTGTACTTCCCAAGGGACGCGAGTCGACTACGCCTCCGTAGCACACCCTCAGTCGAATGGACAAGCGGAAAGAGCGAATGGGCTGATTCTCCAAGGCCTAAAGCCACGGCTCATGCGCGACCTCAGGCATGCCGCCGGGGCTTGGGTAACCGAGCTGCCCTCTGTCCTGTGGGGTCTGAGGACAACTCCGAATCGGTCGACTGGCCGTACCCCTTTCTTCCTGGTCTATGGGGCCGAAGCTGTATTGCCGAGTGACTTATTACACAATGCCCCCAGGGTAGAACTCTTCTCCGAAGCCAAGGCAGAGCAAGCTCGTCAGGATGCAGTCGACCTTTTAGAAGAGGAAAGAGAGATGGCCTTGATCCGGTCGACCATCTATCAACAGGACCTCCGTCGATTCCACGCTCGCAACGTGAGAAGTCGAGCGTTCCAGGAAGGAGACCTGGTCCTCCGAGTGCATCAGAAACGTCCGCACAAGCTCGCCCCAGCATGGGAAGGCCCGTTCATCATCACGAAGGTGCTGCGCAATGGAGCTTACCACCTCTACAATGTAGCCCAGAAGAAAGACGAACCTCATTCGTGGAATGCGGGCCTACTCCGCCGTTTTTTCACTTGAAGCACTCAACAGTCGAGTTGTAATAAAGATTCCCCAATTTGTTTCAAAAGCAAGATAGCAATGATTCCTTAACAATTGGTGTCCTCCAAATCCCCCAGTGGGTGCTTAGAACGTCACAAGTACAAGGCGGTTCGGTCCTCCGAACTCCGCCACAAGTACAACGTAGCTTGGAATCGCCTAAGTTATAAACATTCTACTCCGAGTGAAGAGCGACCCTCTCACTCGAGGGCTTAGCCACGACCCCGTGACTCGCCTAAGTTACAACTATCTACTCCGAGTGAAGAGCAACCCTCTCACTCGGGGGCTTAGCTGCGGTCCTCCGAGCTACGCCACAAGTACAAGGCGGTTCGGTCCTCCGAACTCCGCCACAAGTACAACATAGCTTGGAATCGCCTAAGTTATAAACATTCTACTCTGAGTGAAGAGCGACCCTCTCACTCGGGGGCTTAGCCGCGACCCCGTGACTCGCCTAAGTTACAACTATCTACTCCGAGTGAAGAAAAACCCTCTCACTCGGGGGCTTAGCTGCGGTCTGATACGTCCAAAACGTATCTATAATTTCTGCTTGCTCCATGCTTCTTTTGTGTGATATTGCTATGATATTTATGCACTCCCATACACTTTTGATCATATTGGACTAACCTATTAACTCAGTGCACCACAGTGCCAGTTCCTGTTTTCTGCTGTTTTTCTATTTCAGGTTTCCCCCATATTAAAAGTGCTCCAAAAATTCCGGGAAAAATACAGGAAAAATCAGCGTACAGGAAGCTTCGCGAAGAACCAAAGCGGGGCCAGAGGGGAGCTAGGGGTGACGCAGGAGGCCACCCGGCGCGGCCCCACCCCTAGCCGTGCCAGGGGGGCGCCTGGTGCCCCGGCTCCGCCTCTGGTGACCCCCCTTCGCATATATATTCCTCGCATCCCGAAACCCTCGAGGACAGAACCCTTTTTCGCGATCTCGCCTCTGTTCCGCCGCCGCCGCGCTTCCAAGATCGGGAGCATCAGGAGAACTCTTCCCGGCACCCTGCCGGAGGGGAGAACCACCACCGGGAGCTTCTCCACCACCATGGACACTTCCCGGATGAGTCGTGAGTAGTCCACCTTGGACCATGGGTCCATGATCAGTAGCTATGTGATGTTCTCCTCCCCTCTTTGTTCTTCATGGTTTAGACCTCGTGAGCTGCCCTACATGATCGATGCACATATGTAATCTTTATGCTGTTGCTCTGCTGAGTTTGCTGGGATCCGATGGATTATGAGATTATGTTCAGATTGTGTGTGAGTAATATATTTGATTCACCTCTTTTATATTTATGTTCTTGAGTAATTCTTGCATGTTCTCCATTGCTGTTTATTGCTTTGGCCAAGTAGTAGGTAGTAACTCCAAGAGGGAGCGTTATGCTTGATTGTGGGTTCATGCCCCCTGATGACTAGCTTGAGTGACAGAAACATGAGTCTAGGGGATGTGTTGTTGCCACAAGGGGGAAAACAACGGTGCTTGTACTTGCGGGTGCAAGGATTGTTTACTTTACGCAAAGTTCTTTTAATGCAGTTGTCTGTTGCTTTGAGTTTACACTTTGGGTGGGATTCGCAACTTAATACCAGCGAGATGTTCTGGATAGATATCTCAAGGTGGATGATTAGTAGTAGATGCAGATGGATTTCGGTCTAGTTGCCTTGGCGTACCGCCCATGCTTTTGAGCCTCTACCTTTCTTTGCAGCATAGTTAGCATTGGTTTGCGCACATAATCCTGTCAATTGCCCAGCTGTAATTTGTTTACCTCGCTTTGCTGTTTTATCGTCTTTTGGGAGAGAGACATTACTAGAGAACATCATGGGACCCCGGTCCATATTACCACCACTGATCACACCCGCTATTTACTTCCTGTTCTTATTTCCTAGTTGCAGTCATAGCTATCATTATTATCTCTTGTGTTTGATCCTTTGTAAACAACAAGGCCGGAGGGATTGACAACCTCTCTGTACTCATTGGGAGCAAAGTTATTTGTATCTGTGTGCAGGTCGTGTCAACCGCTAAGTTTCTGGCGCCGTTGACACCTTCTTGTCGACCCTCGGAGTCTCACGGGATTCGATCCTTGGTACCTTTGCCAAGGGAAATTTGCTGCTACGCTACATCTCAACCTTCCACTTGGGGTAACCAACGAGGGGCGAGAAGCCATCAAGCAAAGTTTCTGGCGCCGTTGCCGGGGACTCCACTCTTCAAGATAGGGGAGTTGCACGCTATCTTTTATCTTTGCTTTTTAGTCTTGTTAGTTTACCTTTCAGTTTTTGCTTTAGTGTCCTTTATCAAAAATCACAAAAAAATTATTTGCTTTTCTGTTAGTAGTCCTTTCTGTTTAGTCAAGCATGTTAGGATTTGGTGCTTTGAGGGAATAAGAAGTTCTAGATTTCCATCAAAGGGATGGAGAAAATATGAAGAAGGCATGAGACATAATTTATGATGCACATAGGAGAATTATGCCTTGGATACCTATAAAAATTGTGCTTAGAAATTTTTACCATGGTCTTTTTAAATGGTGTAAACACTCTCTTGATATTATAGCTGAAGGAGATTTCCTAGAGTGTGATGAAGCTAGAGCTCTTGAAATTATACATGGTCTATCTAGTTACTTTGTTTATGATCATAGTTTTGATACTGTCATAGATAGACTTGCTACTATTGAGAAGAGAATGGATGCTCTAGACTTGATGAAGGTAGAGAAACCCAAACCCAATAAGAGGGATATTTTGGAAATAGACAATGATTGGGAGCCTTTTGTTAGGATTAGCATCTCTAATCAAGACTTCCTTGCTTATTGTGATATTGGATCTATGGTTTCTACTATGCCAAAAATTGTTCATGATTCTTTAAAATTTAACATGGACAGATTATCATCCTATCATGAACATGCTAATGGAGATATTTCTGAGATCCAGGGAAGAATAAAAGACGTGCCAGTTACATTCCTTAAAGGGATTGCAATGGTTGATTTCTTCATCATGAAGCCAAACCAAGGAAATATAGTGCTTGGAAGGGACTTCCTCCGAGCCGTAAAAGGCTTCATCGATATAGGTAAGGGACAAATCCGCCTACGCGGGAAGGCAAAAGGTACGTACCCCTTTCCTAGAAGGAACAAGGGTGAACTTGTTGAGGAACCATTTGAAGCAATTTATAACTCCGATTATTATGATGACTTTTGATTCCTCCTTTTTGCATCATGCCTAGCTTAAAGGCATAAAAGAAAGCGCTTTTGGGAGGCAGCCCATAACGAATTAGGTTTTATTTTGCTTTTGTTGTGTCTTGATATTTTTTACTACAGTAGCATCATCATTGTATCTTTTCTTTTTAGCTTTGTGCCAAGTTTAGCCTCCGATTGCAAGAAAGTTCAAAAGTTGTTATGTGCTGTCCAGAAAACAGATTCTGTCCTTGGACAGAAAAATTCGAATAAAATCACCAGATCATCTCTTTGATCTGAATTTTTTTGACAGCGTGCGCTATACAATTGGCTTTCGGGCGTCTGTTCTGAGTTTTTTGATTTGAGTTGCAGAAGTGCCCCGAAAAAATTATTTACTACCTGCTGGTCTGTTTTTTACAGATTCTGTCCTGTTTTGCCTTTTCTTCGTTTTGCAAACCTTGAGCTTGCTTTTTCTTTGCAAAAACCTTTTGGCAATCTTGACAAACAGTAGCTCTTCAAGATTATCTTTATTTCCAGTAGGGAAAAATTATTTTATTGTGGGTACTAACCTCGCTAATCAGATTATGATGAGTTATGTATGAAGGGATTTTTCAAGTGTGCGAGGGAAGATGATAAAAAAAGATTCAGGAGGGTCAAATGCTCAAGCTCGGGGATGCCCCCATGCACCCCCAAGAAATATTCAAGAAGACTCAAGCGTCTAAGCTTGGGGATGCCCCCATGCATCCCCTTCTCCATCAACAATTATCAGTTCGTCTTTCGTTCCACTATAATTATCACTTCATGTGTTATGTGCTATGCTTGGAGCATCTTGCTCTTAGTTTCCTTTTTAGTTTTCTTTAGCTTTGCTTGCTGTTCATAACAAGTTAGAACCTAGCTTTCTTTGTGTGGGAGAGAAACACGCTCCACTTCAACCTAGAACACAACATAGGATTTTCATGCTTATCTTTGTTGTGTGTGTTCTTTGTCTTTCCATAGCTGCTGTCATGTTTAGCTCTTAGTTTTCATGCTTTTCTTTTTAAAGAGCTTTTGTTTAGTTGGTTGCTGAACTCTCCTGAGTTTTCATGTTTATCTTGTTAAGAGAGTTGGCCTGTTGCACTGAGTTGTGTGTCTTAACTTAAAGTAGGTAATTGAGGTTGCTATTTAATTTTAGTAGTAACTTGCAATAGTTTTGAGGTATTGCCATGAGTAATGTCTGAACTTTTGGTGTCAAGAGCTTTAGCCTATTAGTGATAGATGTCGTATTTTGGGCAATCCGTGTTTATTTTCGAAAACCTACAAATAGTTGAGAACTTTAGCTACTAAATGGATCACTAATCTTTGGAGGGATCGAATATTAGAGTACACTCACGTACCATGAGCCGAGGATGCGCAAGGATAACCAAACCCCCATACACTCCTCCTCGGGGTACTTGTCTCTTTGTGAACCTCCTAATTAGATTGAGAGTTACCGATAATAAGTGCATGAGTTCTTCGGACTAATGTGAGTATTCGAAAGTTGACACTTCCACCTAGCCATATTTTTCTAGCCTCTTCGGTACCGTGCATTGCCCTTTCTCACCTCAAGAGTTGGCGCATACTTCGCCGGTGCATCCAAATCCTTGGCACGATACGCTCTGTCATCATAAGCCTCATTATAACCTTCCTCAAAACAGCCACCATACCTACCTATCAAGGCATTTCCATAGCCTTTCCGAGATACATTGCCATGCAACATCCATCTTCTCATGACTTGATCTTCATGTCATACATGCTTTTTGCTTGATCGATGAGCCGCATGCTAGTTGGGCCTTGCCCTAATCATTGCTACATGACGCGCTAGTATCATTGCATATCCTGCTACACTGGCAGAGGCATACATTTGCATACATCATGATAGTTTCATTTTCTTTATGTTGAGTACTTTTGTAAAGTGTGAAAGATCTTCTATACTTCTTGTAATAAATAGAGTGTTGCCCCTAAAGTGAGGAAAAGATCCCAAAGAGGACAAAATCAAAAGATCCCAAAGAGGACAAATGAGAGTTAAATAGAAAGAGCCATTGAAGCCACAAAAAAATAGAAAAAAGAAAAAAAGAAATAAAAAGAGAGAAGGGGGCACACTACTATTCCTTTTGAGAGATCCACACTCGTACTCCATCTTATACCTTGTACTCCATAGAGATTATCATTCATGCATATAGCTATGTGGGGACCTTCACACTATAGAACTTGGCTTGTATATTCCAATGATGAGCCTCCTCAAAAGAGCTCTAGGTCTTCTTGAGCAAGCAAGTTGGATGCACCCCCACTAGTTCCATTGGAGAGCTTACCTTAGCTCATATGTGCATCCGTTGCATGGCAATCCCTACTCACATCATATCTATCATTTGGCTTTCTCTCGCCTATGATTGTCCTCATTGATGTGAGCCTTTCACACCTTTTTTTTGTCTTCCCCCTTCATCATTTTTCTCTCTTTGCCATCCTAAGTGTCGACTTTCTTGCTTACGCTCATCCATTGCATGAGTGCTCAAAATATCGAAAGGGAGTGGATCATTTTGACTTGTACCTGGCCGGTGGTCTGGGGATGAGTCAAGATAAGATTCCAAAGAAGACCAAGTGTGAAACTTTAGTAGATTAAGTTCTCAACAATACAAAAACTATGTTTTACTCTCTCGTATATCCCTATCCCCTTTCTTGCACGCAAACACCATTTGGAGACATTCGAGTCACGGACAGCGAGAGCTCTTGCACCTTTATGTTCTTATGTTGCTTGTTACAATGCTAATATAGACTCTTGCTTGTTATGACTTGAATTGAATTACATGCCTTGATTGCTTTACTTAAAAAGTTCTTATATGGTTGATAGCATGTCACCACAGAAATTATGCTTGTTATCATTTACCTACTCGAGGACGAGCAGGAATTAAGCTTGGGGATGTTGATACGTCCAAAAGGTATCTATAATTTCTGCTTGCTCCATGCTTCTTTTGTGTGATATTGCTATGATATTTATGCACTTCCATACACTTTTGATCATATTTGGACTAACCTATTAACTCAGTGCACCACAGTGCCAGTTCCTGTTTTCTGCTGTTTTTCTATTTCAGGTTTCCCCCATATTAAAAGTGCTCCAAAAATTCCGGGAAAAATACAGGAAAAATCAGCGTACAGGAAGCTTCGCGAAGAACCAAAGCGGGGCCAGAGGTGAGCCAGGGGTGGCCCAGGCGGCCACCCGGCGCGACCCCACCCCTGGCCGCGCCAGGGGGGCGCCTGGGGCCCCGGCTCCGCCTCTGTTGACCCCCTTCGCATATATATTCCTCGCGTCCCGAAACCCTCGAGGACGGAACCCTTTTTCACGATCTCGCCTCTGTTCCGCCGCCGCCGCGCTTCCCAGATCGGGAGCATCAGGAGAACTCTTCCCGGCACCCTGCCGGAGGGGAGAACCACCACCAGGAGCTTCTCCACCACCATGGACGCTTCCGGGATGAGTCGTGAGTAGTCCACCTTGGACCATGGGTCCATGATCAGTAGCTATGTGATGTTCTCCTCCCCTCTTTATTCTTCATGGTTTAGACCTCGTGAGCTGCCCTACATGATCGAGGCACATATGTAATCTTTATGCTGTTGCTCTGCTGAGTTTGCTGGGATCCGATGGATTATGAGATTATGTTCAGATTGTGTGTGAGTAATATATTTGATTCACCTCTTTTATATTTATGTTCTTGAGTAATTCTTGCATGTTCTCCGTTGCTGTTTATTGCTTTGGCCAAGTAGTAGGTAGTAACTCCAAGAGGGAGCGTTATGCTTGATTGTGGGTTCATGCCCCCTGATGACTAGCTTGAATGACAGAAACATGAGTCTAGGGGATGTGCTGTTGCCACAAGGGGGAAAACAACGGTGCTTGTACTTGCGGGTGCAAGGATTGTTTACTTTACGCAAAGTTCTTTTAATGCAGTTGTCTGTTGCTTTGAGTTTACACTTTGGATGGCATTCACAACTTAATACCAGCGAGATGTTCTGGATAGATATCTCAAGGTGGATGATTAGTAGTAGATGCAGATGGATTTTGGTCTACTTGCCTTGGCGTACCGCCCATGCTTTTGAGCCTCTACCTTTCTTTGAAGCATAGTTAGCATTGGTTTGCGCACATAATCTTGTCAATTGCCCAGCTGTAATTTGTTTACCTCGCTTTGCTGTTTTATCATCTTTTGGGAGAGAGACATCACTAGTGAACATCATGGGACCCCGGTCCATATTACTACCACTGATCACACCCGCTATTTACTTCATGTTCTTATTTCCTAGTTGCAGTCATAGCTATCATTATTATCTCTTGTGTTTGATCCTTTGTAAACAACAAGGCCGGAGGGATTGACAACCTCTCTGTACTCGTTGGGAGCAAAGTTATTTGTATATGTGTGCAGGTCCTGTCAACCGCTAAGTTTCTGGCGCCGTTGACACCTTCTTGTCGACCCTCGGAGTCTCATGGGATTCGATCCTTGGTACCTTTTCCAAGGGAAATTTGCTGCTACGCTACATCTCAACCTTCCACTTGGGGTAACCAACGAGGGGCGAGAAGCCATCACGGTCCTCCGAGCTACGCCACAAGTACAAGGCGGTTCGGTCGTCCGAACTCCGCCACAAGTACAACGTAGCTTGGAATCGCCTAAGTTATAAACATCCTACTCCGAGTGAAGAGCAACCCTCTCACTCGAAGACTTAGCCGCAACCCCGTGACTCGCCTAAGTTACAACTATCTACTCCGAGTGAAGAGCAACCCTCTCACTCGGAGGCGAATTTAATCGAAGGCGTCGACTCAAAGATTCAGACAGTCAGAAGAAGAGCGACGAACCAAAAGATCAAAATCAAATGAAAGCCCTACAAGGTTCGGGCAAGAGTACTTGGGCCACAGACCCACCAAAGCTTAACGAGTACAAATCCACGCGGCATTCCGCAGCGAATAAAGGATAATGTATCAAAGTCATGGCTCGGGAGGGGGCGGGCTTGTAGGCGCGACAAATTCGTCCAAATCAATCCCGTCGGCGATACGAGTGGCAGCCTCCAAGAAGGTCTCCATGAAGGAATGGAATTGGAGCTCCTTCGTGTTTGCGACCTTCAGCGCAGCAAGCTTCCTCTCCTTCACCTCCATGTAGTGCACACGGACCAAAGCCAGCGCCACGTCTGCTCCTCCCCGGGCGGCCGACTTCTTCCATTCTTGCACTCGGTCGGGGACCTCATTGAGTCGAGTCATCAAAGACTCGAGGTCGTTCTCCTGCACGACTCCCCTCCAGAGTGCAGCGTCGATTCGGGCCATCACCGCCTTCAGTCGTCCCAGGTAATCAGTGGCTGCAGTGAGGCGAGACTCCAGCCTCAGTATGTTCATGGAAACCTCGTCCTTCACAATGAAGTTGGCGGGGTCCAAGCCAGGCTCGACCCGGCTAGTCTCCTCTCCGAAGTTACGGCAGAACTCTGCACCAAGAATAGCAGTCAAGTTAGCAGATGCAACACGGGTCGACCAGCCCAATTTCAACCAATCCAAAGAGGACATACCTTCGAGCACGAGGTACCATTTTTTGGTGAGGTCGCCCAGATACGCCTCAAGATCAAGCCTCTTCCGAAACAGAGCCTCATATTTGTCGTTCAAGTCGGCCCTGGACTTCTTCAGCTGAGCCACCTCCTTGTTGGCCGTGTCGAGTGAACCGTACAGTCGGATAATCTCCGCCTCGAGTGCGCCCACAGAAGCCAGCTTCTTCTCCGCCAGCTCCGACTTCTCCTGGGCCGCCTGCTAGGCCGCCGCCAAGTCAAGATCCTTTGCTCCAAAGCTGCTCTCAGTTGACCTACCAAGGCCGCCACTGGACAGATGAACATGAAGGAACACTCTAAGCGAAAAGTCAGTCGACAGGAGACAGAAGTAAGTTACCAGCCGCATCGTCTTGCGTCTTCTTCAGATGGTCCCGGGCCAACTGCAAGTCAAGATTGAGCTGGATTTGCTTCTGCTCAAGATCCGCAAACTTGGCCCCGAACTCGCAAGATTTCTGCATCAACGAGACAAAGCAAAGATTATAAGACTATAGTCGAGTCAGATCACTCAACCGCAGCCTCGGGGACTACACCCAGTGGGTGCACTGAGCGTGCCCCCACTGGTTTCACTCGGCCGAGATCAGTCTGGCGCGAGCTCAAAAAAAACATGGAAGTTCTATAGTAAGACCATGGCCGACTGCAATCAGTCGACCACGGTCTCGGGGGCTACACCCAGTGGGTGCACTGAGCGTGCCCCCACTGTGTTCAATCGGCCGAGATCAGTCCGGCGCGAACTCAAGGAAGACAGGAAAAGAAGAACACCCAGTGGGTGCGATACCTCACAAAGCAAAACAAGCAGATTTTTCCCGAAATTAGAAAGTACTCTGACAACATACCTGGACGTTGGCCCGAAGAGTAGAGCTGGCATCGTAAACCGCCATGCTGGCCTCATATGCCGCCTTCGTCCACCCCATCATCACCTCCGCCTGGCGAACGGCCTCTTGTGCCGCCCCCACAGAGTCCTCTGGGAGGCGATAGGTGGAGAAAAGGACGGACGAAGCAGCGGGTGTCGAGTCGGCCGCAGGCGCAGGCGCTGGGTCGACGGCACGGATCGGCGCTGAGTCAACAACCGGAGTGGACGCTGGGATGACAACCGAGGCAGGCGCTGGGTCGGCACCGGGCGCAGGCGGTGGGTCGACGACGAGCGTGGTCGACACAGGGACAGCGAACGAGACCGTGGTTCGAGCCACGTCCTCGGGTCGCTGGACTCCCGGGCCAGAAGGCGCCTTCCGGCCCTTCCTCCTTGCACGCCGGTAGTCCTCCCCCAGCCACTCCTCGTCCTCGTCATCGTCTGGCAGCTCTATGACAAGGCATGGCGCTTCAGATCAAACAGAGAACCAAGTCAATCGACTATCGCCCGCGAAAGAAAAGAAAGACAAAAACGAATCTCATAGAGCCCATACCCGCTCGAGATGTCGCGGCGTCCGTGATCTCCTCGTCGTCTCGACCCCGGTCGATGTCCATCGAGGTCGTGGAAGCGGCGGCTCTGGAAGATTAAGTCAAGAAATGAGTCGACCAAAATTGCAGTCGACACCCAAGAAACAAAGAAAAGCAAGCCCGAGCGACACTTACGTGGAGGCGATGGGTACGTCCACCTTGATCCTTGGCAGGGCCTTCCGGGGCTTGGTGGTAGTGACTTTGGTCTGCTTGGGCGTCTTCTCCGCTGGCTCGGGGGTGGTCGTGCGAGTACGCTTGGGCGTCCGGGACCCTGAAGGGCCCGCGTGAGGTCGAGGGGCCCCTGGGTCGTTCCTCTCCTTGGACCGGCGCTCGACACGGGGAGGTGACTCGACCTCCTCCCCACTGTTATACTCCTCGCTCTCCTCAGTCTCCTCCTCCGACTTCCACTCGGCAGCGTCACCCGTACCCTCCTCGACCTCCTGTCCCGAGTCTCCGTTGGGCAGCGAGTACATCTCTGTATATATCTGCAGAGAAAAGAAGTTCACCAAATACCAGTCGGAATCATCAATAAAGATCACGAATCAATCGACAGATACGTCACTCGGAAGCGGAAGGCTAACCTTGTCTGGCAGGTGGTCGGCGTCGAATGGGATGATCCTCCCCGACCCCCTGGGGTTGTCCTTGTTCTCGGTGACGCTCTTCAAGCACTGCACCACGTACTTCGGGTCGGCCGCCTCCGGGTGGACTCGAGATGAGTCGTCAGTGCCGGAGTACAGCCACATCGGGTGGTCCCGGACTTGGAGCGGTTGGATCCTCCGCGAGATATACACCTCGAGCAAGTCCATCCCCGTCACCCCCTCGCGGACTAGCTGGACAACCCTCTCCATCAGCATATCTACCTCGTCCCTCTCGGCCTTGCTCACTACCATCGAAGGAGGCGGGCTGGCTCGACCTAGGGTGAATGGAGGAAGGCCAGTCGACTGATGATACGGCCAAAACGTATCTATAATTTCTGCTTGCTCCATGCCACTTTTGGGTGATATTGCTATGATATTCATACACTTCCATACACTTTTGATCATATTTGGACTAACCTACTAATCCAGTGCACCCCGGTGCCAGTTTCTATTTTCGGCTGTTTTTGTATTTCAGGTTTTCACGTTACGAGAACTGCCAGGAAAAATCCAGAAAAATCATATAAAAAATCAGCGTTCCAGAACCTACCTTGCATCCGAAGGGCAGCCGGGGGGGGCCACCAGGGCTCCAGGCGCCCTGGCGGCGCGCCCCCCTGGGCCGCGCCGGGGGGGCGCCTGGGCCCCCCCGAGCCCCGTCTGGTGCACCCCTTCGGCATATATTTAGAGCGTCCCTCGAAACCCTCGGGACGGGAACTCTTTTTCGCGATCTCATCTCTGTTCCGCCGCCGCCACCGCTTCCAAGATCGGGAGCACCAGGAGAACTCTTCCTGGCACCCTGCCGGAGGGGAGGATCACCATCGGGAGCCTCTCCACCACCATGGACGCCTCCCGGATGAGTTGTGAGTAGTCTCCCTTGGACCATGAGTCCATGACCAGTAGCTATGTGATGTTCTCCTCCCGTTCTTGTGCTTCACTAATTAGTCCTCGTGAGCTGCCCTACATGATCGAGGCACATATGTAATCCTTATGCTGTTGCTATGTTGAGTTTGCTGGGATCCGATGGATTATGAGATTATGTTTAGATTGATCTTGAGTAATATATTTGATCTACCTCTTTTATATTTATGTTCATAAGTAATTCTTGCATGTTCTCCGTTGTTATTTATTGCTTTGGCCAAGTAATACGTAGTGACTCCAAGAGGGAACGTTATGCTCGATTGTGGGTTCATGCCCCTCGATGACTAGCTTGAGTGACAGAAACATGAGTCTAGGGGATGTGCTGTTGCCACAAGGGGGAAAACAACGGTGCTTGTGCCCGCGGGTGCAAGGATTGTTTACTTTACGCAAAGTTCTTTTAATGCAATTGTCTGTTGCATTGAGTTTACACTATGGGTGGGACTCGCAACTTAATACCAGCGAGATGTTCTGGATAGATATCTCAAGGTGGATGTTTAGTAGTAGATATTGATGGATTTCGGTCTACTTATTTTGGCGTACCGCCCATGCTTTGAACCTCAACCTTTCTTGCAATGTAATCAGCATTGGTTTGCGTTCGTGGTCCTGTGAATTGCCCAGTTGTAATTTGTTTACCTCACATAGCTGTTTTATCGTCTTTTGGGAGAGAGACATCACTAGTGAACATCATGAGACTCCGGTCCATATTACCATCATTGATCACATCTGCTATTTACTTTTCGTTATTATTTACTATTGCAAACATTATCTATCACTACTATCATTTGCGTTTAATCCTTTGTGAACTACAAGGCCGGAGGGATTGACAACCTCTCTGTACTCGTTGGGAGCAAAGTTATTTGTATCTGTGTGCAGGTCCACGTTGACTGCTAATCCGCGCCGTTAGCAGTTGACACCTACTTGTTGAACCTAGGAGTCTCTGGGATTCGATCATTGGCATCTTTGCTATGGGAAAACACTTCCACAACACTGCATCTTTCACCTTCCACTTGGGGTAACCAACGAGGGGTTAGAGGCCCATCAAGGAGTATTTTCTGGCGCCGTTGCCGGGGACTCCACTCTTCAGGATAGGGGAGTTGCATGCTATCTTTTACCTTTGCTTTTTAGTCTTGTTAGTTTACCTTTCAGTTTTTGCTTTAGTACCTTTTATCGAAAATTACAAAAATAGTTATCTTGCTTGCTTGCTACTATGGGTTCCACCGAGAACACCAAGTTGTGTGACTTCACTAGTCACAAAAACGATGACTTTATCAGCACACCTATCACTACACCTGCCACTTCAGCACCTTCATATGAAATTAAACCTGGTTTATTGAACTTAGTCATGAAAGATCAATTCTCCGGTGCTGGAGATGATGCTGCTTTACACTTAAACAACTTTGTTGAACTTTGTGATATGCAAAAGTACCAAGAAATAGATGGTAATATTGTTAAGCTTAAGCTTTTTCCTTTCTCCTTGAGAGGAGGAGCTAAAATTTGGTTTCAGTCTTTGCCTAGAAATAGCATAGATTCATGGGACAAGTGCAAAGATGCTTTTATCGGAAAATACTATCCACCTGCTAAAATTATCCAACTTAGAAGTAACATAATGAATTTCAAACAATTGGATAATGAACACGTTGCCCAAACTTGGGAACGTATGAAATCTCTTATCAAGAACTGCCCTACTCATGGTTTGACTACTTGGATGGTTATCCAAACTTTTTATGCAGGCTTGAACTTTACCTCGCGGAACTTGTTAGATTCGGCCGCGGGAGGAACTTTTATGTCAACTACACTTGGTGCTGCCACGAAGCTTCTCGATGAGATGATGACCAACTATACCCAATGGCACACCGAACGCGCTCCACCAGGTAGGAAGGTAAACTCTGTCGAGGAGATTTCCTCCTTAAATGAAAAAGTTGACTTGATCATGTCTCTACTTTCGAAGCAATCTACTGTTGATCCTCTTGATGTTCCTTTAAATTCTTTGATTGCTCAAGAATAAGTATATGTGAATTTTATCTCTAGAAACAATTTTAATAACAATGCTTATAGGAGTAACTTTGGTAACAATACTAGACCGTTCCCCTCTAATTCTTATGGGAACAACAATGCTTATCCTAGTACCAAGAACTCCACTACTGAACTAGAGATTATGCTTAAAGATTTCATCACTACCCAAAAAGCCTTTAATAAGAGTGTAGAAGAAAAACTACATAAACTAGATGATCTTTCTTTTAAGGTAGACCATTTAGCCAATGAGGTAAAATTGTTAAAAATTGAAACTCCTCCTCTTGAGGAGAGGAAGGTCATTCCTATTAATGCTACTCAAGTGCAAATTAATGAAAATATTAGGACGATGGCTAAACTTAAAGAAAGATGGGCTAGAGAAAGGGAGGAAGAGGATAGAATTAAGAGCCTTCCTACCCACCACACTGTTGCTACTATCCAAGTTGTTGAGGATATCCAAACTCTTAGCACCCAATGTACTCCTGGTCCCAATGGACCTATTAATGGTGATGCTATGACTATAGAAACTACCAAACAAGTGGGCCTAAAGGACACCACTACCACTTTACTTGATGCTAATGACCTTGATTTTGATAATTGCACTCTTACCGAAGTTATTGATTTCCTTCACAAGATGTCTAGAGATCCCCGCACTAGCACGCTTAACCTTGCCTTCACAGAGCATATCACTAATGCTCTCATCAAAGCTAGGGAGGAGAAACTTAGAGTAGAAGCCTCCATACCTAGAAAGCTAGAAGATGGTTGGGATCCTATGATAAAAATTAAATTGAATGACTTCTCTTGCTATGCATTATGTGATGTTGGAGCTAGTACCTCTGTTATGCCCAAAAGAATATATGATATGCTTAAATTGAAACCTTATGATTCTTGTTGTTTCGGTGTTCGTCTCGTTGATTCTTCCATAAAGAAACCTTTGGGGAGGATCGACGATGTTCTTATCATTGTTAATGATAATTATGTTCCCGTTGATTTTACTATTATGGATATTGAATGTGATCCTTCATGTCCAATTATTTTGGGACGTCCATTTTTACGCACCGTTGGTGCTATCATTGACATGAAAGAGGGTAATATAAAATTTCAGTTTCCTCTCAAGAAAGGGATGGAACACTTCCCTCGAAAGAGGATCAAGTTACCTTTTGAGTCCGTTGTACGGGCTAGCTATTCTTTTACTCTTGATAAAACTTGATATATATGCATTATGCCTAGCTTAAAGGCATAAAAGAAAGCGCTTTTGGGAGGCAGCCCACATGAATAAATTTTTTGCTTTTGTTGTGTCTTGATGTTGTTTACTGCAGTAGCATCATCATTGTATCTTTGCTTTTCATATTTGTGCCAAGTATAGCCTCTGATTGCTAGAAAATTCAAAAGTTGTGAGGTGCTGTCCAGGAAACAGATTCTGTCCTTGGATAGGAAAATTCGTATAAAATCACCAGATCATCTTTTTGATCTGAATTTTTTCGACAGCATTCTCTATATAATTGTCTTTCGTGCGTCTGTTCTGAGTTTTTTGATTTGAGTTGCAGAAGTGCCCCGAACAAATCAATTACTACCTGCTATTCTGTTTTTCACAGATTCTGTCCTGTTTTGCCATTCCTTCATTTTGCAAATCAAGAGCTTGCTTTTTCTTTGCAAAAACCTTTTGGCAATCTTGAGAAACAGTAGAACTTCAAGAATATCTTTATTTCCAGCAAGGTATAATTATTTTATTAAGGGTACTAACCTCGCTAATCAGATTATGATGAGTTATGTATGAAGGGAGTTTTCAAGTGTGCGAGGGAAGATGATAAAAAGATTCAGGAGTGTCAAGCGCTCAAGCTTGGGGATGCCCCTGTGCACCCCCAAGAAATATTCAAGGAGACTCAAGCGTCTAAGCTTGGGGATGCCCCCGTGCATCCCCTTCTCCATCAACATTATCAGTTCTTCTTTCGTTTCGCTATATTTTTATCACTTCATGTGTTAAGTGCTATGTTTGGAGCGTCTTGCTTTTAGTTTTCTTTTTAGTTTTTCATAACGAGTCGGAACTCAGCTTTCTTTATGTGGGAGAGAAACACGCTCCACTTCTACCTAGAGCATAACATAGAATTTTCATGTCTATCTTTGCTGTGTGTGTTCTTTGTCTTTTAATAGCTACTATCATGCTCTGCTCTTAGTATTCATGCTTATCTTCTCAAAGGAGCTTTTGTTTAGTTGGTTGCTTGAACTCTCTTTAATTATCATGCTCACCTTATTAAGAGAGTTTGCTTCCGTTGCATTGGTTAATATGTCTATGATAAAGATGCTGCGTGCATAATGGTGCTTAGTAGTTCAGGTTTCTTATGGTTACTCTCAAATAGCTGGGGGATTTCCAATGTGTTATTGGAGTACCAACATGATTTGTTTGCCGATGATGTGGTATGGTTTAGTAATATCTTCCTTCGAGAATTTATTTTGATTGACTTGGCGTATGCTCACGCATATTTAAGACTGTAAAGAAAGTCTGTCAAGCCTTGATGATCTATTATTTCTGAATAGCGATATAACTACCATGCCTGATTCAATATTGCTTTGTCGCTCTGCATGATTATGACCGTCATTGCTCTCTTAGTTGGTCGCTCCCAGTATTTTGCTAACCTCCACCTGTACTAAGCAGACTAACCTTGCAATAGCTCATGGGAAAGTAGCTTAAAAACTATTGTGGTAAAGAATATGTTGCCTATGTATCTTATTTCTTATAAGTTGCTTGCTGAGCGGTAACCATGTTTCTGGGGACGCCATCAACTGTCACACTTTTGTTGAATATCATGTGAGTTGCTATGCATGTTCGTCTTGTCTGAAGTAAGGGTGATTTGCCGTGGGTTGAATGAGTATGCATATTGTTAGAGAAGAACATTGGGCCGCCAACCAAAGCCATGGATCATGGTGGAAGTTTTAGCTTGGACATAATCCTCAATCTCTTATGAGAATATGCTTATGCATTAAAGAGGAGTCCATCATCTATTTTCTATGTTGTCCCGGTATGGATGTCCTCAAGTTGAGATCTATCAAAAACGAGAAATCAAATGCGATTTATCTCCTTGGACCTTTGTACAGGTGGCATAGAGGTACCCCTTTGTGACACTTGGTTAAAACATATGTAATGCAATGATAACCCATGGAAATCCGAGCTAATTAGGACAAGGTGCGAGCACTATTGGTATTCGATGCATGAGGCTTGCAACTTATAGGATGTCTTATGCATGACACATATGAAGTACTACTACCGTTGACAAAATTGCTTCTATGTTTTCAAAATAAAAAGTTCTAATCATTCTTTTACTTTTATGTTGAGTCTCCACCTTCTTTTAAAAAAAGCACCAACTACTGAGAGCATGATTGTCATTCTGAGTGTAATGTGCATTGTCCCAAAGTAGCATTGTCTTTTGCATGATTGTGATATCGTTTATTTTGAAATCATTGTATGTAGTCATCACTTAAACCTTGAAGGTGCCCCTGCATTTATGTTTTGCTTCACTAAAGGGGGCAAGCTAGATATCACTTTATCATATTTGCACATCATGTTCATTGCAAATCTTCTTGATGTTTCAGTTTCATGTTGTAAAACTTTCAGTCATTTGTGATTTTCTCATGAGGCAACTTAATTACTATAGAATCATTGTCTCAGTAAGCTTTTGTCATATGATTGTAATAAGTCCTATATGGTTAATAGCATGTCACCATAGAAATTATGCTTGTTATCATTTACCTACTCGAGGACGAGCAGGAATTAAGCTTGGGGATGTTGATACGTCCAAAACGTATCTATAATTTCTGCTTGCTCCATGCCACTTTTGGGTGATATTGCTATGATATTCATACACTTCCATACACTTTTGATCATATTTGGACTAACCTACTAATCCAGTGCACCCCGGTGCCAGTTTCTGTTTTCGGCTGTTTTTGTATTTCAGGTTTTCATGTTACGAGAACTGCCAGGAAAAATCCAGAAAAATCATATAAAAAATCAGCGTTCCAGAACCTACCTTGCGTCCGAAGGGCAGCCGGGGGGGCCACAAGGGCTCCAGGCGCCCTGGCGGCGCGCCCCCCTGGGTCGCGCCGGGGGGGCGCCTGGGCCCCCCGAGCCCCGTCTGGTGCCCCCTTCGGCATATATTTAGAGCGTCCCTCGAAACCCTCGGGACGGGAACTCTTTTTCGCGATCTCATCTCTGTTCCGCCGCCGCCGCCGCTTCCAAGATCGGGAGCACCAGGAGAACACTTCCCGGCACCCTGCCGGAGGGGAGGATCACCATCGGGAGCCTCTCCACCACCATGGACTCCTCCCGGATGAGTTGTGAGTAGTCTCCCTTGGACCATGAGTCCATGACCAGTAGCTATGTGATGTTCTCCTCCCGTTCTTGTGCTTCACTAATTAGTCCTCGTGAGGTGCCCTACATGATCGAGGCACATATGTAATCCTTATGCTGTTGCTATGTTGAGTTTGCTGGGATCCGATGGATTATGAGATTATGTTCAGATTGATCTTGAGTAATATATTTGATCTACCTCTTTTATATTTATGTTCATAAGTAATTCTTGCATGTTCTCTGTTGTTATTTATTGCTTTGGCCAAGTAATACGTAGTGACTCCAAGAGGGAACGTTATGCTCGATTGTGGGTTCATGCCCCTCGATGACTAGCTTGAGTGACAGAAACATGAGTCTAGGGGATGTGCTGTTGCCACAAGGGGGAAAACAACGGTGCTTGTGCCCGCGAGTGCAAGGATTGTTTACTTTACGCAAAGTTCTTTTAATGCAATTGTCTGTTGCATTGAGTTTATACTATGGGTGGGACTCGCAACTTAATACCAGCGAGATTTTCTGGATAGATATCTCAAGGTGGATGATTAGTAGTAGATATTGATGGATTTCGGTCTACTTATTTTGGCGTACCGCCCATGCTTTGAACCTCAACCTTTCTTGCAATGTAATAAGCATTGGTTTGCGTTCGTGGTCCTGTCAATTGTCCAGCTGTAATTTGTTTACCTCACATAGCTTTTTTATCGTCTTTTGGGAGAGAGACATCATTAGTGAACATCATGAGACTCCGGTCCATATTACCATCATTGATCACATCCGCTATTTACTTTTCGTTATTATTTACTATTGCAACCATTATCTATCACTACTATCATTTGCGTTTAATCCTTTGTGAACTACAAGGCCAGAGGGATTGACAACCTCTCTGTACTCGTTGGGAGCAAAGTTATTTGTATCTGTGTGCAGGTCCACGTTGACTGCTAATCCGCGCCGTTAGCAGTTGACACCTACTTGTTGAACATAGGAGTCTCTGGGGATTCGATCCTTGGCATCTTTGCTAAGGGAAAACACTTCCACAACACTGCATCTTTCACCTTCCACTTGGGGTAATCAACGAGGGGTTAGAGGCCCATCAACTGACCCGGAGTCGGACTGTCCCTGTAATAAAACTAGGTCGACTGCCAGCCCCGGATCGACTCTGGAAGGTTCATGGGGGGGGAGGCACTCCTATTCCTTAGCTGGATTCTGAGCCCGCCACACGCCTGAAAGACGTGCGTCTTGCCGTCACTCGGGTTCACTCTCTTAACGGTCTGGGAGCGGCAGGTGAAGATATGCTTGAACAATCCCCAATGCGGTCGGCAACCGAGGAAGTTCTCGCACATGGAGACGAAAGCGGAGAGAAAGGCTATGGAGTTCGGCGTGAAATAATGCAGCTGGGCACCGAAGAAGATCAGAAATGCGCGAAAGAAAGGGTGCGGGGGAGTTGAAAAACCTCGGTCGACGTGGGTGGCGTGGAGTACACAGTCACCCTCCCGCGACTGAGGCTCGAGCTCTCCTCCCGGCGCCCGCCAGGAGCCGCCGGCGATCAGCCCCTCCTCCTCCAGCTCCTCCAGATCCTCCACCACGACGGTGGACCGGATCCAATCCCCCTGGATCCATCCAGCGGGGAGCCCGGACCTCGACGACGATCCGACCCGGCCGGCTCGCCGCCCCTTCCCCGATGCCGCCTTCTTGGAGCGCTCCATGGCCGCAGTCTTGTCCTTAACCATGGCTCGCGGGACGGCAGTTGTGGCGGAGAGAAGCAAGTAGGATTGGGGGCGCGGCAGACAAGCAAAGACGCTGCGGAGAAGACAAGGCGAACGGGGGAAAGCTGGGCGCACAGTACCCCCCGCAGCGGACTCAGCGCGCTTTTATAACGACCCGGTCGAGTGACTGACCGGTGGCCCCGGGCGATCTTATCCGATCCCGTAACAGGCGCTGGCGCGATACGTGGCGAAAAGGGGGCGCGGGAATCGAGGCGTTCGAACCGCACCCCTCCGATTGATGTGGCACGCCCCGTCCCGCGCACTTCCCCAAATTTCCAAAGCCCCGCCGAATCCGGCGGACAGAAGGCAACCGATTCCGTCGAAAACGGCACGCACTCATGGCGCCCGACGCCTGGCGCAAAACCCAGTCGACACAAGACATCCAGTCGACGCAAAAGCAACTAACTCACCAATGGCTTTGGAATCGATCGAGGCGACCAAGACGCAACTGAGGAGGCCTGCCCGAGCCACAGGCTCCAAAACAACATGCCCCGAGGACGTTGAGTCAGGACCAGAGCTTCCCTCAGCATCCCCTTGCTCAAGCCCCGATCCATTCGGGGGCTACTGACGAGGTTACAGACCTAGGGTAGGGTTATAGGTCTGACCTAAAGGCCCCTCCCAAGGTCACTATCCTAAGAGATCAAAAGACAAGACCTACGACGGTGGAGACAGTCGACTGAGACGGTCCAAGGTGACACTTCACTCGACTGACTCACCTACCCAGGACGACTCAACTCCACTCGACTGGATCAGGCACTCGACCCCCGAAGACTAAACGTTTCTCGGAACAGTAACGGTCATATATTTACTCACTGTAGTAAACCCCATAACTACCCTTTACTGCAGGCGTTATCAGTAACGCCTGCCTTAATGTACCTTTAAGCCCTTGGTAATGTGGAGCATGGCTGGGGTCTTGGCATGCTATATAAGCCATCCCCCTCCTCCAGAACAAGGGTTCGCACCTCTGTAACACATACATACATACATCAGTCGACCAAGCCCCGGGCACGAGACGTAGGGCTTTTACTTCCTCCGAGAAGGGCCCGAACTCGCAAAAACACTCTGTGTACAACTTCGCCATAGCTAGGACCTTGCCTCTTCATTCGTACCCCCTACCCTCATTGTCAGACCTAGAACCACGACAACCGGTCAACTGGCGGGCGCGCTTGATGACGCCCGTCAGAAGCCATGAAAATTCTGAGTTGGAACTGTCAAGGGTTGGGACAACCTCGTATAGTCCAAGAGCTTGTGTGTCTGTCTAAGACGCATCGTCCCAATGTTATCTTTCTTTCGGAAACTAGGAAAAATAAAGAGTATGTTGAGTCTTTGCGTTATAGGTTGGGTATGAATAATGTGTTTACTGTTGCTGGCCATGGTAAAGGTGGAGGGCTCGCTATGTTTTGGGATGAAGCATACTCTTGTGAGCTGAACAAATATGGCGAACACTTTATTGATATGTACATCTACAAGGGAGATGGCACAAAGTGGAGATGCACTTTTATTTATGGTGAACCTAAGGTGAGCCAAAGGTACGTCATGTGGGATCTCCTGAGATGGATAATACCCCTTGGTTCTGGACCTTGGTTTATGGTTGGGGATTTTAATGAAGCTATGTGGCAAAATGAACACTTTTCTTGTCATAAGCGGTCTTCTAGGCTAATGGCTAATTTTCGTGATGTTCTGTCGGATTGCAATTTATTTGATTTGGGATTTCAAGGTGTTCCGTGTAAGTATAATAATAAGCAGGATGGCAACAAGAATGTCAGGGTACACCTTGACCGACCGGTGGCTTGCCCACTTTGGTCTTCTTTTTTCCCGCGGCGCAAGGTCTCCCATATTATGAGCTCCAGGTCTGATGTCTGATCATTGCCCCATTTTTATTGATTTATTGGGTGAGAGAAGGGGTGGTAGGTTTGTTAAACAGTTAAAATATGAATCCTTTTGGGAGAGGGAAGGTGCAGTTTTGGATGAGCAGGTTAATGCTTGTTGGAAAAGAGGGTCAATTATAAAGGACCTGGAAGACGTTGCCAATAATTTGAACAAGCTTATGAAATCCCTTCATGGATGGAGCCGAGTACATATTGGGTATCTACCTAACAAACTTGACTGGGCTCGCAAGAGACTAAACGTTTTGTTTAACAGGAATGATCATGCTTCCTTAGTGGAAAGGAAGAAAATTCTAGAGGACATGGACGAGCTACTGATCAAGGACGAAATTTCATGGAAGCAGAGATCTCGTCTGGACAAGATGAAAGCGGGGGACTCTAATACCAAATAGTTTCAGCGGAAGGCTACTTGGAGGGCAAAGAAAAATTATATTTGTGCTTTTAGGAAGAATGATGGTTGTCTCACGGAAAATTTGGAGGAGATGAAAGGTATCACAAATTCGTTCTTTAAACAACTTTATTCCTCCGATGCTTCGGTTGATCCGTCTCACATTATCTCGCTTGTTAAACCCCTTGTGACTGATAATATGAATGTGAATCTATGCAAACCTTTTTTGGAAGAAAAAAATTAGTGATGCTCTTTTTCAAATGGGGCCTTTAAAAGCACTGGGTCCGGATGGTTTTCCTGCGAGATTTTTTCAAAGAAATTGGGGTATGATCAAAGATGATATTGTCAAGGCTGTGCAACAAATTTTTATTTCTAAAATTATGCCAGAGGGGATTAATAATACAATTATTGTTCTCATCCCCAAGATTAAGAACCCCCAATCAATTAAAGATTTCAGACCGATCAGTTTGTGCAATGTTATCTACAAGATTATCTCGAAGTGTCTTGTTAACAGACTGCGACCACTACTCGATGGTATAATATCCCCTACTCAAAGTGCGTTTATCCCGGGAAGATTAATCTCGGACAATGCTCTTATAGCTTTTGAATGTATGCACTCATTGAGTACTCTGAGAGATTCAAGAGGGGAATTTTGTGCTTATAAGTTGGACCTTGCCAAAGCCTATGATCGTGTGGATTGGCAATTTTTGCAGTGTATGATGGGGGCTTTGGATTTTGCGCCGCAATGGGTTAAATGGATCATGACGTGTGTTACTACAGTCAAATTTGCAGTGCGGTTTAATGGTCAATTGTTGGAGCTTTTTTCTCCTTCTCAAGGGCTAAGGCAGGGAGATCCTTTTTCTGCGTACTTGTTCTTGTTCGTTGCCGAGGCGCTTTCTATGCTACTTAATGATGCGTGTGCTAGGGGAGCTCTAAAGGATTTGCAATTGAATAGGCAAGCCCCGGGTATTTCTCATTTATTATTTGCAGATGATAGTCAATTATTTTTCAGGGCCTCGATCGACCAAGCAATAACCATTAAGAATATTCTGAGGGTGTATGAGAAGGGAACTGGATAGTTAATAAGCCCTGATAAGTGTTCTATTATGTTTAGGAAAACGTGCAGCATGGAAAATCAAGTGGCTTCTATGGTTATCTTAGGAACTACAGTGGAAGGTTTTGAAGATAAATATCTTGGATTGCCTGTCCCAGAGGGAAGAATGAAGGCTGATAAGTTTCAGTATACTAAAGACAAGTTCCTGAAAAGGCTTTCTGACTGGATTGAAAAATATGCATCCTGTGGGGTGAAGGAAGACTTGATAAAATCAGTAATCCAAGCCTTACCTGTGTATGCCATGGGAATTTTTAAATTTTCAGCTTCTCTTTGTGAGGAATTATCCCAGATTATAAGGAACTTCTGATGGGGAGACGAGGAAGATAGAAGGAAAACTCATTGGGTGGCATGGGACAAATTAACAAGACCTAAAGGTAAAGGCGGTATGGGCTTTCGTGATCTTAGACTTTTTAATCAAGCTCTTTTGGCTAAACAGGCTTGGTGCTTATTGATATATCCGGATTCACTATGTGCAAAGTTGATGAAGGCAAAGAATTATCCTCAGGGACATATTCTGGATACGGTGTTCCCGCATTCTTCATCAGTTACTTGGCAGGGTATTATGCATGGCTCGGAACTGCTTAAGAAAGGGGTCATTTGGAGGGTGTGTGATGGGTCTAGTATTAATATTTGGAAGGATAATTGGATTCCCAGAAACAATGGCCTTAAAATTTCTGCAAAAAGGCATAATACAAGACTGAAGTGGGTATCTGAGTTATTCACGAGCACGAGTAAATGTTAGGATGAGAATTTGGTGAAGCATATCTTCTATCCACATGATGCTGATGAGATTCTAAAGATTCGTATTCATGGCCATGGGGAGGGAGATTTTGTTGCGTGGAATTACGAGAAAAATGGTATATTTTCTGTTAAAAGTGCATACAATTTTGCGCTTAAATTGAAGGAGAGTCAAGATACCTTTGGTCAATCTAGTGTCGAACCAGAGGGGGAAAGGAGGATATGGCGGTTAATCTGGAAGGCTAATATTCCTCATAAGATTATAATTTTTGTGTGGCGAGCTGCTACGAATAGTTTGGCAGTCCAGTTGAATAGAGTTAAACACCATGTACGTGCACTATTTGTGGGTTGGAAGATGAAAGCACTTTTCATGCTGTGGTGAGGTGTCCTAAAGCTCGTGTGTAATGCCCAGGATGGGACTATACCTCCTACGTGTCGAGGCACGACTTAAAGGTATAAGCCCATTCTGGAATGATCTCAAATTTGGTATCTTTGCACGACTCATGTAAAAATAGGGATGAAATTGTAAAAGGAGATAGTTGGCTTACACTCGCCACTTCACACAATACATTACATAAGCAAAACATCATTCAAAACATCACAACCCGACTACGGGCGAAGATCCAAAAGAAAGATACCAAAACATAAAGCCACAGGTCCGAATCGCCCCTAGTAGAAACCACTACTGATCGTCGAAAACGTCACAAGCATACGGCCACTCTCTTCATCGAGCTCCCAGTGAAGTACTTGAACCAGCTCCTGCATCATTCTCGGCTGAACCTGCATCTGGTGTTGTAGTATCTGTGAGCCACGAGGACTCAGCAATCCCATAACCATGGGTATCAAGACTAGCAAAGCTTTATGGGTAGGAAGAGGTAAGGTGGTGAGGTTGCAGCAGCGGCTAAGCATAATATGGTGGCTAACTTACGAGTACAAGAATAAGATGAGCATCTACGCAAACGGTCGCAAACTAGTAGTGATCGCTAAAGATCCTGAACTACATACGAATCAAACATAACCCCACCGTGTTCTCTTCTCAAAGTGAAAAGAGACAGTCACGGTTACTCACACAGTTGTGTGTTTTACTTCGGATCCTCTATCAAGTTTTCTACAACCGGACATTAACAAATTCCAATCTGCCACATAACCGCGGGCACGGCTTTTGAAAGATCATAACGCTGCAGGGGTGTCCCAACTTAGCCCATCACAAGCTCTCACGATTAGCTGAAGTAATAAATATAATATCATCACCCCTTATCATAGGGAAATCCGATCAGGCTCGGCATCCCGGTGCACAAGACATTTCGACAATAGTAAAACAAGTCCAGCAAGACCTCCCGGCATGCCGACACCCTGATGGTAGCCGCGCGCATCTCGTCTCAGCCACGTCCGGATGAGCGCTACGTACAGTAACCGAAGACCCCAGATAACTGGGTGGCACCGCAAGTGGCTCTAGTTTGGGACCAACACCATCAGCACTGGCCCCCCTGCTATGTAGAAAGAAACTCGAGGGTGCGACCCCCTATGCAATTTTAATTAATTAATTAAGTTATTATTATGAGGCAAATTAAAACCAATGTTGGGCCTTGCTGGAGGAGTTTTATTCAAAGTCGAACTGTCAAGGGGTCCCCATCCACCCATCGTGTAAGGAACGCAAAATCAAGGAACATAATGCCGGTTTATCGGCGCCTAAGGTGGCATGAGTGGAACAAAACACCGAGCAAAAGGCCAAGCCTTCCACCCATGCCCAGTATATAGGTGTGTTAATATAATTATAGATATTGTGATATTGCATCAACAAGTTCCCTCCTGGAACGATCTTCATCTTCACCTGCAACTAACAACGCTATAAGAGGGGCTGAGCAAGCGGGTAACATAGCCAAACAATGGTTTTTGCTAGGAAGGTGTCAAAGGTTAGAGGTTTCATGGCAACAAGGAGAGGCTGACATAAAAGATGGGTAGCGCGACATGTAACGATAGCATCGAGACAACTAAGCATGACAATGGTAGTAAAGGTATCCAAGGGTATGATCATCTTGCCTGGGATTCCGCAAGGGAGAAGAACGGATCCATGAAGTAGACGGAGCAACATAGACGAGCGAATCCTCACAACTCCGGAACGAAACCGAAGCTAACAAGAGAAGCAACCGGAAATAAACAAGCAACACGGTAAACACACAAGCATTAACATGGCATACGATGCACATCCAAGTATGATGCATGTCCGGTTTAATTAGGCATGGCATGGCAAAGTGCACAAACAAGTACTACAAGTTAAGTGGAGCTCAATATGCAACGAGTTGCATATTGACGAAACACCACATTCTAAATATTTAGTTGACTCTCGTTTATTTCCAAGATAAGATTAAATGTTTGTTAACATGGCAAGAGGTGAAGCAAGAGCAAACTACCTATTTAGGCATTTTAAATGAGGCCGGAAATAACAACAACAATTCCGGGAAAATCCCCATGTGCATGTTTAGCAATTATTAAGCAAACAACAATTCACACGTTTTAATGTTGTTAACATGATGCGGATGACATGATCAAGTTTATGCAATTTTTATTAAAAGTTAACATAAAGAGATATGAAGTATTTGTCACCGTGGTGGAAGGAAAGGGTGCCACGGCAACGAATCCGAAAATGATGCAACGACAACATCTCGGTTTCGGTAACTCATTGAGAGACCGGTGCAAAAGAAAAGGTGGCGGAGAGCGTGCGAAACAAGATGAAAGGTGGGATGATCCCGTCACCGGGTTCCCACGGGTCGGCGACGAGGCAACCGAGGAGCATGACAAAAGTCGAAACGGGCACGGTGCACACAAGGGAAACATCTCATACAACACACAAGCAACATTCGTCCACGGGTCATCGTCTCGGGGTTATACCTTCGAAACATTCGTTCTCGGAGGGGTTTGAGTCGTCGAGGGACGTAGAGGAAGTAGACGTTCTCGCGAGTCGTGGTACACGTTTATGTAGTGGTACTTGCGGTCTTGGCGACGGTAGTTGTTCACGTTCGTAGGCGTTCGGGTATCCGTAGATGTACTTGGCGGATCCACGTAGTCGTACACTTGGACAACGGAGACGGTCATGTAGTTGAACTTGGTGTATCCTCGAACTTGATGCCCCAAAGACCTGGCACGTAACAGCAGGCAGAAAGGCAAAGCAGCGGCAGCGGCAGCAGCAGCATGGCTCCGGTGACGCGGTGAAGACGACGGCTTGAGGGCCGGCTCGGGAGGCGAGGAAGAGGAGGCAGGGGCCTGGGAGCGCAGCTCCTGTTCGGCCCGCGGGGAGCCATGGCGAGGCGGCGGCCTGGGGCGCACGAGGCTGAGGACGGGCGGCCGACGCGCTGGTAGACGGCGGAACGGCGGAACTCCTAGCCGGCTTGGCTGGAGCACGGCACGCCGGCGGCCGTCGCGTGGAGGAGAGGCACGGCGCACGGCTGACGGAGCAGTGGCTTGGCCACGATGCAGCGGCGGAGGAGGGCCAGAGGCGAGGAGGCCCAGACGCTGGAGAGGCCACGGCGCGCGGCGCTCGCGCCTGGCGATGCGGGGCGGCTCGCGGGGGAAGGCTGCTGGATCGGGAGGAAGGGGAAGCGGGAGGCGAACAGGAGAAGGGGAATGTTTTTTTTTTTTTATAGAAAGACTGTAAGGGAACCCCTTACAGTATAATTGGTGCAACAAACCCAAATTGCAAGTACCGTGCCTTGAACCTGGGTGGGTGGGAAGGCATCAGCCCCTTCCCACCACTAGGCTATGCCTTAGTATGCGAGAAGGGGAATGTGATCGAGAGAGGGAGACGATGGGGATCGGGCTCCAGGGAAAAACGAGCGGAGGGAGAGTGCGGCGCAGGGGAGAACTAGGAGGAGATCGAGGGAGAGATGAGCAGCGCTAGGGTTAGGAGGGATGGGCCGGGCGGCTTGGGCCAGAAGGCCTGAGCTGGGAGCAGGCCTGGCGGCTTAGGAGAGGTTGGCCGCTCGGCTGTGAGCCCAGATGGCCAGGGAGGCCGGCTCTTCCCTTCTTTCTCTTTTTAGCAGAAAAACAATAAAGAGAAAGAAGAAAGAAAGAGAGGGGTAAAATGCACAAGAGGTTATTTTTCCTGGACTCGCAAAATGTCCACGGTCCACGAAAAATAGGAGAGGCAAGAAATTGCGAAAGAGAAGGCATGGGGAAAAATTATGCAAGTGTGTTGGGTTAATTCCAAACAAATGGAATAATTTAATAATAGCTCCAATATACTAGGAGGATATGTTATAAAAAGAAGACACTCTTCCCTCGATTTAAATGGACCGGAGGTCCACACGATTTATTTAAGTTGAGTTGCAAAAGATTAATGACATGATGGCATGATGACATGATGCAATGCAAAATAAATAAAGCAAGCACAACTGAAACACACGGGAGAACCCGGAACATCTGGAATCTCTGGAATCTTCTGGGACGTCGGTCTTCGGGCGTCACATCGTGCTCTTTGGTTCGCTTTGAGAGACTCTTGGAATATTCCGGATGAAGAGTTTTTCAATTGCTCAGGTCCAGACTGGCTTTTGAGTTTGCTAGACCACTTGAGCCTACAGCAGCGAGAACAAATTTTATTCCTCTTCTGGCGAGCTTGGCATCTGAGAAATGATTTAATTTTTGGAAAGGGAAAGGAATCCATTTCTAACTCGGCAAATTTTGTGCAAAATTATTGGTCCTCCTTTACGGCCAATCACGACACTATACAATTGGATTCTCGCGACAAAAGTAAGGAAAGGGTGAGAGGTGTTATTGCGGATTTTGCCTTAGTGGAAATGCATGAGGTGTGGAAGGCACCTCCTGCGGATTATATCAAGATCAATGTCGATGCTAGTTTTGTTGAGAGTATTAATGTTGCCAGTGTGGGGGTTGTCGCTAGGAATTCGTCTGGCGAAATTATCTTGTCCTCGTGGGATTTTATTGGTCAGTGTACTAGCGTCAATGAAGCCGAGCTCCGCGCCTGCCCAGCAGGTCTTTATATTGGTATTACCCTTCACCGGTCTATCATTTTGGAGACTCACTGTTCTTTTGTACATTCCTTCCTTGCGAATGACAAGCTTGACAGATCTGCTCTGGTTGACCTGAAGAAAGAGGCTCTGAGTATAGTCAAGATGTTCCAGAATGTGAATTTTTCGAAAATAAATCAGCGTGTCAATGTGGTGGGACCTGAGATTGCTAAGTTTAGTTTTAATAGTAGATCCGACGGGTTGCTCGTCAACTCTGTACCACCCTGCGTGGCTTATGCTGTAATGACTGATTGTAATAACTTTTCTGTTTAATTAATCAATATATGGGGGGTTTTAAAAAAACTATGCCCTTAAGCAGGTCTTGATAAAAAAAAAATCAGCTTTAAGTTTTACAAAGCTCATCGGAGACCGAATCCATCCCCTCTGTTATTGCTTGCATTGAGGAGGAAGCATTGACGGGATTTGCTATTATAGCACAACTCCCCATAGAAATCTAATTACTAACATCTTGAGTATTTCCCTCATGATGAGTTTATGCCCTTTTCATTACAAGTATGAAGCGGTAATGGCGATCAACTCACAAGCATTCTGAAGACCCAAAATATAGTACTTCACCCACAGGAATTTCATAACTAATTCCAATCACTTCCTCCATCCTCAACCTACTCCAAACCTCCTTATAGCTTTCTGCCATTGAAACAACGAGTGCTTTGTATCTTCTGGCTCATTAGAACAAGGTAGACATTGAGGCAAAACTTTCATATGTCTATTGGCAAACGTCGCGCGACAGGGGAAAGTGTGTCAGGCAAAATACATATTTTTTAGTGACACGTCATCCACGCAATCTAGTTAAAATGCTAGAAAAAACAAAGACAACCATTGCACTACGTTGCGTGGATACTTCAGAAAGCGTGCGTATCCGGTCGGATACTGCCCCGATACATATTCCATAAGTATCCTTCGATTTTTTGTCTAAGAAAAAGAAAATAATGTTTGATACTTTTGGGATACTTTTGCGGTACATTTTGGATACCTCAAACCCCTTGTTCGATATAAAATCCCCTCAACGGTAAAGACGCACATTTTGAAGATTCCCAAGATGGGTGTGAGTTCATGTTAAAAATTGACTGCGAATGTTCTTATTCAACTGAGAGGTGAGCAAGAGATAGTCGATGAACTGATTGGAATAACAAACCTATGGAAATTCAACTGTCTATTCATGAAATTAGACCAAGTGCAAGAAAAGAACGGTGGTAATCTTATTGAGGCATGCTTTGACCTGAAATCTCTTTTTTTTCAGGCTTTTAGTACTTATAATATATATAATATCTACTCCTATATATAAATCGTATCCAGAGCATGCATGCATGCGTGCGTGCGTGGGGGGCTGGGGGCTACATCCAGAACGCTTGAACAACGAACTGACCAGGCACCTCGTAAAAGCGAGCAGCTGGACGGTGCGGCACCGTCACGAGCTCCCCGTCCTCGCCGTGCTTGACGCCGAACGTCGTCACCCGGAGCCCATACGCCTTCGAGGGCGGCCCCTCCCCCTCCGGTCGCAGGCGCTCGACGGCGCTGCCTTCACCGGTTCACCCGTGTAAACAACAAGCTTGGTGTCCATGTGTCTCCATCCTGGGTCCTCGAGGAACAGCTTCTCCCTGCCCACCTTCCGCTCCGGCCGCCGCAGCCTGGCTGAGGCCGCGGACGTGAAGCCGCGGGCGCACAGGTGGAGCTCGACCACGCGTCCAGCTCGCCGTCGTAGTGCCCTGCCCTTTGAGCGGCAGCATCCGGGCGCCGCAGCGCCTCCACTTGCCGCTGCCCGTGCCGTAGTCGTACGTGCACGACTCCACGGGATACCCGCCGGCGACCGCGGACACGAAGAGCGCGGGTGCACCACGTGCGCGATGATGCTCTTGGCGTCGAACCAGAGGTAGTTAGGTGTGTTGACGTATAATATGCTATCTAGTCTCTTATATCAGATCGATATTTTGGTTGCATTGGTTAGAGCATGCACTTCTACATGGTATCAAGGCCAAAAGGTCTTGAATTTAAGACCTAGCTGACACAATTAAATTGCAGCTCACTTTCGATACTTAGGCCCGAGATGCAAGGCTCCACTGTAGTAATGCCCGTTGCTGGTGGCGACAATGTAGCCGCCTAGAGCGGCGGAGTGCGCGGGCGTACCGATGCTTGGATGCCCTATCCGGATGGCCGGCTGCCCGGAGAGGTGCCGATGAAGGTCCCCTGACCCTGATGAAGAGTTGGAGTCGGCATCCACATCCAGGTCATCGTCAATGTCCAGCTTGTGGATGTTGTATCCTCCTTTCTCGCGGTCGTCATATACCATTATGTAGAGATGTTGCTTCGTTTTCGACGGATCGCGAGGGTTGGCTCCGCAGCTGACTCACCGGAGCAAGGACCACACGTGGCAACCTGCCTACCGAAACCTCCTATACCCACATCTCCTACTCGCCAACGGGACAAGCATCAGGGGCGGTGCCGCGAGCTGCGCGGCCGACGAGCCTAGAGTTGCACCTGTCTTCGGGGAGCGCATCGGTAACGATGCGGCGACCAACCGAGGTGGATCATTTATTTTGCTTTCTTTGATTCTAACCGCGCCAGCTCCACTCATGGGGCAACAACTGGTGCAGTTGTGCCTTCTACAATAGTATAGTTAAGTGTCATGCCTAAGTCACTGTAAGTGAGGTCATGTTCCTACAAATGGAATAAGGTTTAAATCCTTAATAGCATTAATTTGGTACTAATACTTATGTTTGCTGTGTTTACTACTTCATGTTTAACAATATTTTGTACTCCTCTTTTGAGGAAGTGCTAAAACCTTATGTTGCTTTTCATCATTGATAAGTGAGAAGAGTTGAATTAGAAGCCCCCAACGGGGCTGGGCACAAACCCATGACAGAAACACCTCCCTTGATCGTCCGGATCCGAAGCCGCCACCTCGTCCAGCCGCAAGATGCGGATGCACCACACAACCCCACGACGAGCCACACTCGTAGAATGCCACACACATCCGTCCCATCGGCCCGCGAGTTTGTCGGAGGCCACTTTGGTGAGGGCAAGGGCCTGAGAGGGGTTCCCGCAAAGAAAAAAAGGGCCTGAGAGGCGGAGGCACTCGGGAGGTTAGTGACTAGGTTTTGTTGCCCCGTGCGGAGTGATGCAGGGCTGTGAGGCGTTTTATCATTGTCTCCTCGGTCCTCATTCAAGATGAAGGAGCAACTGACATGCTTCACATTGCTCATTGAATAAATGAAGAAATAGTAGTAGTACCAATAGCAGACACTAAAGTCGCAACCTGTTACAATTGTCTTGCTTAGCATTTTTCACAATTCTAAGTTACACAAATTCTAACTTGTGCATGCTAAATTTGATTTGACCTCATCGTGTTGTTGTACAACCTATGTAACTCAATGTAAAACGTTTTTGCTGTTTAAAGAGGGAGTAATTTTGAGTTGTATAGCTTTTGAGGTGATGGAGTGGCTCAGAAACATGTGAGCAAAAGAGGTGGTACGGGGCCAAACCTGTTACATAAGGTGACTGCAAACGTAAATCTCGATGGCCTCCGATTGTACTCGCTCAGAGGGTCATATATGTACGTCACTAACACTAAATTAACTAGGGTCTGTCAGTGTAACTCTGCGATTATGTCCAATACAGAGACCGGTTGGAGGGTTGCTTAAAATGTTTCTTTTAGCATGACTCCGTTTTCATTTTAAGAAACTATCAGCAATTCAGAATGCTAACATAAATCACAATAAAAAGTAATATTAGGCCACCTCCTATCCACATCACAAGCAAGATTTGGGTAAGCCAGATCAAATACTCAGGACGCGTTCGGATTCCCTCCGCTCTGCGCTCTCCGGCGTGGCAATCCAGTTATAATTTGAAGAGTTGATTAAAGGAGGACTGCCAAACAGGCCTTCAATGTGTGTAGCCGAACAAGCAAGATTTGGGTATAGCCGATTGAAAGCATCAGGTGCGCTGGGTCAGCATCAATCATCAGTTTATGATGGAAACAAGCATCGTTCCTAATAGCATTCAATCAAAACAAATTTCCATCAAGTCCTGAACACAAGTCAACACCCTGCCACTCTTGCACATTTTAGCCATCCTCCATAGAGCAGCCGAACAGGAGGAAATTCAAGTCTTTCAACAATCAAGAATACAGAAGACACACCTCAATGACTTGGAACGGCTTAATTAGGAGTAGCACTACGAAACTACACATTCTTGTTGGCTTCACGCAAAGATAACTGCACTTCTGATGCCCCTCTAATTTGAGCATGACGCGCTGCTGCTCTCGCTCTTGCTAACGCAGATGCGCACAAGGACACTCTTGTTGGTTTGTTCCTCACGCAGCATCCCCGGAAGCAGTGGGAAACAATCACGCTCCATCCTCCAGCCCGGGCAGCTCGCCACCTCCTTAATTTCCGGCTTCAGCTTGCGCCTCTCAGCAGGAGGGGCATCCGCCGTGACCGAGTAGGTGTACACCGGCCCAGCGGCAGCTGCAGCGCTATTCCTGACACACACAAGGGTCACCAAGGGGAAAGGGAACTCCTGGAAGAACGGAGCAAGGTCCACGACCAATAGGAACACGCCACCGTCCTCCCCGAGAAAGAGTTCATAGCGCACCATCCACGAATCCATCTTGTTGGTGTACACAAACGACGAATCAATCTCGTCGGTGTTGTATAAGAAGTCTTGGCCGTACGTGAACTTGTGGGCGGCCCAGGCATGCGTGAGCGTGAAGTGGCTCACGAGATCCGCCGGCGAGCCCTTGAAAGAGCACCTCGTGCACCAACAGGGCTCGAACTCGCATGTGGCTCTGTGCGCTGCTGCCAGGTCACCTACGACGATAGTGCTTGTGCAGCCGTACTTTTTGTACGGGCAGGCCTCCTTGATGTAGCCGAATAGGGTGTCCAGGTAGGAGCTCTGGACGTAGACGGCGGAGGCGGCCAAGACTGCGCAAGGACGGCAACTGCCGCCCTGGAATTCGCTGCAGGACCTGCAGGCGACGTGCCGCAGAAGGGAGCACTGCGAACGACGCCGTACATAAAGGTTACAAAAAACTTAGGAATCAATCAATCTCGTGGGCTGTACGAAATACAGATTTTGGTTGGTTGGTTTGTTTACCTGGAAGATGGGAGCCTTGAGGAGGCCATGACACACGTCGCAGTTCAGCACCCTCATCGGAACATCTAAGTCGAGCTTCACCACCTTTTCCTTCGCTGCAGATACCGCGACTGCACTGCAGGCCACTGCGTTGGACGCTGCCGCCGGCTCCGGCGCCTCTACGGCAACTGGACTGGGCGCCGCCACCGACTTGCAGCAAGGCCGGCCCTTTGACGGTGGAGTCTCTCCACCCACTGTGTTCTTCCTCTTGCGACCCATCTCCGGTGGAATCTAGGATGAGAGGGCATATTTTCGTGTGAGGAGAGATGGTTAACTGATCCAAGAGAAACACTGGCCAAAATCAAGAACGTAATAGGAGTGGCTAAACTCACACTCGAAGAAGAGCACAAGAACACAGCTGGCTCCTCTCGGCCTCAACTTGGCCTCTTCACACTGGAGTAGCTGGTCACATTAGTTTACTATAAGAAAGAAAAATGTATAAGGATTTGAAGAAACTAAAGCACAGTATTGTTGCGCACCAACCACACCGAATAAATTCTGCCTGACATGGAATCGTTTGGTCAAGTATGTGCTTTGTACTCTATAGCATATGATTCAGTTTTCCACCTTGAGATATGAAATCAAAAACTTCAACTCAGATTCTAAATTCACCAAGGATATACTGTGGTTATTATCATGTCTTTGCTGCAGTCTATTTTAAAGGTGATACTGAGACTAGAGTCTACAACGACAACATCAATAATTAACTGAAAAAACATACCCGAGATGTGTGTGCAACATGATGGTATGTCAACCTGAGGTTCGAGTAGTTTTTTTCTTATGGCGATCTGTTTTGTTGTAGAAATATTCATTAGCCAAATAAACGAATGGAAATGTCTTTTTCCAAAACATCGTGACATTTTTTCCTTTTGAAAATTTGGTTTACAAGTTTTTTCTCATTTGGTATTTCCTACTAAGATGACCACGAATTTGAAAAAAAAAACGAAAATAATAATAAAAAGAACAGAAAAAGAAAAGGGAAAGAAAGAAGAAAAAGAAGAAACAGGGAGCAATTGAACAATGATGTGCTGTCCTGGTTGTTACTTCCGTCGACCAATAGCAGAAGGTCTCCGATTCAAGTCACCCTACGTGCTCTGTTTTGCAGTTTTAAAGAATAGAAAAACTGCGCAATTTAAAAGAAGGAAAAAACTAAAGCTGGCCGGCCCAACTATAAACAGTGCGAAATGGCACCAATCTCGTCCATCCTATGACACATCGAAGATCCTGGTTTGCCAAACGACGTCAGGGTTCAGTTTAGACCGGGATTGCATAGTTCATGATGCAATCGACCAGGATTTCGACCTGAAGGTTTGTATCGCTGAACCTCTACGAGTTCAGAGTTTTTTTTTTCGAGAACACCTCGAAAAGGGCAGGGGGTTCCTGCATTTCATTGAGAAGAAAAGAGTTGGTCCAGTTTATAAGGAAAACCGGACCCGAAAACCTAACATTCTCGGCTAATCAGGAAAACCGAAAGAAAACCCAAAAAGAAAGAAAAAAAGAAAACGAGAAAAAAGGCACTAGAACTTGGGGACAGGGACAAGACAACTGCAGCATCAAGGGACATCATCAGAGCCAGACACCAAAGCACCCAAGCACAAGGCAGTTAGACGAGGCTCAAGTGCAATCAAAATGACTGCCACTCGCCCAAGGGAAACTATCCATACCGAAAGACTCTTCTCACTCGGCCTCAAAGAATCAGGTGCTAACATTATCAGGTGGAAAACATCCGGACAGATCCAACTTTGACTTCC
Source organism: Secale cereale (assembly GCA_902687465.1). NCBI lineage: Eukaryota > Viridiplantae > Streptophyta > Magnoliopsida > Poales > Poaceae > Secale > Secale cereale. The sequence continues at coordinate 634,543,491 of LR738714.1, forward strand.
CACCGATCCTCGCCAAAGAGCTCAACACGAGTTCAGAGTTTAAAATAGACTTTTTCCAGGCAAAACCGATAGAAACAGGCACGTCGTATTTGCATCACACACTCAAAATCGAATGCACCATCCGTTGGATCACAAGCTTCGCGATGATCAACCACAGGCGCCTACTGATGCGAACTAGTATCTCCATCCGCCACAGTCGTTTCGCCCAAACATATTCCTTTGAAACCAGATAAAAACTGAATTCCAGAGCAGATTGAAACCATATATGCAATTTTCGAAATAAGCAGCGTTCTTAGTAGCATTCAACCAACACAAATTTCCTTACCCAGCTCTCCATCAAGTAAGAAGACAGGTCGACACCTGACCACCCCTCGACACAGCCGTCGAGGAGGTGAACAAAAGGTAATTCGAGTCTTTGCCAAGACTACAGCCGTCCTGAGTCCTTAATTAGTACTAGCACTACCACTACCACGAAACTACATTGCCTCTCCTGGCTTCACGCAAAGACAACCGAAACTGCATTTCTGATGCCTCTCCTAGCTTCACGCGCTGATGCTCTGGGTCTTGCTGATGCGGACGCACAAATGTAGCTTCTTGGTCGGTTCCCCATGGAGCAACCACCGACTCACTGTGAGAGCCTCAGGGTAATTGTATTCCAAATAAACGGGACGGAGGGCCCTCCGCTGCGACCGAGGAGCTGTACACCGGCCCAGCGCGAGCATTATTCCTGACACACAAAAGCTTCACGAAATAGAGGCTTCCGCGACGGTGAATGTCCAAGAGGAACACGCCATCGTCCTCCTCCGCAACCAAGAGTTTCTGGACATCCTCGTCCGAATCCAGCGCGTCGAAGACATACGGGTTGTCCTTGCCGTAGGTGATCTTGTGGGCGGTCCAGGCGTGCGGGCCAGACTCGTCCGTGAGGTGGCGCACGAGGTCTGCCGGCGAGCCCTCGAAAAGGCACCCCTCGCAGAAGCAGGGCGCGCAAGCGCAAGCGGCCGCGTGCGCCGCAGCGTCACGGTAGGCCACCGAGGTCGCGCAGCCGTACTTTTTGTACGGGCACGCCACCTTGGTGTAGCCGAACAGGGTGTCGAGGTAGGAGCTCTGTACGTAGACCGCTGACGCGGCCAAGTCTGCGCAAGAAGAGCACTCGTATTCATCGTCATCATCGTCGTCACCACCGCCGTTGCGGCAGTCACCGCACGCGACGTGAAGCATACGGGAGCACTGCGATCAATGCCATACAGAAAGACAAAAATAAAACTTACAAGTTGTGTGAGGAATGCAGATTTTGGTTTTGTTTGTTATGGTTACCTGATAAACGGGTGGCTTCAGAGGGCCATGGCACTCGTGGCAGCGGAGGACCGTCTTCGGCACGTCGGAGTCCAGCAGCTTCACCACCTCTCCCTCCTCAGCGCCGCCTGCTAGCACCTTCGCGCTGGACGCCGCCGGCGCATCTACGACAGCTGGACTGGCCTTCGCCACCGACTTGCGGTCCGACCGGCCCTTCGACGGCGGCGTATTGCCGTCCACCGTGTTCTTCCTCTTGCCATCCATATCGCCGGTGGAATCTAGGATAAGAGGGGGTGTGAGAGAGATGGTCTTACGGATTGAAGAGAAAACACGAGGCCAAAATGAAGAACTCACACCGGAAGACGAGAACAAGAGTACACGGGCGGCTCCTCAACTTCGTCCCTTCGCACTGGACTCGAGTGGCTGGTCACATTAGTTTATATAGTAGTACTAGATGGAAAAATGCACACGGATTCGAAGAGACTAACCAACCACACCGTCGGTCAATCCTTCTAGGGACTAGGCTCTTCATAACTAGCGCAGCATCGAAGTTGCCATCAGGCCCTCCCCAATGCTCCACCTTGTACAGGTGCTAAGGCTGCCATGTAGGCAAAAAATCTGATGTGGCAAGGTAATAAAGAGGAGAGAGGTGAGTATGGTGACCACAGGAAGAACCAATGCCAAGCACGTGAACCTAGGCAAAAACAATTAAATGAAAGCAATCCACCAATGCATGGAATAGTTTAGTTGATAAAGCATTAAATGAGGGGAGCTTAGCACCAACAAATTAAGCACCTATGCATTGGGGGCTTTAGTTGCTAAAGTTTTTAATGTGTTAGCACCTAATGCAAGCACCAATGCATTGGAAGTAGCCTGATATATAACGCATATTTAATTCCTCAAATCGATGACCTAGAACCACGCAAATGACTTATTCACCTAGACGGAGGTAGTACCTAACAACTCCATCCGGACGGGTGTGCAATTGCACAATTGCACTATTTTATCTGCATTGTGGAAAGATTTGATCCGCCCGCACGAGTTTAGACTACTCAGGCTAGTCATAGTGGGGAGTAACACTCTAGTGCCATGCATATAACACTAGTCTATGCGGAAGTGCTCTTCTGAGCTCGCGCACAGGTGGTCTCGTTATTTATTCCCATTCAATTGCGAGAAGATTCGCACCGCAGGGTGTAGAGGTGCTCGTAATTTTTATGTATCCCAATTTTCTTACTGTCCCTCGGCTCATCCCTACAGCATCCCAAGTTCCAGATCCATAGATTTGCTCATTCCTACAACATACTGAGTTTTCAAGATCCAGTCCGTTATACTAGTTCTTTTTCATAGGAAAAGGGCTCCAGCCCAGTCTCCATTGCATAACAACGAAACCAAGTATAGTTACAACATTCAGATAGACTCGCAGAGGAAACAACAAAAGGGTTGCCTCAAGCCTCAACTAAACAGGACTAAACAAAAAAAGTTCAGAAGAAATAACAGGACAAAGGTAAAAGGCCACGACACTTGGAGCTGCCAATATTAAGAACAGAGCAGAAACTACAGCCAGCGAGGAGCCTGGCACCAAGATAGTGGACATCTCTAACGAGGATTAGCATAGTTAATATACGTAGTACGTGGATTTTATCATTTGCACGCTTTTGTATGGAACTAAAGGTTTATAGTATGAGATATCCGGATGCAGAGGAACAAATTTGATGTGTGACCGGTCACTGTCTGTGGACGTTTGAGAGATTGTTTTGCTGTTCATGGTTGTAGATGCTCTAATGACTTAGAAAACTGAAATTGTGCGGAAGAGATGTATTGTAATAATTCCAGAATGATCATTTGAGGGTACGTTGATGTGAATAATGTACTGGCGCATGCCTCTTTTTGGGGCTCTTAGCAAAGTTTGAGAAAACGGCTAATTAACAGAGTGGTGGAGCATTTCGATTCAAGGTTGTCAGAATCGTGATCCTGAATCAGATCGGAGACCTAATGGTATAGTCGCAAATCATAGAATCTTCACTACTAGAATCATAGAAGCGTAGAGTTTATGAGCCAGAGTCGTAGAATCATGTGAGTCAATATGAATCGTAAGGTCGTAGAATCGTACGGTAGAATCGCGATTCTGACAACCTAATTCGATTCCTTGTTTAAGTTGGACAATATCAAACCATAAAATGGCGTCGTCGCGGTAATTCGAGGGATTATTTAGTGAGCCGCATAATGACTTTGTCTTCCCGTTGGGTAAGGGTGAAAATGAAACACATGAAAATCAAGGAAACGACAACCGATTACCATGGAAGTGAAAGAAATATGCCCTAGAGGCAATAATAAAGTTGTTATTTATATTTCCTTATATCATGATAAAAGTTTATTATTCATGCTAGAATTGTATTAACCGGAAACTTAGTACATGTGTGAATACATAGACAAAACAGAGTGTCCCTAGTATGCCTCTACTAGACTAGCTCATTGATCAAAGATGGTTATGTTTCCTAACCATTGACATGAGTTGTCATTTGATCAACGGGATCACATCATTAGGAGAATGATGTGATGGACAAGACCCATCCGTTAGCTTAGCACTATGATCATTTAGTTTTACTGCTATTGCTTTCTTCATGACTTATACATGTTCCTATGACTATGAGATTATGCAACTCCCGAATACCGTAGGAACACCTTGTGTGCTATCAAACGTCACAACGTAACTGGGTGATCATAAAGATGCTCTACAGGTCTCTCCGAAAGTATTCGTGGTGTTGGCATAGATTAAGACTAGGATTTGTCACTCCGAGTGTCGGAGAGGTATCTCTAGGCCCTCTCGGTAATGCACATCATAATAAGCCTTGCAAGCAAAAGACTAATGAGTTAGTCACGAGATAATGTATTACGGAACGAGTAAAGAGACTTGCCGGTAACGAGATTGAACTAGGTATAGAGATACCGACGATCGAATCTCGGGCAAGTAACATACCAATGACAAAAGGAACAACATATGTTGTTATGCGGTTTGACCGATAAAGATCTTCGTAAAATATGTAGGAGCCAATATGAGCATCCAGGTTCCGCTATTGGTTATTGACCGGAGATGAGTCTCGGTCATGTCTACATAGTTCTCGAACCCGTAGGATCCGCACGCTTAACGTTTGATGACGATCGGTATTATGAGTTTATGAGTTTTGATGTACCGAAGGAGTTTGGAGTCCCGGATGAGACCAGGGACATGACGAGGAGTCTCGAAATGGTCGAGACGTAAAGATCGATATATTGGGCGACTATATTCGGACATCGGAAAGGTTCCGAGTGATTCGGGTATTTTTGGAGTATATGGGCCTTATTGGGCCATACGGGAATAGAGGAGAAAGGCCAAAAGGAAGGAGGCGCGCGCCCCCCCTCTGGTCCGAATTGGACAAGGGGTGCAACCCCCTTTTCCTTCTCCCTCTCCACCTCTTTCCTTCTCTCCTACTCCGGAAAGGAAAGGGGAATCCTACTAGGACTTGGGAGTCCTAGTAGGACTCCCCACACTTGGCGCGCCCCCTCTAGGGCCGGCCTCTCCCTTGCTCCTTTATATACGGGGGCAGGGGGCACCCTAGGACACACAAGTTGAATTGTTTTAGCCGTGTGCGGTGCCCCTTTCCACAGAAACACACCTCGGTCATACCGTTGCAGTGCTTAGACGAAGCCCTGCGCCGGTAGATACATCATATCTGTCACCACGCCGTCGTGTTGGCGAAACTCTCCCGTGAAGCTCAACTGGATCAAGAGCTCGTGGGACGTCATCAAGCTGAACGTGTGCTGAACGCGGAGGTGCCGTATGTTCAGTGCTTGATCGGTTGGATCGCGAAGAAGTTCGACTACATCAACCACGTCACTTGACGCTTCCGCTCCCGGTCTACGAGTGTACGTAGACACACTCTCCCCCTCGTTGCTATGCATCTAGTAGATAGATCTTGCGTGATCGTAGGAAAATTTTGAAAATACTACGTTCCCCAAGAGTGACATCATGAGCCAGGTCTATGCGTAGATGATATGCACGAGTAGAACACAATGAGTTGTGGGCGATACTAGTCATACTGCTTACCAGCATGTCATACTTTGCTTCGGCGGTATTGTGAGATGAAGCGGCCCGGACCGACATTACGTGTACGCTTACGCGAGACTCGTTTCACCGTTATGAGCACTTGTTGCTTAAAGGTGACTGGCGGGTGTCTGTCTCTCTCACTTTAGCTGAATCAAGTGTGGCTACGCCCGGTCCTTGTGAAGGTTAAAACATCACATACTTGACGAAACATCGTTGTGGTTTTGTATGCGTAGGTAAGAACGGTTCTTGCTAAGCCCATAGCAGCCACGTAAAACTTGCAACAACAATGTAGAGGAGTTCTAACTTGTTTTTGCAGGGCATGTTGTGATGTGATATGGTCAAGACATGATGAGATATACGGTTTTGTATGAGATGATCATGTTTTGTAAACTTATCGACAACTGGCAGGAGCCATATGGTTGTCGCTTTATTGTATGAAATGCAATCGTCATGTAATTGCTTTACTTTATCACTAAGCAGTAGCGATAGTCGTAGAAGCAATAGTTGGCGAGACGACAACGATGCTACGATGGAGATCAAGGTGTCGCGCAGGTGACGAAGGTGATCATGACGGTGCTTTGGAGATGGAGATCAAAAGCACAAGATGATGATGGCCATATCATGTCACATATTTTGATTGCATGTGATGTTTATCTTATTATGCTTCTAATTTTGCTTAAAACGACGGTAGCATTATAAGACGATCCCTTACTAAATTTCAAGGTATAAGTGTTCTCCCTGAGTATGCACCGTTGCGAAAGTTCGTCTTGCCGAGACACCACGTGATGATCGGGTGTGATAAGCTCTACGTTCAAATACAACGGGTGTAAGCCAGTTTTGCACACGCAGAATACTCGGGTTAAACTTGACGAGCCTAGCATATGCAGATATGGCCTCGGAACACTGGAGACCGAAAGGTCGAGCGTGAATCATATAGTAGATATGATCAACATAAGATGTTCACCATTGAAACTACTCCATCTCACGTGATGATCGGACATGGTTTAGTTGATTTGGATCACGTGATCATCTAGATGACTAGAGGGATGTCTATCTAAGTGGGAGTTCTTAAGTAATATGATTAAATTGAACTTTAATTTATCATGAACATAGTCCTCGTAGTATTAGCATATCTATGTTGTAGATCAATAGCTCACGATGTTGCTCCCCGTCTATTTTTTATATGTTCCTAGAGAAAACTAAGTTGAAAGATGTTAGTAGCAATGATGCGGAATTGTTCCATGATCTGAGGATTATCCTCATTGCTGCACAGATAATTATGTCCTTGATGCACCGCTAGGTGACAGACCTATTGCAGGAGCAGATGTAGACGTTATGAACATTTTGACAAAAGCTCGGTATGATGACTAGTTGATAGTTTAAGTGCACCATGCTTTACGGCTTAGAACTGGGACTTCAAAAATGTTTTGAACACCACAGAGCATATAAGATGTTCCAAGAGTTGAAATTAGTATTTCATACTCATGCCCGTGTCGAGAGGTATAAGACTTCTGACAATACTTTGCCTACAAGATGGAGGAGAATAGCTCAACCAGTGAGCATGTGCTCAGATTGTCTGGGTACTACAATTACTTGAATCAAGTGGGAGTTAATCTTCTAGATAAGATATTAATTGACAAAGTTCTCTAGTCACTATCACCAAGTTAGTAGAACTTCGTGATGAACTATAATATGCAAGGGATGACAAAAGGAATTCCCGAGCTATTCGCGATGCTGAAGTCGGCGAAGGTAGAAATCATGAAAAAGCATCAAGTGTTGATGGTTAACAAGACCACTTGTTTCAAGTAAAGGGCAAAGGGATAGAAGGGGAATTTCAAGAAGAATGACAAGCAAGTTGTCACTCCCGTGAAGAAACCCAAAGCTAAAACTTAAGCCTGATACTAAGTGCTTCTACTGCAAAGGAAATGGTCACTAGAAGTGGAACTGCCCTAGATACTTGGCGGATAAGAAGGATGGCAAAGTGAACAAAGGTATATTTTGATATACAGATTATTGATGTGTACTTTACTAGTGTTCATAGCAACCCCTGGGTATTTGATGCCGGTTCAGTTGCTAAAATTAGTAACTCGAAACGAGAATTGCAGAATGAACAGAGACTAGTTAAAGGTGAAGTGACGATGTGTGTTGGAAGTGGTTCCAAGATTGATATGATCATCATCGCACACTCCCTATACTTTCGGGATTAGTGTAAACCTAAATAAATGTTATTTGGCATTTGCGTTGAGCATGAATATGATTTGATCATATTTGTTGCAATACGGTTATTCATTTAAAGTCATAGAATAATTTTTATTCCGTTTACATGAATAAAACCTTCGATGGTCATACACCCAATGAAAATAGTTTGTTGGATCTCGATCATGGTGATACACATATTCATAATATTGAAGCCAAAAGATGCAAAGTTAATAATGATAGTGCAACTTATTTGTGGCACTGCCGTTTAGGTCATAATGGTGTAAAGCGCATGAAGAAACTCCATAGTGATGGACTTTTGGAATCACTTGTTTATGAATCACTTGGTGCTTGCGAACCATGCCTCATGGGCAAGATGACTAAAACTCCGTTCTCCGGAACAATGGAGCGAGCAACAGATTTGTTGGAGATCATACATACAGATGTATGTAGACCAATGAATGTTGAAGCTCACGGCGGGTATCGTTATTTTCTGACCTTCACTGATGATTTGAGCAGATATGGGTATATCTACTTAATGAAGCACAAGTCTGAAACATTTGAAAAGTTCAAAGAATTTCAGAGTGAAGGGGACAATCATCGTAACAAGAAAATAAGAGTTTCTACGATATGATCGTAGAGGTAAAGTATTTGAGTTAGCGAGTTTGGCCTTCAGTAAAAACAATGTGAAATAGTTTCACTACTCACACCACCTGGAACACCACAGTGTAATGGTGTGTCCGAACGTCATAACCGTACTTTATTAGATATGGTGTGATCGATGATGTCTCTTACTGATCTACCACTATCGCTTTTGGGTTATGCATTAGAGACAGCTACATTCACGTTAAATAGGGCACCATCTAAATCCGTGGAGATGACACCGTATGAACTGTGGTTTGACGAGAAACCTAAGCTGTCATTTCTTTAAGTTTGGGACTGCGATGCTTATGTGAAAAAGTTTCAACATGATAAGCTCGAACCCAAATCGGAGAAGTAAATCTTCATAGGATACCCAAAAGAAACTGCTGGGTACACCTTCTATCACAGATCCGAAGGCAAGGTCTTTGTTGCTAAGAGTGGATCCTTTCTAGAGAAGGAGTTTCTCTCGAAAGAAGTGAGTGGGAGGAAAGTAGAACTTGATGAGGTAATTGTACCTTCTCCCGAATTGGAAATTGGAACATCACAGAAACTAGTTCCAGTAATTCCTACACCAATTAGTGAGGAAGCTAATGATGATGATCATGAAACTTCAGATCAAGTTTCTGCTGAACTTCGTAGATCAACCAGAGTTCGTTCCGCATCAGAGTGGTACGGCAACCCGGTTCTGGAAGTCATGTTACTGGACCATGATGAACCTACGAACTATGAGGAAGCGATGATGAGCCCAGATTCCGCAAAATGGCTTGAGGCCATGAAATCTGAGATGGGATCCATGTATGAGAACAAAGTGTGGACTTTGGTTGACTTGCCCGATGATCGGCAAGCCATTGAAAATAAATGGATCTTCAAGAGGAAGACTGACGCTGACGGTAATGTTACTGTTTACAAAGCTCGACTTGTTGCGAAAGTTTTTCAACAAGTTCAAGGAGTTGACTACGCTGAGACTTTCTCACCCGTAGCGATGCTTAAGTCTGTCCGAATCATGTTAGCAATTGCCACATTTTATGAAATCTGGCAAATGGATAACAAAACTGCATTCTTTAATGGATTTATTAAAGAAGACTTGTATATGATGCAACCAGAAGGTTTTGTCAATCCTAAAGGTGCTAACGAAATGTGCAAGCTCCAGCGATACATCTATGGACTGGTGCAAGCATCTCGGAGTTGGAATATACGCTTTGATAAGTTGATCAAAGAATATAGATTTATACAGACTTGCGGTGAAGCCTGTATTTACAAGAAGTGAGTGGGAGCACTACAACCTTTCTGATAAGTATATGTGAATGACATATTGTCGATCGGAAATGATGTAGAATTTTCTGGAAAGCATAAAGGAGTGTCTGAAAGGAGTTTTTCAAAGAAAGACCTTGGTGAAGCTGCTTACATATTGGGCATCAAGATCTATAGAGATAGATCAAGACGCTTGATAAGACTTTCGATTAGTACATACCTTGATAAGATTTTGAAGTAGTTCAAAATGGATCAGTCAAAGAAGGAGTTCTTGCCTGACTTGTAAGGTGTGAGGTTGAGTAAGACTCAAAGCCAGACAACGGCAGAAAAATATAGAGAGAATGAAAGTCATTCCCTATGCCTCAGCCATAGGTTCTATAAAGTATGCCATGCTGTGTACCAAACATGTTGTGTACCTTGCCATGAGTTTGTCAAGGGGGTACAATAGTGATCCAGGAGTAGATCACTGTACAACGGTCAAAATTATCCTTAGTAACTGGATGACTAAGGAAATGTTTCTCGATTATGGAGGTGATAAAGAGTTCGTCGTAAAGGGTTACGCTGATGCAAGCTTTGACACTAAATCCAGATGACTCTAAGTATCAATCTGGATGCGTATTGAAAGTGGGAGCAATTAGCTAGAGTAGCTCTATGCAGAGCATTGTAGACATAGAAATTTGCGAAATACATACAAATCTGAATGTGACAGACCCGTTGACTAAACTTCTCTCACAAGGAAAACATGATCACACCTTATTACTCTTGGATATTAATCACATAGCGATGTGAACTAGATGATTGACTCTAGTAAACCCTTTGGGTGTTGGTCACATGGCGATGTGAACTATGGGTGTTATTCACATAACGATGTGAACTATCGGTATTAAATCACATGGTGATGTGAGCAAGATTATTGACTCTAGTGCAAGTGGGAGACTGAAAGAAATATGCCCTAGAGGCAATAATAAATTTGTTATTTATATTTCCTTATATCATGATAAATTTTTATTATTCATGCTAGAATTGTATTAACCAGAAACTTAGTACATGTGTGAATACATAGACAAAACAGAGTGTCCCTAGTATGCCTCTACTAGACTAGCTCATTGATCAAAGATGGTTATGTTTCCTAACCATAGACATGATTTGTCATTTGATCAACGGGATCACATCATTAGGAGAATGATGTGATGGACAAGACCCATCCGTTAGCTTAGCACTATGATCGTTTAGTTTTACTGCTATTGCTTTCTTCATGACTTATACATGTTCCTATGACTATGAGATTATGCAACTCTCGAATACCGTAGGAACACCTTGTGTGCTATCAAACGTCACAACGTAACTAGGTGATCATAAAGATGCTCTACAGGTGTCTACGAAAGTGTTCGTGGTGTTGGCATAGATCAAGACTAGGATTTGTCACTCCGAGTGTCGGAGAGGTATCTCTGGGCCCTCTCGGTAATGCACATCATAATAAGCCTTGCAAGCAAAAGACTAATGAGTTAGTCACGAGATGATGTATTACGGAATGAGTAAAGAGACTTGCCGGTAACGAGATTGAACTAGGTATAGAGATACCGACGATCGAATCTCGGGCAAGTAACATACCAATGACAAAAGGAACAACGTATGTTGTTATAAGGTTTGACCGATAAAGATCTTCGTAAAATATGTAGGAGCCAATATGAGCATCCAGGTTCCGCTATTGGTTATTGACCGAAGATGAGTCTCGGTCATGTCTACATAGTTCTCGAACCCGTAGGGTCCGCACGCTTAACGTTTGATGACGATCGGTATTATGAGTTTATGAGTTTTGATGTACCGAAGAAGTTCGGAGTCCCGGATGAGACAGGGGACATGACGAGGAGTCTCGAAATGGTCGAGACGTAAAGATCGATATATTGGACGACTATATTTGGACATCGGAAAGGTTCCGAGTGATTCGGGTATTTTTCGGAGTATATGGTCCTTATTGGGCCATACGGGAATAGAGGAGAAAGGCCAAAAGGAAGGAGGCGCGCGCCCCCCCTCTGGTCCGAATTGGACAAGGGGTGCAGCCCCCTTTTCCTTCTCCCTCTCCACCTCTTTCCTTCTCTCCTACTCCGTAAAGGAAAGGGGAATCCTACTAGGACTTGGGAGTCCTAGTAGGACTCCACACACTTGGCGCGCCCCCTCTAGGGCCGGCCTCTCCCTTGCTCCTTTATATACGAGGGCAGGGGGCACCCTAGGACACACAAGTTGAATTGTTTTAGCCGTGTGCGGTGCCCCTTTCAACAGAAACACACCTCAGTCATACCGTTGCAGTGCTTAGGCGAAGCCCTGCGCCGGTAGATACATCATATCTGTCACCACGCCGTCGTGTTGGCGAAACTCTCCCGTGAAGCTCAACTGGATCAAGAGCTCGTGGGACGTCATCAAGCTGAACGTGTGCTGAACGCGGAGGTGCCGTATGTTCAGTGCTTGATCGGTTGGATCGCGAAGAACTTCGACTACATCAACCGCGTCACTTGACGCTTCCGCTCCTGGTCTACGAGTGTACGTAGACACACTCTCCCCCTCGTTGCTATGCATCTAGTAGATAGATCTTGCGTGATCGTAGGAAAATCTTGAAAATACTACGTTCCCCAACAGTGGCATCATGAGCCAGGTCTATGCATAGATGATATGCACGAGTAGAACACAATGAGTTGTGGGCGATACTAGTCATACTGCTTACCAGCATGTCATACTTTGCTTCGGCGGTATTGTGAGATGAAGCGGCCCGGACCGACATTACGTGTACGCTTACGCGAGACTCGTTTCACCGTTATGAGCACTCGTTGCTTAAAGGTGACTGGCGGGTGTCTGTTTCTCTCACTTTAGCTGAATCAAGTGTGGCTACGCCCGGTCCTTGTGAAGGTTAAAACAGCACATACTTGACGAAACATCGTTGTGGTTTTGTATGCGTAGGTAAGAACGGTTCTTGCTAAGCCCATAGCAGCCACGTAAAACTTGCAACAACAATGTAGATGACGTCTAACTTGTTTTTGCAGGGCATGTTGTGATGTGATATGGTCAAGACATGATGAGATATACGGTTTTGTATGAGATGATCATGTTTTGTAAACTTATCGACAACTGGCAGGAGCCATATGGTTGTCGCTTTATTGTATGAAATGCAATCGCCATGTAATTGCTTTACTTTATCACTAAGCGGTAGCGATAGTCGTAGAAGCAATAGTTGGCGAGACGACAACGATGCTACGATGGAGATCAAGGTGTCGCGCCGGTGACGAAGGTGATCATGACGATGCTTTGGAGATGGAGATCAAAAGCACAAGATGATGATGGCCATATCATGTCACATATTTTGATTGCATGTGATGTTTATATTATTATGCTTCTTATTTTGCTTAGTTCGACGGTAGCATTATAAGATGATCCCTTACAAAATTTCAAGGTATAAGTGTTCTCCCTGAGTATGCACCGTTGCGAAAGTTCGTCGTGCCGAGACACCACGTGATGATCGGGTGTGATAAGCTCTACGTTCAAATACAACGGGTGTAAGCCAGTTTTGCACACGCAGAATACTCGGGTTAAACTTGACGAGCCTAGCATATGCAGATATGGCCTCGGAACACTGGAGACCGAAAGGTCGAGCGTGAATCATATAGTAGATATGATCAACATAAGATGTTCACCATTGAAACTACTCCATCTCACGTGATGATCGGACATGGTTTAGTTGATTTGGATCACGCGATCATTTAGATGACTAGAGGGATGTCTATCTAAGTGGGAGTTCTTAAGTAATATGATTAAATTGAACTTTAATTTATCATGAACATAGTCCTCGTAGTATTAGCATATCTATGTTGTAGATCAATAGCTCACGATGTTGCTCCCCGTTTATTTTTTATATGTTCCTAGAGAAAACTAAGTTGAAAGATGTTAGTAGCAATGATGCAGAATTGTTCAGTGATATGAGGATTACCCTCATTGCTGCACAGATAATTATGTCCTTGATGCACCGCTAGGTGACAGACCTATTGCAGGAGCAGATGTAGACGTTATGAACATTTTGACAAAAGCTCGGTATGATGACTACTTGATAGTTTAAGTGCACCATGCTTTACGGCTTAGAACCGGGACTTCAAAAACGTTTTGAACACCACAGAGCATATAAGATGTTCCAAGAGTTGAAATTAGTATTTCATACTCATGCCCGTGTCGAGAGGTATAAGACTTCTGACAATACTTTGCCTACAAGATGGAGGAGAATAGCTCAACCAGTGAGCATGTGCTCAGATTGTGTGGGTACTACAATTACTTGAATCAAGTGGGAGTTAATTTTCCAGATAAGATATTAATTGACAAAGTTCTCTAGTCACTATCACCAAGTTAGTAGAACTTCGTGATGAACTATAATATGCAAGGGATGACGAAAGGAATTCCTGAGCTCTTCGCGATGCTGAAGTCGGCGAAGGTAGAAATCATGAAAAAGCATCAATTGTTGATGGTTAACAAGACCACTTGTTTCAAGTAAAGGGCAAAGGGATAGAAGGGGAACTTCAAGAAGAATGACAAGCAAGTTGTCACTCCCGTGAAGAAACCCAAAGCTAAAACTTAAGCCTGAAACTAAGTGCTTCTACTGCAAAGGAAATGGTCATTGGAAGTGGAACTGCCCTAGATACTTGGCGGATAAGAAGGATGTCAAAGTGAACAAAGGTATATTTTGATATACAGATTATTGATGTTTACTTTACTAGTGTTCATAGCAACCCCTGGGTATTTGATACCGGTTCAGTTGCTAAAATTAGTAACTCGAAACGAGAATTGCAGAATGAACAGAGACTAGTTAAAGGTGAAGTGACGATGTGTGTTGGAAGTGGTTCCAAGATTGATATGATCATCATCGCACACTCCCTATACTTTTGGGATTAGTGTAAAACCTAAATTAATGTTATTTGGCATTTGCGTTGAGCATGAATATGATTTGATCATATTTGTTGCAATACGGTTATTCATTTAAAGTCATAGAATAATTTTTATTCTGTTTACATGAATAAAACCTTCGATGGTCATACACTCAATGAAAATAGTTTGTTGGATCTCGATCATGGTGATACACATATTCATAATATTGAAGCCAAAAGATGCAAGGTTAATAATGATAGTGCAACTTTTTTGTGGCACTGCCGTTTAGGTCATAATGGTGTAAAGCGCATGAAGAAACTCCATAGTGATGGACTTTTGGAATCACTTGATTATGGATCACTTGGTGCTTGCGAACCATGCCTCATGGGCAAGATGACTAAAACTCCGTTCTCCAGAACAATGGAGCGAGCAACAGATTTGTTGGAGATCATACATACAGATGTATGTGGACCAATGAGTGTTGAAGCTCACGGCGGGTATCGTTATTTTCTGACCTTCACTAATGATTTGAGCAGATATGGGTATATCTACTTAATGAAGCACAAGTCTGAAACATTTGAAAAGTTCCCAGAAGATTCCAGAAGATTCCAGAGGTTCCGGGTTCTCCCGTGTGTTTCAGTTGTGCTTGCTTTATTTATTTTGCTTTGCATCATGTCATCATGCCATCATGTCATATTTATTTTGCATCTCAACCAAATAAATCGTGTGGACCTCGGTCCATTTAAATCGAGGGAAATGACGATTTATCTTTATAACATATCCTCCCAATATTTAGGGAGCTATTTTAGAAATATTTCATTCCTTGGAATCACCTATAACACAATTGCACCATTCTTCAATTCTCTTTTATCCAATTCAACTTCATTTCTTCCTTTGAGGCCTTTTAGTAAATTCGTGTTGCAATTTTACTTCATCCACAAATGTTCCAAATCTTCCCATAAATCACATCTAATGTGTAGGGCCATCTCTTGAAATTCCAACCCTTTTGAATTTCATCTAAAGGGATTTCTAAATTCAAACAGTTTGACTTTTATTCAAACTTGTTGAATTTTCATCTTCCAAAAGTCCTCAGACAATTTTATTTATATCCCTTACATTTTTGTGAGTCCAAGGAATTTTACCCTATGCCCTAAGCCTATTCCTATCTCCTCCTTTCTTTTCTTTTCCTTTGTGGTTTGCTGTTTTTTTTTTGGTAAATAGCATAGCAGAGAGCAGCCGCAGCTGGCCCAACAACATCCTCCTCCTAGCCTTTTCCCCTCCTAGGCCCAAGGCCCAACTTCCCTCCTGGCCCATCTTCTCCCCTAACCCTAGCCGCTCGAACCCCCTCGCTCCTTCTTTTCCTCCCGAGCCGCCGCCAGGCGTTTTCCCTCGCTCGCTACAGCGCCGATTTCCTCGATCCCTCCCCTCTCGATCGAGCCCTCGACCAACTCCCTCTCCCTCGAGCGCCTCCCTCGACGCCGATCCAGCCAGCCGAGCCGCCGCTCCCCCCCGGACCGACCTCCTCGCCCGCAGGCCCAGCGGCCTCGCCTCCCTTCAGCCCGAGCGAGCGCCAGCCGCCCCGATCGCCTCGGGCCTTGCCACTCCGTCGCCAAGGCCGCCCGCGCGCTCCCGCTAGCCTCGCCCCTCCCTTCGATCCTCGCCCGCATCGCCAGGTGGCCGCGTCGCCTCGGCCTCGCCAAGGCCTCGACCACCGCCACCGCCGCGCCCGTGCCCTCCATCGCCAGCAGCTACCGGTCGCCGCGCCTCCACCCTCCTCTCCAGCGTCGTCGCCAAGGCCGCGATCTCGCCTTCTCCAGCTCCCGATTCCAGCGCCGAGCCCGCAGCGCCCGCGGACGGGGCCTCGTTTCCCGACGCGCCCCATCCTTCCAGCCTCGCGAGAGCCTCCCTGCGGCCTCCCTTCTCCAGCGCCGCAGCGCCGAGGCCGCAGCCGGCCCACTTTGCCTTGGCTTTTGCTGCTCCACCGCTGAACGCTCCTCCTCGCTGCTCCGTGCCGTGCCGTGCTTGTTTTGCTGCTGCTGTTATTTTTTCCTGCAAGTCCAAGTTCCCCTTCGAGTCGCCGACGACCGTCAAGTTCGACTACAAGAACCAAGTACCACTATGTCACAAGAACCAAGACCGAGACCCGTGAACGACTTCGTGAACAAGTACCACTACCGTAGCCCGGCAAACGATGGCAGCCCGAAGCACCAAGTACCTCTACATGACCCGAACAAGTACCACTACGCCCGGAGCCATCGGAACCGTCAAGTACATCTACGGAGTTGTACCACTACTTCCACTACCGTCGCCGAAGAACCGGGTACCACTACCGTCGCCCCGAAGACGTCCGATGCCGCGACAAGTACCCCTACCGATGTTTGTGTACCTCGATGAATGTGAACGGCTACATAACGAGTACCTCTATGGAACGACTACTTCCACTACTTCCCCTACGTCCCTCGACGACTCGAACCGCCCCGAAACAGATGTTCCGAAGGTATACCGAGACGACCCCGTGGAATGCATGTGTTGTATGAGATGTTTCCCGTGTGTGCTCCGTGCCCGTTTCGTCCGTTTGTCATGTTCCTCGGTTGCCTCATCGCCGACTCGTGGGAACCCGGTGACGGGATCACCCCACCTCTTTCATCTTGTTCGACTCGATCACTCCGCCTTTGCTTATGCACCGGTCTTTTAACGAGTTACCGGAGCCGAGATGTTGCCGTTGCATCATTTTCGGATCGTTGCCGTGGCACCCTTTTCTTCCACCACGGTGACAATACTTCATATCTTCTTCCTGTCAACTTTTAATAAACTTGCATAAAAACTTGATCATGTCATCCGCATCATGTTAACAACACTAAAATGTTTAATTGTTGTTTGCTTATAATTACTAAACATGCTTATGGGGATTTTTCCGGAATTGTTGTTGTTATTTCCGGCCTCATTTAAAATGCCTAATAGGTAGTTTATTTTTGCTTCACCTCTTGCCATGTTAACAAACATTTAATCTTGTCTTGTAAATAAACGAGAGTCAATTAAATAATTAAAATGTGGTGTTTCGTCAATACGCAACTCGTTGCATATTGAGCTCCACTTAACTTGTAGTGTTGTTTGTGCACTTTGCCATGCCATGCATATTTAAACCGGACATGCATCATACTGGATGTGCATCGTATGCCATGTTTAAGCTTGTGTGTTTACCGTGTTGCTTGTTTCTTTCCGGTTTGCTTCTCTTGATAGCTTCGGTTTTGTTCCGGAGTTGTGAGGATTCTCTCGTCTATGTTGCTCCGTCTACCTCATGGATCCGTTCTTCTCCCTTGTGGAATTCCAGGCAAGATGACCGAACCCGGATACCATTACTATTTTTGCCTATTGCTAGAAGTATCGCTCTGTAGTATATTGCCTCGATGCCCATGTTTTTCCTGTCAGCCTCCTATTGTAACCATGCTCCTGTCTAACCACCCTACCCATGCAAACCATTGATTGGCTATACGTAGGCTTCGCTCAGCCCCTCTTATAGCATTGCTAGTTGCAGGTGAAGATTGAAGATGCTTGCTTCATGTTGAAGTTATGTGGGGTTATATCACACTATATTAATTATTAAATGAACTCATCTATATATTGGCAATGGGTGGAAGGCTAAGTCTTTTGCTTGGTGATTTGTTCCACTCATGCCGCTAGGAACCGTATAAACCGGTGTTATGTTCCTTGATTATGCGTTCCTCACACGGTTGGGGTTATGGGGCCCCCTCGATAAACCGCTAAGTTCTAAGTCTTTTCCAGCAAGTCCCAACATTGGTACTATTCGCCTAATAACTAATAAAACTTGCATAGGGACTAGCTATCCCTTTTATTTTTAATCAACAACCCCGGGCCAGTGCTCCACATGAGTGTTGGTCCGAAACGGGGAGCCTGCGGGGCCACCACGAGGAAACTCGAGGTTTGGTAAAAACCCGTAGCTTCGCCCATCCGGTCGTGTCCTGAGACTAGATACGCGCGGCTACTATCAGGGTGTCGACACGCTGGGAGGATTTGCTGGATTAGCCTTACCTTAGTTCGGATTATCTTGAGCACGGGATTCCGAGAATACTCGGGTCTTCCCACCTTGGAGTTGCGACTCCGCGGATCCTGGGCTTGTCATGGGCCAAGTTGGAACACCCCTGCAGGGTTATGAACTTTCGAAAGCCATGCCCGCGGTTATGTGGCAGATGGGAGCTTTTTAATATCCGGTTGTAGAAAACTCGACACCATGTTCCAATACACTACCAGCGTGTGTACCGTGACTGTCATTTCCGAAAGGGTTTCGGGAGATGAACACGGTGGGGTTATGTTTGACTTGATTAGATTAGGATCACTTAGTGATCATCTCTCGACCGAGGCACCTTCTCTTCTCGCTCTCGTATACGTAAGCTAGGCTAGTGCTGCTGCAACCACTTATTCTTATTCTTTCGTCAGCCTTGTTCCACACCCAAGGCTTAAATAGTCATGTTACCCGGGAACGGGATTGCTGAGTCCTCTATGGCTTACAGTTACTTCAACACACCAGATGCAGGTTCAGCCGAGTTTGAAGCAGGAGATGGATCAGTACTTCACCAGGAGCTCGATGAAGAGAGTGGCCGTATGCTTGTGACGTTTTCGACGATCAGTAGTGGTTTCTACTAGGATTCGATCTAGACCTGTGGATTTAAATTATGTTTGGTATCTTGTTATTTGGATTTTACCCTTAGATGGGATGTGATGTTCATTTGTATGATGATTGAAACTTGTAATGTATTTGTGTGACGTGTCGAGTGTAAGCCAGCTATCTCCTTTTGCAATTTAATCCCTCTTTTACATGAGTCGTGCAACGATACCAAACTTGAGATCATTCTAGGATGGGCTTATACCTTTAAGTCGTGCCTCGACACGTAGGAGGTATAGTCCCATCCTGGGCATTACAAGTTGGTATTCAGAGCCTTCTCTGACCTAGAAGCCCCCACTGATTGATCGAATCGTTGACAGTTGAGTCTAGGCACACACTTGAAAATGTTTTGAGTCTTATATATATATCGGAGAGTAGGATTTCTGTTTGCTCCTCATATCTTTTAACTCTGGTGAGGACTCCTGACGATTACTCTTGTCTCTTCTACTCTCAAAAATGCACCAAATTTTTTTTAGGATCACGTGAGTATTGTTTGGATTGTTCCGATGTCTTTGTGACGAGAACATTGTTCTCGATGCCTCCTGTCATTAGGGGTTGTGGCAGTGTCCCGGGGATTTGAGCTCCGAGGTGTTGTCGTCACAAATATATCGCATCAGTTCTAGAATACTTAAGACGGCCGACATCGAAAACTCTCCTATGCGGTTAGTGGTAAGATGACCCCGACATCACCCAGTACTGGGGAGGTAGTTCGGGAGTATTGCCATAGCTTGTATAGTAGATGCGTTTCGAAGGTCCAAGGTAAACGGTTTCCGGAAATAACTGGTTATGTGTTGAAGGATGGATATAGCTGGATGTAGAATTAGAGTTGAGTGCGCGGTGCTTCCCCTGTATCCCCAACACCTGATTGCATAACTGGAAACTTTCGGAAATTAATAGGTGGGTTCATCTAGTAGTTCTAGGCTTTCTTCCAATGAGTGCATGATATGAAGTTCGGGGTTCTACATTGAGTGAAGTGGTTTTATGGGCTTGTTCCGATCGGGAGTTGAATCTTAAAGGGTCCTTGGCTATGCTGATCCGGGGATTGCAAAACCCTTTTGTAACACGTTCCATGAGCTTTCAGCACGAATATGTCGAATGAAGCTTCTATCTTGTATTTGTTCTATCTGCTCCTTGTTCCTTTTTATTTACCTTTTGTTCTTCCAAGTGGCTTCTCGTCAAGCTGATGTACCTGCGGAATTCATTCGTTCAATTCTTTGTTCGGATAGATATGTCGCAACATAATCTTCTTCATAAACATATCTATCCTTGTTCTTGTTTTGATTCTGGTATTCGAGTTGCTTCGATGTCAAATGTTGATTCCATACCTTTCCTAATCGGTGTTCTCATATTTCTATGGGAGTGCTTATTCTTCTTGACCATCGAGATTTTCATGTTAATCCTTTTCAACCGGTGTGCCTTCTCTTCAAGTTATTCCATACGGACGCCGTTGAGAAATCTGACGATCTGTCTGTTTTCATTTGTCCCAAGTTGTCTTTGTTTTCCCCACCCTCCCACTCTTCTTCTTCTCGGAGCAAGAAATTCTCAAATGAAATATCCATTTTATTCATGTGATATTTCTTCATTCTTTTCCTTCAATGTTCTTATCCGGTGAATTATCGTGAAGATGCTCAAGAGCTTCAAGTTTTTCATTCTTTGTTCTCGTTTCTTCTGCCGGTGGATGTAATTCAAGATTTTGGTGTTGATCTTATCCTTTTCCTCATTTCACAATGCTTTCTTATTCCGGTACTCCAATTAATCATTCTCCTCTTGCTATTCATATCCGGAGTGTTGAAGATATCTCGGAAGATTCACATTTCCATTCTCAATTCGTTGAAGCTATTTTGAGATTGTTATCTCATTCAAGCCATTTAATTCAACCGGTGCAATATCTCTTAAGCAATCTTTTTCAATGGTGATTTCTTTGAGTGCGCCCTAACCCACAGGTCTTTTCCAGGATCTTACCTGACTCTTCTTTTTCCGGAGTATTCTGAAATTCTTTTCAAGTGTGACGTAAGAATGATTTCCATCAGTCATATGCCTTCTCCAAGTTTACTTTCAAATTCTTTCCATCGTTGGTTCAACCTTTTTAATTCCTCATTCCGGAGTGCTCAACAATTCTTCATGGCATTTCTCATCTTCACTCTCAACATTTGAAGACCGGAGAAGAGTTTCTCTTAATCTTGGCCGTTCTCTTGAAGATTCATGGTTCTAGCTTCATGCCATCCTCATTATTGTTTTGATTGTGAGGAATTATTTTCATAACCATCCGAAGCATTTCATGAATTCTTTTCTTTGTGATCCTTCGAAGGCCATCATTTCAGATGATTTCTTCGTTCTCAGTTTTCAACTTCGTCCTCCAAATATTCTTCATTGATGCCTCTTCGTTCGTCTCCAATTCTTACGGTGGTTCTTTCAAGATTACTCTTCCTTGTTATCGTATCAATTCATTTGTTCTTTTCATAATCCTACCAGTGGTTCGTTGAAGATTTACCCAAGCTTGTGCGAGATCTCTCTTAATTCTTTCCAATGAGAATAAGTAGTATGCAAATCCTTTGGTTGTCATCAATTTAAATTGGTGAAGGATAAGCATGACATAATTCTTATTCTTATTTCATCCAAGTGGATTAATTCCTTTGTTAGAGTTTATTCATGAGGAATAAATTCTAGGTTTCAAGTTGTTCATCTTGTTTTCCGGAGCTTCAAGCTATTTCAATTATATCATTTCAAAGCTCCAACTAATTCATCACAGGCCTTGAATCTTATTCTTTTCATTTTTCACTTCTCATGCTTTCATTACCGGAGTTTTCA
This sequence comes from Secale cereale, assembly GCA_902687465.1. NCBI lineage: Eukaryota > Viridiplantae > Streptophyta > Magnoliopsida > Poales > Poaceae > Secale > Secale cereale. The sequence goes on from LR738714.1 coordinate 634,565,345, forward strand.
TGGTGGTTCATCAAGACTTAATTCATCCTCAGTCTTCATCAAGATTCTTGTTGGAGCTCAAGCATTCTTCATCATGCTTTCCAAGTGCAATTCTTTCTACCTTATTGTTTGAGATGGTGCTATGTCATTCTTGACAATTCCTTCATGAATTATGATTCACGAGTTATCAAGAATGTGATATTTAAACCATCATTTTCCTTGTTCAGGAGATCTTTTCAACCCTTCAATCTCTATGTTGGAGCGATTTGGGTTATATTTCACCTAAAGCCTTCCCTAAGGATTGTTGCTATTTATGGTGCTTATAAATGACCCAAGTTCTTCATTTATCCTCCCGGTGAAAGTTTATCTTCTCCCTGTTGATCTCAATCCAATCAAATATTTTCGTCAGTGGCTGGTTGTCACCTCTTAATTTTGAGATGTTTTCCATAAGCCCACAAGAGCTTATTCATTTCGTGTTGATTTTTTTCCATCAACCCCATTCAAACCTTCTTCGTAAGGATGCTCTTTCAAATGCATTCGTGGGAGAAGTTATCTTTTTCTTCTCCGTTCTTTTCTTTCCAACGACCTAGCATATATTCTTTCATTCCGGAGGCATTGTGATGACGATCTCTTTGACCATCATCTCGTTTTTATCAAGATCATATTCTCCCTTGCTTGTCTATTTATCCGGAGAGTTGTATTCTCCATTCTAATTCTCTAATCTTATCAAGTTTTTGCCTATCTTTTTAACCGAAGTGCTGTATGAATCTTTCTTACCCCTTGTGCCATTTTTTTATTGTTCCGGAGGCTGTGTGTTGTTGTTTTTCATCAAGTATCTTCCCAACTTGGCAAGCTTAATTCCTTCCATTTTCAGTCGGAGTGCTGTCCGAATTCATGTCATTCTTATTCCTTGGCTATACCATTGCGGTTTCATATTCTTTTGATTCGTAAGCTCGGGTTTCATGTCTTTCAACCTGCAAGGTTCTCGTGATGCTCCTTGTTCCTCTTTCCAACGGAGTGTTTTCATCTTCGTTCATCTCCATTGTACTCTTATTCAACTTGTTCAACCTCTCAAGGTTGTTTGGTTTCACTCGTCTGTCAAAGAAGCAACTTTGTTTACCTCTTCTTTTTCGTTTTTATCCGGTGCCATCTCTAGGATCTCGGGTCGAGATCCTCTGTTAGTGTGGGAGAGTTGTGACGCCCGAAGACTGACGTCCCAGAAGATCCCAGAAGATTCCAGAAGATTCCGGAGGTTCCGGGTTCTCCCGTGTGTTTCAGTTGTGCTTGCTTTATTTATTTTGCTTTGCATCATGTCATCATGCCATCATGTCATATTTATTTTGCATCTCAACCAAATAAATCGTGTGGACCTCGGTCCATTTAAATCGAGGGAAATGATGATTTCTCTTTATAACATATCCTCCCAATATTTAGGGAGCTATTTTATAAATATTCCATTCCTTGGAATCACCTATAACACAATTTCACCATTCTTCAATTTTCTTTTATCCAATTCAACTTCATTTCTTCCTTTGAGGCCTTTTAGTAAATTCGTGTTGCAATTTTACTTCATCCACAAATGTTCCAAATCTTCCCATAAATCACATCTAATGTGTAGGGCCATCTCTTGAAATTCCAACCCTTTTGAATTTCATCTAAAGGGATTTCTAAATTCAAACAGTTTGACTTTTATTCAAACTTGTTGAATTTTCATCTTCCAAAAGTCCTCGGACAATTTTATTTATATTCCTTACATTTTTGTGAGTCCAGGGAATTTTACCCTATGCCCTAAGCCTATTCCTATCTCCTCCTTTCTTTTCTTTTCCTTTGTGGTTTGCTGTTTTTTTTGGTAAATAGCATAGCAGAGAGCAGCCGCAGCTGGCCCAACAACATCCTCCTCCTGGCCTTTTCCCCTCCTAGGCCCAAGGCCCAACTTCCCTCCTGGCCCATCTTCTCCCCTAACCCTAGCCGCTCGAACCCCCTCGCTCCTTCTTTTCCTCCCGAGCCGCCGCCAGGCGTTTTCCCTCGCTCGCTACAGCGCCGATTTCCTAGATCCCTCCCCTCTCGCTCGAGCCCTCGACCAACTCCCTCTCCCTCGAGCGCCTCCCTCGATGCCGATCAAGCCAGCCGAGCCGCCGCTCCCCCCCGGACCGACCTCCTCGCCCGCAGGCCCAGCGGCCTCGCCTCCCTTCAGCCCGAGCGAGCGCCAGCCGCCCCGATCGCCTCGGGCCTTGCCACTCCGTCGCCAAGGCCGCCCGCGCGCTCGCGCTAGCCTCGCCCCTCCCTTTGATCCTCGTCCGCATCGCCAGGTAGCCGCGTCGCCTCGGCCTCGCCAAGGCCGTGACCAGCGCCACCGCCGCGCCCGTGCCCTCCATCGCCAGTAGCCATCGGTCGTCGCGCCTCCACCCTCCTCTCCAGCGTCGTCGCCAAGGCCGCGACCTCGCCTTCTCCAGCTCCCGATTCATGCGCCGAGCCCGCAGCGCCCGCGGACGGGGCCTCGTTTCCCGACGCGCCCCGTCCTTCCAGCCTCGCGAGAGCCTCCCTGCGGCCTCCCTTCTCCAGCGCCGCAGCGCCGAGGCCGCAGCCGGCCCACTTTGCCTTGGCTTTTGCTGCTCCACCGCTGAACGCTCCTCCTCGCTGCTCCGTGCCGTGCCGTGCTTGTTTTGCTGCTGCTGTTATTTTTTTCTGCAAGTCCAAGTTCCCCTTCGAGTCGTCGACGACCGTCAAGTTCGACTACAAGAACCAAGTACCACTACGTCACAAGAACCAAGACCGAGACCCGTGTACGACTTCGTGAACAAGTACCACTACCGTCGCCCCACAAACGATGGCAGCCCGAAGCACCAAGTACCTCTACATGACCCGAACAAGTACCACTACGCCCGGAGCCATCGGAACCGTCAAGTACATCTACGGAGTTGTACCACTACTTCCACTACCGTCGCCGAAGAACCGGGTACCACTACCGTCGCCCCGAAGACGTCCGATGCCGCGACAAGTACCCCTACCGATGTTTGTGTACCTCGATGAACGTGAACGGCTACATAACGAGTACCTCTACGGAACGACTACTTCCACTACTTCCCCTACGTCCCTCGACGACTCGAAACGCCCCGAAACAGATGTTCCGAAGGTATACCGAGACGACCCCGTGGAATGCATGTGTTGTATGAGATGTTTCCCGTGTGTGCTCCGTGCCCGTTTCGTCCGTTTGTCATGTTCCTCGGTTGCCTTGTCGCCGACTCGTGGGAACCCGGTGACGGGATCACCCCACCTCTTTCATCTTGTTCGACTCGATCACTCCGCCTTTGCTTTTGCACCGGTCTCTCAACGAGTTACCGGAGCCGAGATGTTGCCGTTGCATCATTTTCGGATCGTTGCCGTGGCACCCTTTTCTTCCACCACGGTGACAATACTTCATATCTTCTTCCTGTCAACTTTTAATAAACTTGCATAAAAACTTGATCATGTCATCCGCATCATGTTAACAACACTAACATGTTTAATTGTTGTTTGCTTATAATTACTAAACATGCTTATGGGGATTTTTCCGGAATTGTTGTTGTTATTTCCGGCCTCATTTAAAATGCCTAATAGGTAGTTTATTTTTGCTTCACCTCTTGCCATGTTAACAAACATTTAATCTTGTCTTGTAAATAAACGAGAGTCAATTAAATAATTAAAATGTGGTGTTTCGTCAATACGCAACTCGTTGCATATTGAGCTCCACTTAACTTGTAGTGTTGTTTGTGCACTTTGCCATGCCATGCATATTTAAACCGGACATGCATCATACTGGATGTGCATCGTATGCCATGTTTAAGCTTGTGTGTTTACCGTGTTGCTTGTTTCTTTCCGGTTTGCTTCTCTTGATAGCTTCGGTTTTGTTCCGGAGTTGTGAGGATTCTCTCGTCTATGTTGCTCCGTCTACTTCATGGATCCGTTCTTCTCCCTTGTGGAATCCCAGGCAAGATGACCGAACCCGGATACCATTACTATTTTTGCCTATTGCTAGAAGTATCGCTCTGTAGTATATTGCCTCGATGCCCATGTTTTTCCTGTCAGCCTCCTATTGTAACCATGATCCTGTCTAACCACCCTACCCATGCAAAACATTGATTGGCTATACGTAGGCTTCGCTCAGCCCCTCTTATAGCATTGCTAGTTGCAGGTGAAGATTGAAGATGCTTGCTTCATGTTGAAGTTATGTGGGGTTATATCACACTATATTAATTATTAAATGGACTCATCTATATATTGGCAATGGGTGGAAGGCTAAGCCTTTTGCTTGGTGATTTGTTCCACTCATGCCGCTAGGAACCGTATAAACCGGTGTTATGTTCCTTGATTATGCGTTCCTCACACGGTTGGGGTTATGGGGCCCCCTCGATAAACCGCTAAGTGCTAAGTCTTTTCCAGCAAGTCCCAACATTGGTACTATTCGCCTAATAACTAATAAAACTTGCATAGGGACTAGCTATCCCTTTTATTTTTAATCAACAACCCCGGGCCAGTGCTCCACATGAGTGTTGGTCCGAAACGGGGAGCCTGCGGGGCCACCACGAGGAAACTCGAGGTTTGGCAAAAACCCGTAGCTTCGCCCATCCGGTCGTGTCCTGAGACTAGATACGCGCGGCAACTATCAGGGTGTCGACACGCCGGGAGGATTTGCTGGATTAGCCTTACCTTAGTTCGGAGTATCTTGAGCACGGGATTCCGAGAATACTCGGGTCTTCCCACCTTGGAGTTGCGACTCCGCGGATCGTGGGCTTGTCATGGGCCAAGTTGGAACACCCCTGCAAGGTTATGAACTTTCGAAAGCCGTGCCCGCGGTTATGTGGCAGATGGGAGCTTGTAAATATCCGGTTGTAGAAAACTCGACACCATGTTCCAATACACTACCATCGTGTGTACCGTGACTGTCATTTCCGAAAGGGTTTCGGGAGATGAACACGGTGGGGTTATGTTTGACTTGATTAGATTAGGATCACTTAGTGATCATCTCTCGACTGAGGCACCTTCTCTTCTCGCTCTCGTATACGTAAGCTAGGCTAGTGCTTCTGCAACCACTTATTCTTATTCTTTCGTCAGCCTTGTTCCACACCCAAGGCTTAAATAGTCATGTTACCCGGGAACGGGATTGCTGAGTCCTCTGTGGCTCACAGTTACTTCAACACACCAGATGCAGGTTCAGCCGAGTTTGAAGCAGGAGATGGATCAGTACTTCACCAGGAGCTCGATGAAGAGAGTGGCCGTATGCTTGTGACGTTTTCGGCGATCAGTAGTGGTTTCTACTAGGATTCGATCTAGACCTGTGGATTTAAATTATGTTTGGTATCTTGTCATTTGGATTTTACCCTTAGATGGGCTGTGATGTTCATTTGTATGATGATTGAAACTTGTAATGTATTTGTGTGACGTGTCGAGTGTAAGCCAGCTATCTCCTTTTGCAATTTAATCCCTCTTTTACATGAGTCGTGCAAAGATACCAAACTTGAGATCATTCTAGGATGGGCTTATACCTTTAAGTCGTGCCTCGACACGTAGGAGGTATAGTCCCATCCTGGGCATTACACAAGATGACTAAAACTCCGTTCTCCGGAATAATGGAGCAAGCAACAGATTTGTTGGAGATCATACATACAGATGTATGTGGACCAATGAGTGTTGAAGCTCGCGGCGGGTATCGTTCTTTTCTGACCTTCACTAATGATTTGAGCAGATATGGATATATCTACTTAATGAAGCACAAGTCTGAAACATTTGAAAAGTTCAAAGAATTTCAGAGTGAAGGGGAGAATCATCGTAACAAGAAAATAAGAGTTTCTACGATATGATCGTAGAGGTAAAATATTTGAGTTAGCGAGTTTGGCCTTCAGTAAAACAATGTGAAATAGTTTCACTACTCACGCCACCTGGAACACCACAGTGTAATGGTGTGTCCGAACGTCATAACCGTACTTTATTAGATATGGTGCGATCGATGATGTCTCTTACCGATCTACCACTATCGCTTTTGGGTTATGCATTAGAGACAGCTACATTCACGTTAAATAGGGCAACATCTAAATCCGTGGAGATGACACCGTATGAACTGTAGTTTGACGAGAAACCTAAGCTGTCATTTCTTTAAGTTTGGGACTGCGATGCTTATGTGAAAAAGTTTCAACATGATAAGCTCGAACCCAAATCGGAGAAGTAAATCTTCATAGGATACCCAAAAGAAACTGCTGGGTACACCTTCTATCACAGATCCGAAGGCAAGGTCGTTGCTAAGAGTGGATCCTTTCTAGAGAAGGAGTTTCTCTCGAAAGAAGTGAGTGGGAGGAAAGTAGAACTTGATGAGGTAATTGTACCTTCTCCCGAATTGGAAAGTGGAACATCACAGAAACTAGTTCCAGTGATTCCTACACCAATTAGTGAGGAAGCTAATGATGATGATCATGAAACTTCAGATCAAGTTTCTGCTAAACTTCGTAGATCAACCAGAGTTCGTTCCGCATCAGAGTGGTACGGCAACCCGGTTCTGGAAGTCATGTTACTGGACCATGATGAACCTATGAACTATGAGGAAGCGATGATGAGCCCAGATTCCGCAAAATGGCTTGAGGCCATGAAATCTGAGATGGGATCCATGTATGAGAACAAAGTGTGGACTTTGGTTGACTTGCCCGATGATCGGCAAGCCATCGAAAATAAATGGATCTTCAAGAGGAAGACTGACGCTGACGGTAATGTTACTGTTTACAAAGCTCGACTTGTTGCGAAAGTTTTTCAACAAGTTCAACGAGTTGACTACGCTGAGACTTTCTCACCCGTAGCAATGCTTAAGTCTGTCCGAATCATGTTAGCAATTGCCGCATTTTATGAAATCTGGCAAATGGATAACAAAACTGCATTCTTTAATGGATTTATTAAAGAAGACTTGTATATGATGCAACCAGAAGGTTTTGTCAATCCTAAAGGTGCTAACAAAATGTGCAAGCTCCAGTGATCCATCTATGGACTGGTGCAAGCATCTCAGAGTTGGAATATATGCTTTGATAAGTTGATCAAAGCATATAGATTTAGACAGACTTGCGATGAAGCCTGTATTTACAAGAAGTGAGTGGGAGCACTACAACCTTTCTGATAAGTATATGTGAATGACATATTGTCGATCGGAAATGATGTAGAATTTTATGGAAAGCATAAAGGAGTGTTTGAAAGGAGTTTTTCAAAGAAAGACCTTGGTGAAGCTGCTTACATATTGGGCACCAAGATCTATAGAGATAGATCAAGACGCTTGATAAGACTTTCGATGAGTACATACCTTGATAAGATTTTGAAGTAGTTCAAAATGGATCAGTCAAAGAAGGAGTTCTTGCCTGACTTGTAAGGTGTGAAGTTGAGTAAGACTCAAAGCCAGACCACGGCAGAAAAATATAGAGAGAATGAAAGTCATTCCCTATGCCTCAGCCATAGGTTCTATAAAGTATGCCATGTTGTGTACCAAACATGTTGTGTACCTTGCCATGAGTTTGTCAAGGGGGTACAATAGTGATCCAGGAGTAGATCACTGTACAACGGTCAAAATTATCCTTAGTAACTGGATGACTAAGGAAATGTTTCTCGATTATGGAGGTGATAAAGAGTTCGTCGTAAAGGGTTACGCCGATGCAAGCTTTGACACTAAATCCAGATGACTCTAAGTATCAATCTGGATGCGTATTGAAAGTGGGAGCAATTAGCTAGAGTAGCTCTATGCAGAGCATTGTAGACATAGAAATTTGCGAAATACATACGAATCTGAATGTGACAGACCCGTTGACTAAACATCTCTCACAAGCAAAACATGATCACACCTTATTACTCTTGGATATTAATCACATAGAGATGTGAACTAGATTATTGACTCTAGTAAACCCTTTGGGTGTTGGTCACATGGCGATGTGAACTATGGGTGTTATTCACATAACGATGTGAACTATCGGTATTAAATCACATGGCGATGTGAGCTAGATTATTGACTCTAGTGCAAGTGGGAGACTAAAAGAAATATGCCCTAGAGGCAATAATAAAGTTGTTATTTATATTTTCTTATATCATGATAAATGTTTATTATTCATGCTAGAATTGTATTAACCAGAAACTTAGTACATGTGTGAATACATAGACAAAACAGAGTGTCCCTAGTATGCCTCTACTAGACTAGCTCATTGATCAAAGATGGTTATGTTTCCTAACCACAAACATGATTTGTCATTTGATCAACGGGATCACATCATTAGGAGAATGATGTGATGGACAAGGCCCATCCGTTAGCTTAGCACTATGATCGTTTAGTTTTACTGCTATTGCTTTCTTCATGACTTATACATGTTCCTATGACTATGAGATTATGCAACTCCCGAATACCGTAGGAACACCTTGTGTGCTATCAAACGTCACAACATAACTAGGTGATCGTAAAGATACTCTACAGGTATCTCCGAAAGTGTTCGTGGTGTTGGCATAGATCAAGACTAGGATTTGTCACTCCGAGTGTCGGAGAGGTATCTCTGGGCCCTCTCGGTAATGCACATCATAATAAGCCTTGCAAGCAAAAGACTAATGAGTTAGTCACGAGATGATGTATTACGGAACGAGTAAAGAGACTTGCCGGTAACGAGATTGAACTAGGTATAGACATACCGACGATCGAATCTCGGGCAAGTAACATACCAATGACAAAAGGAACAACATATGTTGTTATGCGGTTTGACCGATAAAGATCTTCGTAGAATATGTAGGAGCCAATGTGAGCATCCAGGTTCTGCTATTGGTTATTGACTGGAGATGAGTCTCGGTCATGTCTACATAGTTCTCGAACCCGTAGGGTCCGCACGCTTAACGTTTGATGACGATCGGTATTATGAGTTTATGAGTTTTGATGTACCGAAGGAGTTCGAAGTCCCGGATGAGACCGGGGACATGACGAGGAGTCTCGAAATGGTCGAGATGTAAAGATCGATATATTGAACGACTATATTCGGACATCGGAAAGGTTCCGAGTGATTCGGGTATTTTTCGGAGTATATGGGCCTTATTGGGCCATACGGGAATAGAGGAGAAAGGCCAAAAGGAAGGAGGCGCGCCCCCCTCTGGTCCGAATTGGACAAGGGGTGCAGCCCCCTTTTCCTTCTCCCTCTCCACGTCTTTCCTTCTCTCCTACTCCGGAAAGGAAAGGGGAATCCTACTAGGACTTGGGAGTCCTAGTAGGACTCCCCACACTTGGCGCGCCCCCTCTAGGGCCGGCCTCTCCCTTGCTCCTTTATATACGGGGGCAGGGGGTACCCTAGGACACACAAGTTGAATTGTTTTAGCCGTGCGCGGTGCCCCTTTCCACAGAAACACACCTCAGTCATACCGTTGCAGTGCTTAGGCGAAGCCCTGCGCCGGTAGATACATCATATCTGTCACCACGCCGTCGTGCTGGCGAAACTCTCCCGTGAAGCTCAACTGGATCAAGAGCTCGTGGGACGCCATCAAGCTGAACGTGTGCTGAATGCGGAGGTGCCGTACGTTCAGTTCTTGATCGGTTGGATCGCGAAGAAGTTCGACTACATCAACCGCGTCAGTTGACGCTTCCGCTCCCGGTCTACGAGGGTACGTAGACACACTCTCCCCCTCGTTGCTATGCATCTAGTAGATAGATCTTGCGTGATCATAGGAAAATTTTGAAAATACTACGTTCCCTAATAGGAAGAAGTAAGAGGAAGCACGTTGGCATGAGTCAATTTATGTGCCCACATTCTTTTTTTTGCGGGTGTGCCCACATTCACTTGTGAAATACAGTCAATCGACAGTCATTGTATATTGGGTATTAAAGAAATTTTCATTCCATGTCAACAAATGTTTCTAAAGGGTAGTAGATAGAGGTGGTGTTGACGTGCTGCTCGCACTACTTTATATTTCAACCAACAAATGCGGTGCACATTTTTTTCTAAAGCATACTATATGGAGGTGTGTGTTGATGGAGGTGAAGGGGGGGGGATTGGAGCCAGATCTGTCACTAATTGAGGTGGCGAACATGGACTGAAGTTGCAGAGATAATTGGTGGAGAAAGAAGATGTTGAGTGATTTATCGATAAAAAAAATAGACTTTAGATGTGCGTGATAAATCTATAGTTATACCTTAAGTCAGATTAAATCTTCATGCTAATTATATATTGCTCGTGTAGGATCCTTATGAGTTGAGAAATAAAACTTTATTATACATACTTGCTTACAGTGCAAATGAAGCTAAAGGCAACATTCTTGGCCTTGTACGGGAATATCTTAAGCGCATCAAGTAGATCTTAATTTCTAACATATAATTGTTCGGATAATTGCTAGTGAAGTGGATTTTAATTATTTTCCACTTATTGCAGGATAGTTCTATACATGTGAAATTTGATATACATTATATGAGCAATAAAAAAATTATACATGCGAAATTCAATATGAGTTGTACTCATAGATGTAATCGGAAAAAATAAAGTGAAAGCTTGTGGCAATGCACGTACGTTCAACTAGTCCATATTGTTTTGGTGATATAAGACCAGAGATTCATTCTTTTCTTTCTTCATACTTAAACCAATGATTGTTTGAAAGAAATGGTTTATCATTCGAGGTGAAACATTGTGTTTTCTTCATGTAGAGGGACAAGATGATGTATATTTGATAGTTCCAGTCGCTTTGAGAAGCATCTTATCAAAACAATGCAATTCATATCTTGCTCATGCTAATCTGGGCGGCAAAGCGTGCATGATGCTGCTAGTTTCGATTATACCCGGTCGTCCAAGATTGAGCGGAAACAGTTTTGAGTAGGATGGGTTCTGATGACCTCCTTATCTAGTTACAGAGTAATCTAAACAAAAGCACGAATCAAACATGTTGGAATTTTGCTAGTAGGCCTTTGGCCCAAAGCCCAACAAAAATTCTGAAATTCTCTTGGCCCATTCAAGCATACATGTGAGTGGTGTCAGTGGCACTAAAGTTTAGTCTCACCATGGAAGTTGAGAGAGAGTTGCACCTCTTTATAAGGTGAGCTCTTCTACCATTTGTATGAGCATGAGAAGATGAGACCTACACGCGCGCTCCTCCTCCTCGCTCGCCTCGCCACGCCACGCCTCGCCTCGCCTCGCCTCGTCACGACGCGCAGCAGGTTGCGGGAATGAGCCGAGGACAGAGCAATCGATCAGGTTTTTAAGGAGTGCACTCGCGCGACTGCTGGCATCGACGACTTCACCAACGACGACTTCTTCCCTGACCTTGGCAACCTCATCCTCAAGGACATGGGCGACAACATCGGCGTCGGCGGTGCTGCTCCCGCTGCACCATACGTGTTTCTATCCTTCCTGTTCTAAATCTCGTAGTAATTTGCTCATATTTCCAACAATCCAAAAACCTGATTATAGGCAATTTACTCCGAGTGGTTTTACTGCGTATTTGAAGCCGCATGCCTTTAAGGGGGTGCAATATAAGAAATGGCGCACGAGAGTAGTCTACATGTTTCAAACCAAGTGATGCTATGACGCCACTAAGGGCAAGCCTGAGGGCGATCTTAATCCAGCACATCTGGAAGCTTTTGAGAAGATCGACACTCTCTTTAAAGACGCCCTTCTGAGTGTTCTTGATGATTCCATTGTGATTCATACATGTCGTTTGACAACGACAAGGACATGTTGAAATCACAAGTGCTCCCTAGGTGATTTTGGTAATTAATGCCAACATATTTCTTGTTGGACTAATGTTTTCATCTAGTATATTTCAGATAGGTTCAAAAATGGAGTGGCATGTACTAGAGGATGTCAAACCCCTTCAAGATAATAAGAACAAAGGATTGGCTCAAGCTCAAAACTCAGGACTCTACATTTTCTATTTTAGTGATCCAAGATCACATTGAGTCCATAGGAAAGCCAATACTATTAAAAGGGGATGAGGTGTTGCTTAATGGCTTGCTTGCTCAAAGTGCGTAGTGATATGCTCCAAAGCCCTCAACCAATTTCTCACATCCACATATGTCCTAAACCTAAAAGTCAAACTCGGCCTCACCGATTTGATCTATCCGGCGCCACCGAGTTCATTTGACATAGCCACTGCCAAAACCCTAATCAGTTCGGTCTCACTGATAGGGATCTCGGTCTCACCGAGATGGGAATGCCAACTCTCTGTTTCCTATTTGAAACATTTCGGTCTAACCGATATGTGAGAATCGGTCTCACCGAGTTAGCATTGCAAACTTTCTATTGCCTTTCCGTAACATTTTGGCCTCATTGAAACAAGCGAATCAGTCCCACCGAGTTTGCCTGACCAACTCTCTGGTTAGCATATTACCAAAATCGGTCCTACCGAGTTTGTGTAATCGGTCTCACCGAGATTACGTTATGCCCTAACCCTAATGAAATTGGTCCTACCGATTTGATCATATCGGTCCCACCGAAATGCCTAACGGTCACATTATGAACTAAATTGGTCTGATCGAGTTTTCTGATTCGGTCCCATCAAGTTTGGTAAATTTTCTGTAATGGTTAGATTTTGTGTGGATGCTATATATACCCCTCCACCCACTCTTCATTCGTGGAGAAAGCCATCAGAACATGCCTACACTTCCAACATACATTTTTTTGAGAGAGAACCACCTACACTTGTGTTGAGGTCAAGATATTCCATTCCAACCACATAAATCTTGATCTCTAGCCTTCCCAAGTTGCTTTCCACTCAAATCATCTTTCTACCAAATCCAATCCTATGAAAGAGAGTTGAGTGTTGGGGAAACTATCATTTGAACACAAGAGCAAGGAGTTCATCATCAACACACCGTCTATTACCTTTTGGAGAGTGGTGTCTCCTAGATTGGTTAGGACTTGGGAGCCTCCATCAAGATTGTGGAGTTGAACCAAGGAGTTTGCACGGGCAAGGAGATCGCCTACTTTGTGAAGATCTACCCTAGTGAAGCAAGTCCTTCGTGGGCGATGGCCATGGTGGGATAGACAAGGTTGCTTCTTCGTGGACCCTTCGTGGGTGGAGCCCTCCATGGACTCGCGCAGCCGTTACCCTTCGTGGGTTGACGTCTCCATCAACGTGGATGTATGATAGCACCACCTATCGTAACCACGACTAAAAAATCTCCGCGTCTCGAATTGCGTTTGCACACTACAATCCCATCCCTTTACATTCTTGCAAAATTGCATTCTTTACTTTTCGCTGCCCATATACTATTGTCATTCTTGCTTGATATGTATTGTGAATGTTTAAACATGTGCTAAAACTCCACCTCAACTTGAAGAAATTAAAAACTGCCACTTTTCTTGCTAAGAGTCTATTCACCCCCCTCTAGACACCTCTTCTCGATCCTTTCAATTGGTAGTAGAGCATTGGTCTCCATTTCTTTGGTTTAATCACCATTGGAGGAAGATGGATGAGTCTACGTTGGGGAGTCTTAGACATAGAGTGCCTATACTTGATGGAGAGTACTTCCATGAGTGAAAAATGAGATGCTTGAGATTTTCATGAATATCATTTGAACAAGTACATTAGTACTCCTTGTGCTCGCCTTGTTGATCCTTTGCATCCCACACCCGATGAGGATCTTGACATGATTCACAATCTTAGAACTATCAACGAGGATTGCCCAAAAATTTGATTGCTAGCTTACCTGCTCTAGATTGTGCTTACACCATATGGAGATTCCTAGAGGAACGATCCCAAATTATTCCTTGAAAAATCTGGATAATATTCTCCATAAGTCTATTGCCTTGAATAGGATGAGTACTAGTGATCCTAAGTTTGATGATTTCCTATTTGAGCTTCGTGATCTCATGCGTGCCAAAGGAGATGTTGGAATTATTAGCAATATCATTTCCGAAGTCATTAGAATTCATAGAGATGAACACTGTTATGGTCATACTTCTAATGAATCACTCTCTCTAGGAATTGATCCATCACATGATGATGTGGAACATGGATACTATGATGAGGATAGTGACTATGATCTTGATGATGCAATGAGACACTTTGGTCTTATGGCTAATCTTCGTGGCTACATGGCTGGAGGAAAGGAATGGGTCCTTGATAGTGGATGTACTGATCATACGACTAGGGACAAGGATATGTTTTGTGAGCTCGCTGAAAACGACGGCCCTCGAAAGTACGTCACTTTTGGTGATAACTCAAAGGGTTAGGTGGTTGGCCTCGATATGGTGGTCATCTCAAATGATAGCTCCATACAAAATGTCATGCTCGTTGAATCTCTTGGTTACAATTTACTTTTCATATCTAGACTTTCTGACTTCAGCTTCAATGTCCTATTTATTGAAATAGATTGCCAAGTGTTTTGTTGAGATAATCATAGAATGGTCTCTATCGGTATTCGTAGATATGATCTTTACATTGTTGATTTCACTAAAAAGGCTCAACCTAGAACTTGCTTAATTGCTAAATCTTCAAAAGGCTGGTTGTGGCATAGAAGGTTAGGTCATGTGGGCATGCGAAATCTTGATAAGCTTATTAAAGGCGATCATATCCTTGGAGTAAAAGATTTTATATTTGATAAGGATAGACTTTGTAGCGCTTGTCAAGCAGTAAAACAAGTTGGAGGAAGCCACCCTGTGAAGAACGTTATGACCACGAGAAGACCACTCGAGCTACTTCACATGGATCTCTTTGGTCCCAATGCCTACAAGAGTCTCGGTGGTAACTCATTTGGCCTAGTCATAGTTGATGATTTTTCAAGATTTATGTGGGTGTTATTTCTTGATGATAAATTGCAGGTCCAAAAGATCTACAAGAACTTCGCTAGGAAGGCCAAAAATCAATTTGAAATGAAGATCAAAAAGGTTCGCAGTGACAACGGAATGGAGTTCAAGAACGCAATGTTGGGGAACGTAGTAATTTCAAAATTTTCCTACGATCACGGAAGATCTATCTACTAGATGCATAGCAACGAGGGGGAGAGTGTGTCTACGTACCCTCATAGACCGGGAGCGGAAGCGTCTAGTGACGCAGTTGATGTAGTCGAACTTCTTCGCGATGCAACCGATCAAGCACTGAATGTACGGAGCCTCCGCGTTCAGCACACGTTCAGCTCGATGATGTCCCACGAGCTCTTGATCCAGTAGAGCCTCACGGAAGAGTTTCGTCAGCACGATGGTGTGGTGACGGAGATGATGAAGCTACCGGCGCAGGGCTTCGCCTAAGCACTGCAACGGTACGACCGAGGTGTGTTTCTGTGGAGAGGGGCACCGCACACGGTTGGGAGAGATCAACTGATCAACTTGTGTGTCTATGGGGTGCCCCCTACTCCGTATATAAAGGTGCAAGGGAGAGGCCGGCCCTAGAGGGGGCACGCCAAGTGTGGGGAGTCCTACTAGGACTCCCAAGTCCTAGTAGGATTCCCCTTTCCTTTCCGGAGTAGGAGAGCAGGAAAGATATGGAGAGGGAGAAGGAAAAGGGGGCTGCACCCCTTGTCCAATTTGGACCAGAGGGGCGGGGGGCGCGCGCCTCCTTCCTTTTGGCCTCTCTCCTCTATTCCAGTATGGCCCAATAAGGCCTATATACTCCCCGGCGAATTCCCGTAACTCTCCGGTACTCCGAAAAATACCCGAATCACTCGGAACCTTTCCGATGTCCGAATATAGTCGTCCAATATATCGATCTTTACGTCTCGACCATTTCGAGACTCCTCGTCATGTCCCCGATCTCATCCGGAACTCCGAACTCCTTCGGTACATCAAAACTCATAAACTCATAATATAACTTTCATCGAAACCTTAAGCGTGCGGACCCTACGGGTTCGAGAACAATGTAGACATGACCGAGACACGTCTCCAGTCAATAACCAATAGCGGAACCTGGATGCTCATATTGGCTCCCACATATTCTACGAAGATCTTTATCGGTCAAACCACATAACAACATACGTTGTTCCCTTTGTCATCGGTATGTTACTTGCCCGAGATTAGATCGTTGGTATCTCAATACCTAGTTCAATCTCGTTACCGGCAAGTCTCTTTACTCGTTCCGTAATACATCATTCCACAACTAACTCATTAGTTGCAATGCTTGCAAGGCTTAAGTGATGTGCATTACCGAGAGGGCCCAGAGATACCTCTCCGACACTCGAAGTGACAAATCCTATTCTTGATCTATGCCAACA
Organism: Secale cereale; assembly: GCA_902687465.1. NCBI lineage: Eukaryota > Viridiplantae > Streptophyta > Magnoliopsida > Poales > Poaceae > Secale > Secale cereale. The sequence continues at coordinate 634,581,483 of LR738714.1, forward strand.
CCACGAATACTTTAGGAGACACCTATAGAGCATCTTTATGATCACTCAGTTATGTTGTGACGTTTGATAGCACATAAGGTGTTCCTACGATATTCGGGAGTTGCATAATCTCATAGTCATAGGAACCTGTATAAGTCATGAAGAAAGCAATAGCAGTAAAACTAAACGACCATAGTGCTAAGCTAACGGATTGGTCTTGTCCATCACATCATTCTCCTAATGATGTGATCCCGTTGATCAAATGACAACTCATGTCTATGGTTAGGAAACATAACCATCTTTGATCAATGAGCTAGTCTAGTAGAGGCATACTAGGGACACTCTGCTTTGTCTATGTATTCACACATGTACTAAGTTTCCGGTTAATACAATTCTGGCATGAATAATAAACATTTATCATGATATAAGGAAATAAATAATAACTTTATTATTGCCTCTAGGGCATATTTCCTTCAGTCTCCCACTTGCACTAGAGTCAATAATCTAGTTCACATCTCCATGTGATTTAATACCGATAGTTCACATCGTTATGTGAATAACACCCATTGTTCACATCGCCATGTGACCAACACCCAAAGGGTTTACTAGAGTCAATAATCTAGTTCACATCGCTATGTGATTAATACCCAAGAGTAATAAGGTGTGATCATGTTTTGCTTCTGAGAGAAGTTTAGTCAACGGTCCTGTTACATACAGATCCGTATGTATTTCGCAAATTTCTATGTCTACAATGCTCTGCATGGAGCTACTCTAGCTAATTGCTCCCACTTCCAATATGCATCCAGATTGATACTCAGAGTCATCTGGATTAGTCTAAAGCTTGCATCGGCATAACTCTTTACAACGAACTCTTTATCACCTCCATAATCGAGAAAACATTTCATTAGTCATCCAGTAACTAAGGATAATTTTGACCGCTGTCCAGTGATCTACTCCTGGATCACTTTTGTACCTCCTTGGCAAACTCATGGTAAGGTACACAATAGGTTTGGTACACAGCATGGCATACTTTATAGAACCTATGGCTGAGGCACAGGGAATGACCTTCCTTCTTTCTCTATCTTCTACCGAGGTCGGGCATTGAGTCTTACTCAACTTCATACCTTTACAAATCAGGCAAGAACTCCTTTTTTGACAGATCCATTTTGAACTATTTCAAAATCTTATCAAGGTATGTACTCATTGAAAAAAAAACTTATCAAGCGTCTTGATCTATGTCTATTAATCTTGATGCTCAATATGTAAGCAGCTTCACCGAGGTCTTTCTTTGAAAAACTCCTTTCAAACACTCCTTTATGCTTTCCAGAATATTCTACATTATTTCTGATCAACAATATGTCATTCACATATACTTACCAGAAATGTTGTAGTGCTCCCACTCACTTTCTTGTAAATACAGGCTTCACCGCAAGTCTGTATAAAACCATATGCTTTGATCACCTCATCAAAGTGTATATTCCAACTCCGAGATGCTTGCACCAGTCCATATATGGATCGCTGGAGCTTGCACACTTTGTTAGCACCTTTTGGATCGACAAAACCTTCTGGTTGCATCATATACAACTCTTCTTTGAGATATCCATTCAGGAATGCAGTTTTGACATCCATTTGCCAGATTTCATAATCATAAAGTGCGGCAATTGCTAACATGATTCAGACAGACTTCAACATCGCTACGGGTGAGAAAGTCTCATCGTAGTAAACTCCTTGAACTTGTCGAAACCCTTTCGCAACAAGTCGAGCTTTGTAAAAAGTAACATTACCGTCTGTGTCGTGGAATTAACACGGCAGATGTCCGGTTTAACGGACTTGTTAATGGAACCATCACACGGGTTAGCTTGAAGGGGTTAAAAGCACACAAAGGACACAGAGGGTTTATACTAGTTCGGCCCCTTCGATGAAGGTAAAAGCCTACGTCTAGTTGGGTTTGGTATTGCTTGAGCGTCGAGGAACAGGGAGCAGATCGCTTGCCTGCGTCTCGACGGGTTGTTTCTTGCTTGTCCCTGAACCGTTGCCGGGTCGTCCCTTTATATAGAGGTGACGCCCGGTCCGGTTTACAGAGTCCCGAGGCCGGCTCATACTTGTGTCCGCCTGGGTCTCTGCTTTTTCTATTTTATCTCTCAAGTTACATGATCAGGCGGTTTACAAACCGTAACTCTATACATGGGCCCTAAGATCTCCTGGGCCGTAGCCTTTACTAAATATTACAATGATACAATGATATTACCACAATCCGGTTTACACTAGCCGGTTCATACCTACTAGTAATATCCCTGACATTAGGCCCCAGAGTGATTTGAACTTGTTCACATCAATCTTCCCAGTCTGCATAATCCTCCTCCTTGTGTCTTTTCATTTTTGTAAACCGGCCATGACGTCATCCTTGAAAATCACTTAATTTAACCATGACATCACCTTCGCATTTAACGCACCCAACTGTCTATCGACTTTGTTGAAGGGTCATCCCGAGAATCGAGGTGGCAGAGGATCTTTATCTAATCTTTCGCCTCCTCAAATCTCGCGCCTGTCGTTTCAACTTTGCCCTTCTATAAATACCGCTGCCTTTGCTCTTTATTTCCTTCTGTTCGTTCTTCTTCCTCCGTCGCCCGAGCTCTAGACTCCGTCGCCGCCCGTCGAGCTCAAGCCGCCGCCGTCGACCGTCGAATACAAGTCTTCGCCGGCCACTGCATCAACCTGAGCGCGACCAGAGAACCTCCGCCGCCGCCTCTTGCCGTTCCAGGTATGCCATTTTCCTCACTCAAGATCCATAGCTTTAGCGTTCCTTCTCACATCTCCGCCATTAAACCCCAGTGGTAGCTCCGTTCGTTCTTCGTAGGCGCCAAGTTCGCAGAATTTTTTGACCTTTAAATCTTGCCTTTAGATCTTGCCTCTATTCCGCTGCTATATGCTTTAGATCTCATCATTTATATTCAACCTGTAGGTTTACCTGCTCTGTATAGGACCCTTGTAGTTCTTCCTGCAATATCCTTTGCATTTGTTTTTCTTTTTCCTGGGTGCTCCGATCTGTTTTACTTTAGCTATCTGTGAAAACCTGTTTCTTCACCTTTGTAGATCTGTAAAGTATGCTCCGGTTTAAACAGTCATATGCTGCTTCTGTAAAAATTCCATAACGAACGCGACGGTTTAGCTTTTTCTCTTTTGTGGTCATGAACCGGTAGTAATACAGTTTCCTGTTTATTGCCGGGTTATCCATATCATTAGTCCCTTGCTTAAACCGTTGCGTGATCCTTTCATATATATTCCGGTTTATGCCACTGTACTTGAGTAATCCGGGTTTATATTTTACCCTTTCAGCACTTGCTCTTCTGTTGCTATGGCCAAACAGTTTGTCTCCTGCAACTGGGTTCCCTCCGTTATTACGGAACAAGATTTAGTCAATGCTGCTGCAATCGGCACCTTAGGCCCTCGATCCGTTTTAAAATGGCGGGCCCCAGGAGATGAATGTCCTCCTACTCCCAAAGAGGGGGAGGTTATTGTCTTCTTTGACCATATTGCTCGGGGCTTTACTCCTCCCGGTTCGAAGTTTTTCTGGGATGTACTTGCCGCTTTCCAGCTTCATCCTCAGGACATAGGTCCCAATTCTGTTTCCAACATCTGTGATTTCCAAGTGTTTTCTGAGGTGTATTTGCAAGAAGAACCGTCAGTTGACCTGTTCCGGGATTTCTTCCACCTAAACCGGCGGACTGAATTTACCAGCGGACCTCATCAAGAATTGGGCGGGGTCAGCATTCAGAAAAGAAAAGATGCAGTCTTTCCTCATGCTGCTCTCCACACACACCCCAAGGATTGGAATAAATCTTGGTTTTACTGTATTGACACTTCACCTGAAGGGGAAAACCCATTGCCGTGTTATCACGAGCATCGTCTTCCGGAGGACCACCCTTTGCCGCAGCGCCTCAGCTCTTCAGAGCGGCCCCGGTTTGCTTCTCAACTTTCCAGGTTAAATGCCTTTATGGCCAATGGTTTAACCGGTGTGGATTTCATGCGTTGCTGGCTCTCTTGGAGTATCCTTCCTCTGAGCCCACGCCCAAGCTTGATGTATCAATACTCTGGTAAACCGGATGATCCTCAACGTTTTTCTAAGGACAAACTTTCTGAGTCAGAAGTCACTGAGTCCGACAAGAAAATGCTTAACATCACTTTAGAAGAATGTAGCCAAACCGGACTGGCTCCATACTACAAGAAAAACAAGCTGCCTGCGGTATGTCTTACTTTCTTTCATATGCTTGTAATCCGTTCCTTTAAATGGTTCTTTCAATTTATCTTTTACCTTTTGACCAGGCTAATGATCCTTTCTGGAAGAGGAAGCCTCAGGAAAAGGCCGGAAAACAGCCACGCCGGAAAGCCTTCGCTACAAAGAAGAGAAAAGCGGCTGGTGGCTCCGGTTCTCATGCTGAAGATGACGATCCGAACTCCGAGGTATGGGTTAATCCGGTTCTGATTTATTCACTTCTTATCCATACTTGTATTTACTAGTAACTTTCCACAGGAGTTGGCTGAAGGAGACAAACCGGCAGAAATTGAGGTAACTATTCTCTCTTCCGATTCAGAACCACTTCCACAGAAAAGTCGTCGGACAGTCCGGAAATATCAATTGTCTCACCCGTATGCTCAATTGGATCCCAATTTTCTTTTGAAGAAACAACAACATGAAGCCCTTCGCCGGACCACCCGTCATAGCGGCCTTGCAGTGGAAACATCCGGAATATCTCTTACACCGGCTCAGAGACGCCGCTCTGAGGTTATACTCTCTCCAACCCTCCTTCATCCCAAGGCCGGGCTTATACGCAAACCTCATAAACCATCTGACCCTGATTATTAGGATACTCCATTATCTTCTTCCGGTGAATCAACTGCCACACAACTTCCACCCCTGAAAACTGTCCCAGGGTAAGTATTTTTAATTTATCCGGTTTATGATTGCACTTTGCTTTACAGTTCTAACTTACTTTTCCAACTTCCTTCAGCAAGCCAAAGCCTAGCAAAAAACCGAAAGCCAACCAACCAATTGATGAGACTGTCGTTGATGATCCGGCGGCTGATCCGGACTCAACTATCCCTCCGGAAGGCGAAGCCACAATTCCACTTGAAAATCCCGCTCCTACAGATCACACTACTATGCCTGTGAAGCCCAATGCTGAGGATGTTCATGAACCGGCTAGTCTTGCCCGGGCCAATTCTCCTCGGGCCAATCCGGCTCCTGCCAGCCCGGTTCACACCGCGACCCCACCACCAACAACTGCTTCTCCGGAAGTCCAAATAACTCACACAACTTATACTGCTCCTGCTGAGCCCGCTGTCTTAGCCAAACATACGGCTAAAACGGAGAAGCTGCATCAAGAAAAGGGTAAATGGAGTACTGAGCTGTCTAGCTTTGCTGACATGAGTGCCCAGGAGCTCTATTCCGGGTACTTGAACCGACTCCACACCGGTCGAGACTATGAAGCAGGCTTGATTAACATGATGAAGGACAAGTATGAGGTAATCCTTTGCATCTTCTTTTGACTTTCAATGTACTTCTGTCTGTACCGTATTAGCCCCCAAGTTCCGGTTTAGCTATGTTTAGAAGCTGAACCGGTACTTCCTGATTAATCAAATGATCTTACATTAGCCCCCAAGTGCCAGGGGCATAACTCGGTTTATGTGCCTGGGACTTGCCTGACTTTTCCTTCGATACCTCAATTATCCATTAGTCCCCAAGTGTCAAGTAGACAACTTGTTTGTGTGCTTGAGACTTTGTCTTTGAATTGCTACTGCTTACTGCTTCAACTGCCCATTAGCCCCCAAGTGTCAAGTAGACAACTTGTTTGTGTGCTTGAGACTTGTCTGATTTTTGCTTCTTATCACTTGATTTTCCTTGCAGGCTGATTTAAACCGGAGGGCTGAAGAAATCAGTGAACTCCGGCACAGACTTGCTGAAACGGAGTCTGCTGCTTCTAAGGCCAAGAAATACTAGGAGCTGAGTTTAAAGACTGCTGAACAGCTGAAGAAATTCTTTGAAGAAGAGCGGACCGCCTTTGAGGTTCAGAAAAAAGAACTGGAGAAAAGGGCCAAGGACGCTGAAGAAGCTCTTAATCCGGTTACTGAAGAGTTAACCGGTTTAAAGCGGCAAATAGAGTTGATGACTTCTGCAGTCTTCGGTAAGTATTTAATCTGTATTCCTGCTTTCATCCTTGTAATCTTCCATCCGTGCCGGTTTAACTGTGATAATCATATGCACGGCGCCGTGTCACCCATCTTGGGGATGACTTACGGAAAAAACTCAAGGCATGTTATACTTTGGTCGAGCAACTGTATTCCGGCGCTCAAAGAATCATAAGTGCAACATCGTTCAATAAACCGGCCCCAACCACTATCCAAGGCACATTAGAGAAGCTGTCTGTCTTGCCAGTGCGCTTAGAGGAAGTGAAAAAATCTGCTGCTCGAGCCGGTTCCCTCATGGCACTTACCAGAGCTAAAGCTTGGGTCCCGGATTTTGATTCGGAAGAAGCCTTGAGTGGGTATCCCGACACTAAAGAAGACGGATCAACTTTTACTGCAAAGGATCTCCATGCCTTGACGAAGGAGATGCGTCCTCTCGCCAGCAAACTTGCAGCCGAATCAGATTTATCCAGGAATCATCCGGGGTATGATTTGCAGAATGAGCGGGTGGAGCGGCCGGTTTATGATACCGTCAATCTAATCCCACCAGTGCGCCCTCATATCTTCGCTCCAGATATCGATCCATCTGAACTCATCAATGAAGAGATGTACTTTTGTGCCTTAATGAAAATCGACTGGCGCGTTCCTGACTTCCAGCCGCTTCAAGAAGAGGAGGAGACTCCGGACCAAGTTGATACCCAGCCGTCGCAGCAGGAGGAAGCGTAGTTCATAGTATGTCTTTGTAGTTGCAGTCGCATCTTGCTGAACAATCTTTAATCCGTTCAGGCTTGCTATGCCTTGTAATAGGATAGCTGAAAACATTGTCCGTTTTGATCCGGATGCTCCAACTTCTTGTTTTAACGTTTGTCAATTTAAATTCGGTCTGACGTGGCTTAACCTGCATATCATCTGTCCCTGCATAGACAATATTGAAAATATGTCCTAGCGGTTTTACCGCTGGACCAATTAAATTGCTCTCATAAAATATATCAAACAAGTGTTTTGTTTGTATCAAAAATAACATCATACCTGCCATCAAGCATACTTGATATTTTTAATCCGGTAGAATTTAAAATTGCTGAGAGAATCTTTGATCGACCCAATAATAATCCCAGGTTTGATAAAAGACGTCGGTTTATATCATGCTGAAACTTTTTCCAGAAATTTGTAGTTTATACTTGGATTTTGCCTGATGGATGATCCGGGTTATGATGAACACCGGTTTATCTCATGCTGGTATTCATGACCCAGACTTTTAACTTTGTAGATATGCGGTCAACTTCTGGAGCTGTTCCACTCCGGTTTAGAGAACCATAAAACATAAACACCAGAAATGCAAATAAAACCATGTAGTCGAGGCTTTTTACGAGCTGCCAGGCTCAAAGCAAGGTTCAGCCAATCAATGGAATGGGCTTACCATCCAGAGGGCCGGTCGATGGATGCGGGTACCATCCATAGGAACCATAAGAAAAACTTTAGCCAATCACTGGAATGGGCTTACCATCCAGAGGGCCTCTATGATTCCATAGAACCATAGGAAAAACTTTAGCCAATCACTGGAATGGGCTTACCATCCAGAGGGCCTCTATGGTTCCATAGAACCATAGGAAAAACTTTAGCCAATCACTGGAATGGGCTTGCCATCCAGAGGGCCTCTATGGTTCCATAGAACCATAGGAAAAACTTTAGCCAATCACTGGAATGGGCTTACCATCCAGAGGGCCTCTATGGTTCCATAGAACCATAGGAAAAATTCTAGCCAATCACTGGATGGATTACCATCCAGAGGGCCTCTATGATTCCATAGAACCATAGGAAAAACTTTAGCCAATCACTGGATGGATTACCATCCAGAGGGCCTCTATGGTTCCATAGAACCATAGGAAAAATTCTAGCCAATCACTGGATGGATTACCATCCAGAGGGCTTCCATGAAGTGTCCTCTTTGGTCCTGATATGACCTTACGCTTGAAAAAAGCTCTTCAGGGAGTTATTGCTTCTGAGTGCATATGTTCTGCAAAATCAGTTTAAACCGATCGATCTGTTTGAAATATGACATATGATAATACATGTATGGTTGTCCTCATAAGATATTTGTATTGGAAAAAAGGCTGAGCCCCCGGTTTACCGAGGGTGCCGGTTTATTCATTAATCATAATATATATATATATATAGGATACAGTGGAGCTCATGGCTCAGGTATATTAGGGCCGTAAGAGGGCGATGTTCCACGACCTCTTTGTCTCCTCTTCCGATGTCCGTGAGTCCTTGTGTTCTCGAACGTCCACCAGGTAATATGAACCGTTGTGCAGATTCTTGCTGACCACAAAGGGCCCTTCCCAAGGTGGGGATAGCTTGTGCATATCTGTTTGGTCTTGGATGAGCCGGAGTACTAAGTCTCCCTCCTGGAATGTCCTGCTCTTGATCCGGCAGCTGTGATACCTGCGCAAGTCTTGTTGATAAATCGCAGATTGTGCTGCTGCTATATCACGCTCTTCATCCAGCCGGTCTAAACTGTCTTGTCTTGCCTGCTCGTTGGCCGCTTCAACATAGGCTGTCACCCTTGGTGAATCATGACGGATATCACTTGGAAGGACCGCTTCAGCACCATATACCATAAAGAAAGGTGTATAACCTGTGGACCGGTTTGGCGTAGTGTTGATACTCCAAAGGACAGATGGTAACTCCTCAACCCAACATCCTGGGGTTCTTTGCAAGGGAGTCATAAGCCGGGGCTTGATACCTCGCAAAATCTCCTGGTTTGCTCTTTCAGCTTGACCATTGGTTTGAGGGTGGGCCATAGAAGATACGTCTAGGCGAATATGTTCCCGTTAACAAAATTCTTCCATCTCACCCTTAGACAAATTAGTACTATTGTCTGTGATGATGCTGTGTGGAAAGCCAAACCTGAAAATTACCTTTTTGATGAATTTAACTGATGTGGCCGCATCACACTTGCTCACAGGCTCTGCCTCAATCCACTTTGTAAACTTATCCACCGCCACCAATAGATGAGTTTGCTGATGTTGGGATCGCTTAAAGGGTCCAACCATATCAAGCCCCCAAGTCGCAAACGGCCAGGTTATTGGTATCATCCGGAGCTCCTGTGCCGGAACAAGAGCACGTCGCGAAAACTTCTGACAAGCATCACACTTCCGGACTAGATCCGCCGCATCAGCATGAGCTGTCAGCCAATAGAACCCATGTCGAAAAGCTGTAGCCACCAATGATTTTGAACCGGCATGATGACCACAATCCCCTTCATGGATCTCGCGAAGAATATCACAACCTTCCTCAGCTGATACACACCGCTGAAATGCTCCAGAGACGCTGCGATGATGAAGCTCCCCGTTTGCAATTGACATGGACTTAGAACGCCGGACTATCTGTCGTGCCTCTATCTCGTCGTCTGGTAGCTCTCCTCGGCTCAGATACGCCAAATAGGGCAGCGTCCAATCCGGAATAACATGAAGTGCCGCAACTAGCTGTGCCTCCGGATCAGGAACAGCCAGGTCTTCCTCTGATGGTACTTATACTGACGGACTGTGCAGCTCATCCAAAAAAGTATTTGGTGGTACCGGTTTACGTTGAGAACCCAGCCGGCTTAAAGCATCAGCCGCTTCATTCCTTCGCCGGTCTATGTGGTCCACTTGATACCCTTTGAAATATCCAGCAACTGCTTCCACTTCTCGTCTGTAAGCTGCCATGAGAGGATCTCTCGAATCCCACTTGCCTGAAACTTGCTGCGCCACCAAATCTGAATCGATGAAATACTTGACTCAGCTTAAGTTCATCTCCTTTGCCATCCGTAAACCATGAAGTAACGCTTCATATTCCGCTGCATTATTAGTACAAGGAAACAATAAATGGAGGATGTAACAAAACTTATCACCTCGCGGGGAAGTTAAGACAACTCCCGCCCCGAGCCTTCTAACTGTCTTGAACCGTCAAAGTGAATCGTCCAGTATGTAAGATCCGGCTTCTCCTCAGGTGTTTGTAATTCTGTCCAATCATTGATGAAATCCACCAATGCCTGAGACTTTATAGCGGTGCGTGGCACATATTTCAACTCATGTGGGTTGAGCCCAATGGCCCACTTCGCCACTCTACCCGTAACTTCCCTGTTCTGGATTATGTCCCCCAATGGTGCTGAACTAACAACAGTTATTGGATGACCCTGGAAATAATGCTTCAACTTCCGGTTTGCCATGAACACACCATACACCAGCTTCTGCCAATGTGGGTACCTCTGCTTAGACTCAATGAGTACCTCACTCACGTAATAAACTGGACGCTGAACCATATATTCCTTCACTGCTTCCTTGCGTTCCACCACGATCGCCACACTAACTGCCCGTGCGTTGGCGGCGACATATAACAGCAAAGGTTCATTATCAACAGGGGCAGCCAGGACCGGTGGCCTCGCTAGCTGTCACTTCAAATCCTCAAACGCAGTATTTGCCTCATCACTCCATATAAACCGATCCGTTTTTCTTAGCATCTGATAAAGCGGAATCGCCTTCTCCCCCAAACGGCTAATGAACCGGCTCAATGCTGTGATCCGGCCAGCGATACGCTGAACATCATTAATGCAAACCGGTTTTGTTAAAGATGTGATTGCCTTGATCTTCTCCGGATTAGCTTCTATCCCTCTGTTTGACACCAAAAACCCAAGGAGTTTGCCTGCCGGAACACCAAAAGCACACTTCTCTGGATTAAGCATCATCTTATAGGTCCGAAGATTGTCAAAGGTCTCCTTGAGGTCCTCTATTAGTGTCTCCTCCTTCCTTGACTTCACCACGATATCATCCACATAGGCATGAACATTTCTTCCTATCTGCCCCTTAAGACAGTTCTGTACGCAACGCTGATGGGCCTCTAACCCCTCGTTGGTTACCCCAAGTGGAAGGTGTGAGATGCAGTGCTGTGGAAGTTTTTCCCTTAGCAAAGATGCCAAGGATCGAATCCCTAGAGACTCCTAGGTTCAACAAGTAGGTGTCAACTGCTAACGGCGCCAGATATTAGCAATCAACGTGGACCTGCACACAGATACAAATAACTTTGCTCCCAACGAGTACAGAGAGGTTGTCAATCCCTCCGGCCTTGTAGTTCACAAAGGATTAAACGCAAATGATAGTAGTGATAGATAATGTTTGCAATAGTAAATAATAGCGAAAAGTAAATAGCGGATGTGATCAATGATGGTAATATGGACCGGAGTCTCATGATGTTCACTAGTGATGTCTCTCTCCCAAAAGACGATAAAACAGCTATGTGAGGTAAACGAATTACAGCTGGGCAATTGACAGGACCATGAACGCAAACCAATGCTGACTACATTGCAAGAAAGGTTGAGGTTCAAAGCATGGGCGATACGCCAAAGTAAGTAGAACGAAATCCATCAATATCTACTACTAATCATCCACCTTGAGATATCTATCCAGAACATCTCGCTGGTATTAAGTTGCGAGCCCCACCCATAGTGTAAACTCAAAGCAACAAACAACTGCATTAAAAGAACTTTGCGTAAAGTAAACAATCCTTGCACCCGCGGGCACAAGCACCGTTGTTTTCCCCCTTGTGGCAACAGCACATCCCCTAGACTCATGTTTCTGTCACTCAAGCTAGTCATCGAGGGGCATGAACCCACAATCGAGCATAACGTTCCCTCTTGGAGTCACTACCTACTACTTGGCCAAAGCAATAAATAACAACGGAGAACATGCAAGAATTAAATATGAACATAAATATAAAAGAGGTAGATCAAATATATTACTCAATCACAATCTGAACATAATCTCATAATCCATCGGATCCCAGCAAACTCATCAGAGCAACAACATAAGGATTACATATGTGCCTCGATCATGTAGGGCAGCTCACGAGGACTAATTAGTGAAGCACAAGAACGGGAGGAGAACATCACATAGCTACTGGTCATGGACTCATGGTCCAAGGGAGACTACTCACAACTCATCCGGGAGGCGTCCATGGTGGTGGAGAGGCTCCCGATGGTGATCCTCCCCTCCGGCAGGGTGCCAGCAAGAGTTCTCCTGATGCTCCCGATCTTGGAAGCGGCAGCGGCGGCGGAACAGAGATGAGATCGCGAAAAAGAGTTCCCGTCCCGAGGGTTTCGAAGGACGCTCTAAATATATGCCAAAGGGGGGCACCAGACGGGGCTCGGGGGGCCCAGGCGTCCCCCCGGCGTGGGCCAGGGGGGGCGCGCCGCCAGCGCGCCTGGGGCCCTGGTGGCCCCCCGGCTGTACTTCGGGCGCAAGGTAGGTTCTGGAACGCTGATTTTTTAAATAATTTTTCTGGATTTTTCCTGACAGTTCTCGTAATGTGAAAACCTGAAATACAAAAACAGCCGAAAACAGAAACTGGCACTGGGGTGCACTGGATTAGTAGGTTAGTCCAAATATGATCAAAAGTGTATAAATATCATAGCAATATCACCCAAAAGTGGCATGGAGCAAGCAGAAATTATAGATACGTTTTGGACGTATCAACATCCCCAAGCTTAATTCCTGCTCGTCCTCAAGTAGGTAAATGATAACAAGAATAATTTCTGTGGTGACATGCTATTAACCATATAGGACTTTTTCATAGTCATATGACAAAAGCTTACTGAGACAATGAATCTGTAGTAATTAAGTTGCCTCATGAGAAAATCACAAATGACTGAAAGTTTTACAACATGACATTGAAGCATCAAATAGATTTGCAATGAACATGATGTGCAAATATGATAAAGTGATATCTAGCTTGCCCCCTTTGGTGAAGCAAAACATAAATGCAGGGGCACCTTCAAGGTTTAAGTGATGACTAGATACAATGATTTCAAAATAAACGATATCACAATCATGCAAAAGACAATGCTACTTTGGAACAATGCACATTACACTTAGAATGACAATCATGCTCTCAGTAGTTGGTGCTTCAAGAAAGAAGGTGGAGACTCAAAAAGTAAAAGAATGGTTATGTGCTAGAGCTTTTTTTTTAGTTTGAAAACATAGAAGCAATTTTGTCAACGATAGTAGTACTTCATATGTGTCATGCATAAGACATCCTATAAGTTGCAAGCCTCATGTATCGAATACCAATAGTGCTCGCACCTTGTCCTAATTAGCTCGGATTTCCATGGGTTATCATTGCATTACATATGTTTCAACCAAGTGTCACAAAGGGGTACCTCTATGCCACCTGTACAAAGGTCCAAGGAGATAAATCGCATTTGATTTCTCGTTTTTGATAGATCTCAACTTGAGGACATCCATACCGGGACAACATAGAAAATAGATGATGGACTCCTCTTTAATGCATAAGCATATTCTCATAAGAGATTGAGGATTAATGTCCAAGCTAAAACTTCCACCATGATACATGACTTTGGTTGGCGGCCCAATGTTCTTCTCTAACAATATGCATACTCAACCATTCAACCCATGGAAAATCACCCTTACTTCAGACAAGACGAACATGCATAGCAACTCACATGATATTCAACAAAAGTGTGACAGTTGATGGCGTCCCCAGAAACATGGTTACCGCTCAGCAAGCAACTTATAAGAAATAAGATACATAGGCAACATATTCTTTACCACAATAGTTTTTAAGCTACTTTCCCATGAGCTATGTATTGTAAAGTTAGTCTGCTTAGTACATGTGGAGGTTAGCAAAAGACTGGGAGCGACCAACTAAGAGAGCAATGACGGTCATAATCATGCAGAGCGACAAAGCAACATTGAATCAGGCATGGTAGTTATATCGCTACTCAGAAATTAAAAATCATCAAGGCTTGACAGACTTTCTTTACAGTCTTAAATATGCGTGAGCATACGCCAAGTCAATCAAAATAAATTCTCGAAGGAAGATATTACTAAACCATACCACATCATAGGCAAACAAATCATGTTGGTACTCCAATAACACATTGGGAATCCCCCAGCTATTTGAGACTAACCATAAGAAAACCTGAACTACTAAGCGCCATTATGCACGTAACATCTTTATCATAGACATATTAACCAATGCAATGGAAGCAAACTCTCTTAATAAGGTGAGCATGGTAATTAAAGAGAGTTCAAGCAACCAACAAAAGCTCTTTGAAAAGATAAGCATGAATACTAAGAGCTGAACATGATAGTAGCTATTAAAAGACAAAGAACACACACAGCAAAGATAGACATGAAAATTCTATGTTCTGTTCTAGGTAGAAGTGGAGCGTGTTTCTCTCCCACATAAAGAAAGCTGAGTTCCGACTCGTTATGAAAAACTAAAAAGGAAACTAAAAGCAAGACGCTCCAAGCATAACACATAACACATGAAGTGATAAAAATATAGCGGAACGAAAGACGAACTGATAATCTTGATGGAGAAGGGGATGCACGGGGGCATCCCCAAGGTTAGACGCTTGAGTCTCCTTGAATATTTCTTGGGGGTGCACGGGGGCATCCCCAAGCTTGAGCGCTTGACACTCCTGAATCTTTTTATCATCTTCCCTCGCACACTTGAAAACTCCCTTCATACATAACTCATCATAATCTGATTAGCGAGGTTAGTACCCGTAATAAAATAATTGTTCCTTGCTGGAAATAAAGATATTCTTGAAGTTATACTGTTTCTCAATATTGCCAAAAGGTTTTTGCAAAGAAAAAGCAAGCTCTTGGTTTGCAAAATGAAGGAAAGGCAAAACAGGACAGAATCTGTGAAAAACAGAACAGCAGGTAGTAAATGATTTGTTCGGGGTACTTCTGAAACTCAAATAAAAAACTCAGAACAGACGCACGAAAGACAATTATATATAAAACGCTGTCGAAAAAATTCAGACCAAAAAGATGATCTGGTGATTTTATACCAAATTTTCTATCCAAGGACAGAATCTGTTTCCTGGACAGCACCTCACAACTTTTGAACTTTCTAGCAATCAGAGGCTATACTTGGCACAAATATGAAAAGCAAAGATACAATGATGATGCTACTGTAGTAAACAACATCAAGACACAACAAAAGCAAAATATAAAAATTTATTCATGTGGGCTGCCTCCCAAAAGCGCTTTCTTTTATGCCTTTAAGCTAGGCATAATGCATAGAGATCAAGTTTTATCAAGAGTAAAAGAATAGCTAGCCCGTACAACGGACTCAAAAGGTAACTTGATCTTCTTTCGAGGGAAGTGTTCCATCCCTTTCTTGAGAGGAAACTGAAATTTTATATTACCCTCTTTCATGTCAATGATAGCACCAACGGTGCGTAAAAAGGGACATCCCAAAATAATTGGACATGAAGGATCACATTCAATATCCATAATAGTGAAATCAACGGGAACATAATTATCATTAACAACGATAAGAACATCGTCGATCCTCCCCAAAGGTTTCTTTATGAAAGAATCAACGAGACGAACACCAAAAGAACAAGAATCATAAGGTTTCAATTTAAGCATATCATATATTCTTTTGGGCATAACAGAGGTACTAGCTCCAACATCACATAATGCATAGCAAGAGAAGTCATTCAACTTAATTTTTATCATAGGATCCCAACCATCTTCTAGCTTTCTAGGTATGGAGGCTTCTACTCTAAGTTTCTCCTCCCTAGCTTTGATGAGAGCATTAGTGATATGCTCCGTGAAGGCAAGGTTAAGCGTGCTAATGCGGGGATCTCTAGACATCTTGTGAAGGAAATCAATAACTTCGGTAAGAGTGCAATTATCAAAATCAAGGTCATTAGCATCAAGTAAAGTGGTAGTGGTGTCCTTTAGGTTCATTTGTTTGGTAGTTTCTATAGTCATAGCATCACCATTAATAGGTCCATTGGGACCAGGAGTACATTGGGTGCTAAGAGTTTGGATATCCTCAACAACTTGGATAGTAGCAACAGTGTGGTGGGTAGGAAGGCTCTTAATTCTATCTTCTTCCTCCCTTTCTCTAGCCCATCTCTCTTTAAGTTTAGCCATCATCCTAATGTTTTGATTAATTTGCACTTGAATAGCATTTATAGGAGTGACTTCCCTCTCCTCAAGAGGAGAAGTTTTAATTTTTAGCAATTTTACCTCATTGGCTAAATGGTCTACCTTAAAAGAAAGATCATCTAGTTTATGTAGTTTTTCTTCTACACTCTTATTAAAGGCTTTTTGGGTAGTGATGAAATCTTTAAGCATAGTCTCTAGTTCAGTAGTGGAGTTCTTGGTGATAGGATAAGCATTGTTGTTCCCATAAGAATTAGAGGGGAACGGTCTAGGACTGTTACCAAAGCTACTCCTATAAGCATTGTTATTAAAATTGTTTCTAGAGATAAAGTTTTCATCTACTTGTCCTTGAGCAATCAAAGAATTTAAAGGAACATCACGAGGATCAACAGAGGATTGCTTCGAAAGTAGAGACATGATCAAGTCAACTTTTTCATTAAGGGAGGAAATCTCCTCGACAGAGTTTACCTTCCTACCTGTTGGAGCGCGTTCGGTGTGCCATTGGGAATAGTTGGTCATCATCTCATCGAGAAGCTTTGTGGCAGCACCAAGTGTAGTTGACATAAAAGTTCCTCCCGCGGCCGAATCTAACAAGTTCTGCGAGGTAAAGTTCAAGCCTGCATAAAAAGTTTGGATAACCATCCAAGTAGTCAAACCATGAGTAGGGCAGTTCTTGATAAGAGATTTCATACGTTCCCAAGCTTGGGCAACGTGTTCATTATCCAATTGTTTAAAATTCATTATGTTACTTCTCAGTTGGATAATTTTAGCAGGTGGATAGTATTTTCCGATAAAAGCATCTTTGCACTTGTCCCATGAATCTATGCTATTTCTAGGCAAAGACTGAAACCAAATTTTAGCTCCTCCTCTCAAGGAGAAAGGAAAAAGCTTAAGCTTAACAATATTACGATCTATTTCGTGGTACTTTTGCATATCACAAAGTTCAACAAAGTTGTTTAAGTGTAAAGCAGCATCATCTCCAGCACCGGAGAATTGATCTTCCATGACTAAGTTCAGTAAAGCAGGTTTAATTTCATATGAAGGTGCTGAAGTGGCAGGTGTAGTGATAGGTGTGCTGATAAAGTCATCGTTGTTGTGACTAGTGAAGTCACACAACTTGGTGTTCTCGGTGGAACCCATAGTAGCAAGCAAGCAAGATAACTTTTTTTGTGATTTTCGATAAAAGGTACTAAAGCAAAAACTGAAAGGTAAACTAACAAGACTAAAAAGCAAAGGTTAAAGATAGCATGCAACTCCCCTATCCTGAAGAGTGGAGTCCCCGGCAACGGCGCCAGAAAAACTCCTTGATGGGCCTCTAACCCCTCGTTGGTTACCCCAAGTGGAAGGTGTGAGATGCAGTGTTGTGGAAGTTTTTCCCTTAGCAAAGATGCCAAGGATCGAATCCCCAGAGACTCCTAGGTTCAACAAGTAGGTGTCAACTGCTAACGGCGCCAGATATTAGCAATCAACGTGGACCTGCACACAGATACAAATAACTTTGCTCCCAACGAGTACAGAGAGGTTGTCAATCCCTCCGGCCTTGTAGTTCACAAAGGATTAAACGCAAATGATAGTAGTGATAGATAATGTTTGCAATAGTAAATAATAGCGAAAAGTAAATAACAGATGTGATCAATGATGGTAATATGGACCGGAGTCTCATGATGTTCACTAGTGATGTCTCTCTCCCAAAAGACGATAAAACAGCTATGTGAGGTAAATGAATTACAGCTGGGCAATTGACAGGACCACGAACGCAAACCAATGCTGACTAAATTGCAAGAAAGGTTGAGGTTCAAAGCATGGGCGGTACGCCAAAGTAAGTAGACCGAAATCCATCAATATCTACTACTAATCATCCACCTTGAGATATCTATCCAGAACATCTCGCTGGTATTAAGTTGCGAGCCCCACCCATAGTGTAAACTCAAAGCAAAAGACAACTGCATTAAAAGAACTTTGCGTAAAGTAAACAATCCTTGCACCCGCGGGCACAAGCACCGTTGTTTTCCCCCTTGTGGCAACAGCACATCCCCTAGACTCATGTTTCTGTCACTCAAGCTAGTCATCGAGGGGCATGAACCCACAATCGAGCATAACGTTCCCTCTTGGAGTCACTACCTACTACTTGGCCAAAGCAATAAATAACAACGGAGAACATGCAAGAATTACTTATGAACATAAATATAAAAGAGGTAGATCAAATATATTACTCAATCACAATCTGAACATAATCTCATAATCCATCGGATCCCAGCAAACTCATCATAGTAACAACATAAGGATTACATATGTGCCTCGATCATGTAGGGCAGCTCACGAGGACTAATTAGTGAAGCACAAGAACGGGAGGAGAACATCACATAGCTACTGGTCATGGACCCATGGTCCAAGGGAGACTACTCACAACTCATCCGGGAGGCGTCCATGGTGGTGGAGAGGCTCCCGATGGTGATCCTCCCCTCCGGTAGGGTGCCGGGAAGAGTTCTCCTGGTGCTCCCGATCTTGGAAGCGGCGGCGGCGGCGGAACAAAGATGAGATCGCGAAAAAGAGTTCCCGTCCCGAGGGTTTCGAAGGACGCTCTAAATATATCCCAAAGGGGGGCACCAGATGGGGCTCAGGGGGCCCAGGCCCCCCCTGGGCGGCCCAGGGGCGGCGCGCCGCCAGCGCGCCTGGGGCCCTGGTGCCCCCCCCGGCTGTACTTCGGGCGCAAGGTAGGTTCTGGAACGCTGATTTTTTAAATAATTTTTCTAGATTTTTCCTGACAGTTCTCGTAATGTGAAAACCTGAAATACAAAAATAGCCGAAAATAGAAACTGGCACTGGGGTGCACTGGATTAGTAGGTTAGTCCAAATATGATCAAAAGTGTATAAATATCATAGCAATATCACCCAAAAGTGGCATGGAGCAAGCAGAAATTATAGATACGTTTTGGACGTATCAAACGCTGATAAGTTGCTTGGGCACTCTTGAGCCCAAAAGGCATAGATACATAGCAAAAAGCACCAAAAGGGGTTATGAAAGCTGTCTTCTCTTGGTCCTTAACTGCCATCTTGATCTGGTGATATCCTGAGTATGCATCCAAAAAACTTAGCCGCTCACATCCCGCTGTAGCATCGATGTTCTGATCAATGCGAGGGAGAGCAAAAGGATCCGTTGGACAAGCTTTATTGAGATCTGTGTAGTCCAAACACATTCTCCATTTTCCATTCTTCTTTAGCACTAGCACCGGATTAGCCAACCACTCTGGGTGAAAAACTTCCACTATGAACCCTGCAGCCAAAAGCCTGGCCACCTCCTCTCCTATAGCCTTGCGCCTCTCTTCGTTGAAGCGGCGCAGATACTGCTTGACCGGTTTAAACTTCGGATCAATATTAAGACTGTGCTCAGCGAGTTCCCTCGGTATACCTGGCATGTCAGAAGGTTTCCATGCAAAGATAGCCCGGTTCTCACGGATGAACTCGATGAGCGCGCTTTCCTATTTCGGATCAAGGTTAGCGCTGATCGTGAACTGCTTGGATGAATCGCCTGGCACAAAATCAACTTGCTTGGTGTCCTCCGCCGATTTAAATTTCAATGCCGGATCATGCTCTGTAGTTGGCTTCTTCAACGGGGTCATATCTGCTGGATCAACATTATCCTTATAAAACTTCAATTCTTCTGTGGCACATACTGAATCCGCATAAGCAGCGTCTCCCTCTTCACACTCCAATGCTATCTTGCGACTTCCATGAACCGTGATCGTGCCTTTGTGACCCGGCATCTTGAGCTGCAGATAAATATAACACGGCCTAGCCATAAACTTGGCATAAACCGTCCTCCCGAATAGAGCGTGATAAGGGCTCCGGATCTTGACGACTTCAAAAGTTATCATCTCTGACCTGGAATCATGCTCATCTCCAAAGGTAACTTCTAAGTCAATTTTCCTAACTGGGTAAGCTGACTTACCTGGAACCACCCCATGGAACACCGTGTTTGACTGCCTTAGCTTCTTATCCGTCAAGCCCATTCGACGGAAGGTCTCATAATACAAGATATTGATGCTGCTGCCGCCGTCCATAAGAACTTTAGTGAACTTATAACCATCCACCTGTGGTGCTACCACCAAGGCCAAGTGGCCCGGATTATCCACCCGCATCGGGTGATCCTCCCTACTCCATACAATGGGCTGCTCTGACCAGCGCAGGAATTGCGGCGTCGCCGGTTCAACCGCGTGGACCGCCCGCTTTAAAACCTTTTGATTTCGTTTACACAGACTCGTGGTGAACACATGATATTGCCCACTACTCAACTCCTTCGGATTACTCTGATATCCGGATTGCTGCTGCTATTGCTGACGCTGCTGATTACCCTGGTTATTATGATTACCTTGGCCCTGCTGTTGGCTGCCTTGGTTATTGTAACCACTTTGACCATGCGGCTGATTACTCTGGTTATTATAACCACCTTGACCATATTGATTATTGCCCCGGTTATGATAACCACTGTTGTTGCCACGATATCCTGATCCGGAGCCGTTCCCCTGGTGACCCGGACCGTAGAACCCCGGGCCCGAACCGCCGTTTGGAGGCCTGTTATTAGAGTTGAAGCGGCCCATTATGGCTTCCATCAAGGGCCTACATTCTCCTATAGTGTGTTTTGCTGGTCGCTCCCTTGTGCTATGCTTCGGACAAGGCTGATTTAACTCCTGGTCCCAACTAACATCCCCTCCGCCAGTTTGTGGAGGTGGTTTGCCCCTATTGCGCTGGAAACCCCCTTGAACTTGGGTATTGGCCACGAAATCAGAGCCACCTTCCGCCTTTCGCTTGCCTAAGAAACTTGCAGCAGCCGGATTAACCGGCGCCGGTTTACCAGGCTTGTTAACTTTTCCTGCTTTGTCTCCCTCCGCTTCTGGATACTTAGTGTTGTCAGAGTCCCCATACTTCACCAGAGTGCTCATGAGAGTTCCCATATCATTACAATCCCGTTTAAGCCGTCCTAGTTTTAGCTTTAGAGACTCAAACCAGCAATTGTTTTCCAAAGTCACTATTGCCGTACTGGGATTGATACCATTTGAAGAATGCAAGATCTCTGATACTCGCCACACCCATGCACTTGTAGATTCCTGTTCTCCTTGCACACAGGCTGCTAGATCCACTATTGACATCGGCTGCTTGCACGTATCTTTGAAATTTTTGATAAACTGGCGACGTAGCTCTCCCCATGACCCGATGGAATTAGTGGGTAAACCCTTTAGCCAGGTTCGGGCTGTACCTTCAAGCATCATAGTAAAGTACTTTGCACAAGCCGCTTCATCTACATCCAGCATCTCCATGGCCATCTCGTAACTCTCAACCCAATCTTCTGGAGCCAAATCTGCTGTGTAATTAGGCACTTTACGCAGACCTTTGAAATCCTTGGGCAGCTTCACGCTTCGTAAAGCAGGGATAAGACACTGCACCCTAAAGGAACTCGTTGTGACTCCTGTCTCTGCTGTGGTTGTGTGAACCGGCGTCGTTTGATGGACCTCTTCCCGGGCTACCGATCTAACACGGTTTGCATCCTGAGCTTGTGCATCCACGCCTGCCGGGTTATCTCGTCTGTGACGGTGTCGCCTGCGTTCACTGCTAGACACTTCCGGTTCCTCCCAATGCCGAGTGTAACTCCGGCTGGGACGTGGTGTTGAATGTAGCCTCTCCCTGCTATGAGAATATGCTTGCTGTTGTACTAACGCCGTGTTAAGTAGATCCTTGACCCTGCGTGCCTCCAACGCCACCGGAGATGTCCCCTCAATGGGTAAAGCGGCCAAGCGCGAAGCAGCAGCAACGATATTGTCCAAAGGATTCGAATAATGACCCGGAGGGGTAGGGACGTGAGGTGCAGACGTGATCCGTCGATCTTGCTCCGCAGTAGGCTGCTGAGCCGGCTCATCCCTCGCTGGGTGTGCCCTCCGGTTTAAGGCTGGATCATTGCTAGTCCCCGCCCCTGGTGTCCTAAAAAGATCTGTCGCCTCATAAACCGGCGGTAGACGAGACTGGTACTTCCGACTCCTTACTCCCTGTGGAGAGGCCTGCTCCATCCTTAGATGAAAAGCCTGATCATTCAGCTCCTCCTACTCCCAAAGAGGGGGAGGTTATTGTCTTCTTTGACCATATTGCTCGGGGCTTTACTCCTCCCGGTTCGAAGTTTTTCTGGGATGTACTTGCCGCTTTCCAGCTTCATCCTCAGGACATAGGTCCCAATTCTGTTTCCAACATCTGTGATTTCCAAGTGTTTTCTGAGGTGTATTTGCAAGAAGAACCGTCAGTTGACCTGTTCCGGGATTTCTTCCACCTAAACCGGCGGACTGAATTTACCAGCGGACCTCATCAAGAATTGGGCGGGGTCAGCATTCAGAAAAGAAAAGATGCAGTCTTTCCTCATGCTGCTCTCCACACACACCCCAAGGATTGGAATAAATC
This sequence comes from Secale cereale, assembly GCA_902687465.1. Classification (NCBI taxonomy): domain Eukaryota; kingdom Viridiplantae; phylum Streptophyta; class Magnoliopsida; order Poales; family Poaceae; genus Secale; species Secale cereale. Next base: position 634,604,054 of record LR738714.1, read on the forward strand.
TTGGTTTTACTGTATTGACACTTCACCTGAAGGGGAAAACCCATTGCCGGGTTATCACGAGCACCGTCTTCCGGAGGACCACCCTTTGCCGCAGCGCCTCAGCTCTTCAGAGCGGCCCCGGTTTGCTTCTCAACTTTCCAGGTTAAAGGCCTTTATGGCCAATGGTTTAACCGGTGTGGATTTCATGCGCTGCTGGCTCTCTTGGAGTATCCTTCCTCTGAGCCCACGCCCAAGCTTGATGTATCAATACTCTGGTAAACCGGATGATCCTCAACGTTTTTCTAAGGACAAACTTTCTGAGTCAGAAGTCACTGAGTCCGACAAGAAAATGCTTAACATCACTTTAGAAGAATGTAGCCAAACCGGACTGGCTCCATACTACAAGAAAAACAAGCTGCCTGCGGTATGTCTTACTTTCTTTCATATGCTTGTAATCCGTTCCTTTAAATGGTTCTTTCAATTTATCTTTTACCTTTTGACCAGGCTAATGATCCTTTCTGGAAGAGGAAGCCTCAGGAAAAGGCCGGAAAACAGCCACGCCGGAAAGCCTTCGCTACCAAGAAGAGAAAAGCGGCTGGTGGCTCCGGTTCTCATGCTGAAGATGACGATCCGAACTCCGAGGTATGGGTTAATCCGGTTCTGATTTATTCACTTCTTATCCATACTTGTATTTACTAGTAACTTTCCACAGGAGTTGGCTGAAGGAGACAAACCGGCAGAAATTGAGGTAACTATTCTCTCTTCCGATTCAGAACCACTTCCACAGAAAAGTCGTCGGACAGTCCGGAAATATCAGTTGTCTCACCCGTATGCTCAATTGGATCCCAATTTTCTTTTGAAGAAACAACAACATGAAGCCCTTCGCCGGACCACCCGTCATAGCGGCCTTGCAGTGGAAACATCCGGAATATCTCTTACACCGGCTCAGAGACGCCGCTCTGAGGTTATACTCTCTCCAACCCTCCTTCATCCCAAGGCCGGGCTTATACGCAAACCTCTTAAACCGTCTGACCCTGATTATTAGGATACTCCATTATCTTCTTCCGGTGAATCAACTGCCACACAACTTCCACCCCTGAAAACTGTCCCAGGGTAAGTATTTTTAATTTATCCGGTTTATGATTGCACTTTGCTTTACAGTTCTAACTTACTTTTCCAACTTCCTTCAGCAAGCCAAAGCCTAGCAAAAAACCGAAAGCCAACCAACCAATTGCTGAGACTGTCGTTGATGATCCGGCGGCTGATCCGGACTCAACTATCCCTCCGGAAGGCGAAGCCACAATTCCACTTGAAAATCCCGCTCCTACAGATCACACTACTATGCCTGAGAAGCCCAATGATGAGGATGTTCATGAACCGGCTAGTCCTGCCCGGGCCAATTCTCCTCGGGCCAATCCGGCTCCTGCCAGCCCGGTTCACACCGCGACCCCACCACCAACAACTGCTTCTCCGGAAGTCCAAATAACTCACACAACTTATACTGCTCCTGCTGAGCCCGCTGTCTTAGCCAAACATACGGCTAAAACGGAGAAGCTGCATCAAGAAAAGGGTAAATGGAGTACTGAGCTGTCTAGCTTTGCTGACATGAGTGCCCAGGAGCTCTATTCCGGGTACTTGAACCGACTCCACACCGGTCGAGACTATGAAGCAGGCTTGATTAACATGATGAAGGACAAGTATGAGGTAATCCTTTGCATCTTCTTTTGACTTTCAATGTACTTCTGTCTGTACCGTATTAGCCCCCAAGTTCCGGTTTAGCTATGTTTAGAAGCTGAACCGGTACTTCTTGATTAATCAAATGATCTTACATTAGCCCCCAAGTGCCAGGGGCATAACTCGGTTTATGTGCCTGGGACTTGCCTGACTTTTCCTTCGATACCTCAATTATCCATTAGTCACCAAGTGTCAAGTAGACAACTTGTTTGTGTGCTTGGGACTTTGTCTTTGAATTGCTACTGCTTACTGCTTCAACTGCCCATTAGCCCCCAAGTGTCAAGTAGACAACTTGTTTGTGTGCTTGAGACTTGTCTGATTTTTGCTTCTTATCACTTGATTTTCCTTGCAGGCTGATTTAAACCGGAGGGCTAAAGAAATCAGTGAACTCCGACACAGACTTGCTGAAACGGAGTCTGCTGCTTCTAAGGCCAAGAAATACTAGGAGCTGAGTTTAAAGACTGCTGAACAGCTGAAGAAATTCTTTGAAGAAGAGCGGACCGCCTTTGAGGTTCAGAAAAAAGAACTGGAGAAAAGGGCCAAGGACGCTGAAGAAGCTCTTAATCCGGTTACTGAAGAGTTAACCGGTTTAAAGCGGCAAATAGAGTTGATGACTTCTGCAGTCTTCGGTAAGTATTTAATCTGTATTCCTGCTTTCATCCTTGTAATCTTCCATCCGTGCCGGTTTAACTGTGATAATCATATGCACGGCGCCGTGTCACCCATCTTGGGGATGACTTACGGAAAAAACTCAAGGCATGTTATACTTTGGTCGAGCAGCTGTATTCCGGCGCTCAAAGAATCATAAGTGCAACATCGTTCAATAAACCGGCCCCAACCACTATCCAAGGCACATTAGAGAAGCTGTCTGTCTTGCCAGTGCGCTTAGAGGAAGTGAAAAAATCTGCTGCTCGAGCCGGTTCCCTCATGGCACTTACCAGAGCTAAAGCTTGGGTCCCGGATTTTGATTCGGAAGAAGCCTTGAGTGGGTATCCCGACACTAAAGAAGACGGATCAACTTTTACTGCAAAGGATCTCCATGCCTTGACGAAGGAGATGCGTCCTCTCGCCAGCAAACTTGCAGCCGAATCAGATTTATCCAGGTATCATCCGGGGTATGATTTGCAGAATGAGCGGGTGGAGCGGCCGGTTTATGATACCGTCAATCTAATCCCACCAGTGCGCCCTCATATCTTCGCTCCAGATATCGATCCATCTGAACTCATCAATGAAGAGATGTACTTTTATGCCTTAATGAAAATCGACTGGCGCGTTCCTGACTTCCAGCCGCTTCAAGAAGAGGAGGAGACTCCGGACCAAGTTGATACCCAGCCGTCGCAGCAGGAGGAAGCGTAGTTCATAGTATGTCTTTGTAGTTGCAGTCGCATCTTGCTGAACAATCTTTAATCCGTTCAGGCTTGCGATGCCTTGTAATAGGATTGCTGAAAACATTGTCCGTTTTGATCCGGATGCTCCAACTTCTTGTTTTAACGTTTGTCAATTTAAATTCGGTCTAACGTGGCTTAACCTGCATATCATCTGTCCCTGCATAGACAATATTGAAAATATGTCCTAGCGGTTTTACCGCTGGACCAATTAAATTGCTCTCATAAAATATATCAAACAAGTGTTTTGTTTGTATTAAAAATAACATCATACCTGCCATCAAGCATACTTGATATTTTTAATCCGGTAGAATTTAAAATTGCTGAGAGAATCTTTGATCGACCCAATAATAATCCCAGGTTTGATAAAAGACGTCGGTTTATATCACGCTGAAACTTTTTCCAGAAATTTGTAGTTTATACTTGGCTTTTGCCTGATGGATGATCCGGGTTATGATGAACACCGGTTTATCTCATGCTGGTATTCATGACCCACACTTTTAACTTTGTAGATATGCGGTCAACTTCTGGAGCTGTTCCACTCCGGTTTAGAGAACCATAAAACATAAACACCAGAAATGCAAATAAAACCATGTAGTCGAGGCTTTTTACGAGCTGCCAGGCTCAAAGCAAGGTTCAGCCAATCAATGGAATGGGCTTACCATCCAGAGGGCCGGTCGATGGATGCGGGTACCATCCATAGGAACCATAAGAAAAACTTTAGCCAATCACTGGAATGGGCTTACCATCCAGAGGGCCTCTATGATTCCATAGAACCATAGGAAAAACTTTAGCCAATCACTGGAATGGGCTTACCATCCAGAGGGCCTCTATGGTTCCATAGAACCATAGGAAAAACTTTAGCCAATCACTGGAATGGGCTTGCCATCCAGAGGGCCTCTATGGTTCCATAGAACCATAGGAAAAACTTTAGCCAATCACTGGAATGGGCTTACCATCCAGAGGGCCTCTATGGTTCCATAGAACCATAGGAAAAATTCTAGCCAATCACTGGATGGATTACCATCCAGAGGGCCTCTATGATTCCATAGAACCATAGGAAAAACTTTAGCCAATCACTGGATGGATTACCATCCAGAGGGCCTCTATGGTTCCATAGAACCATAGGAAAAATTCTAGCCAATCACTGGATGGATTACCATCCAGAGGGCTTCCATGAAGTGTCCTCTTTGGTCCTGATATGACCTTACGCTTGAAAAAAGCTCTTCAGGGAGTTATTGCTTCTGAGTGCATATGTTCTGCAAAATCAGTTTAAACCGATCGATCTGTTTGAAATATGACATATGATAATACATGTATGGTTGTCCTCATAAGATATTTGTATTGGAAAAAAGGCTGAGCCCCCGGTTTACCGAGGGTGCCGGTTTATTCATTAATCATAATATATATATATATAGGATACAGTGGAGCTCATGGCTCAGGTATAGTAGGGCCGTAAGAGGGCGATGTTCCACGGCCTCTTTGTCTCCTCTTCCGATGTCCGTGAGTCCTTGTGTTCTCGAACGTCCTCCAGGTAATATGAACCGTTGTGCAGATTCTTGCTGACCACAAAGGGCCCTTCCCAAGGTGGGGATAGCTTGTGCATATCTGTTTGGTCTTGGATGAGCCGGAGTACTAAGTCTCCCTCCTGGAATGTCCTGCTCTTGATCCGGCAGCTGTGATACCTGCGCAAGTCTTGTTGATAAATCGCAGATCGTGCTGCTGCTATATCACGCTCTTCATCCAGCCGGTCTAAACTGTCTTGTCTTGCCTGCTCGTTGGCCGCTTTAACATAGGCTGTCACCCTTGGTGAATCATGACGGATATCACTTGGAAGGACCGCTTCAGCACCATATACCATAAAGAAAGGTGTATAACCTGTGGACCGGTTTGGCGTAGTGTTGATACTCCAAAGGACAGATGGTAACTCCTCAACCCAACATCCTGGGGTTCTTTGCAAGGGAGTCATAAGCCGGGGCTTGATACCTCGCAAAATCTCCTGGTTTGCTCTTTCAGCTTGACCATTGGTTTGAGGGTGGGCCATAGAAGATACGTCTAGGCGAATATGTTCCCGTTAACAAAATTCTTCCATCTCACCCTTAGACAAATTAGTACTATTGTCTGTGATGATGCTGTGTGGAAAGCCAAACCTGAAAATTACCTTTTTGATGAATTTAACTGATGTGGCCGCATCACACTTTCTCACAGGCTCTGCCTCAATCCACTTTGTAAACTTATCCACCGCCACCAGTAGATGAGTTTGCTGATGCTGGGATCGCTTAAAGGGTCCAACCATATCAAGCCCCCAAGTCGCAAACGGCCAGGTTATTGGTATCATCCGGAGCTCCTGTGCCGGAACAAGAGCACGTCGCGAAAACTTCTGACAAGCATCACACTTCCGGACTAGATCCGCCGCATCAGCATGAGCTGTCAGCCAATAGAACCCATGTCGAAAAGCTGTAGCCACCAATGATTTTGAACCGGCATGATGACCACAATCCCCTTCATGGATCTCGCGAAGAATATCACAACCTTCCTCAGCTGATACACACCGCTGAAATGCTCCAGAGACGCTGCGATGATGAAGCTCCCCGTTTGCAATTGACATGGACTTAGAACGCCGGACTATCTGTCGTGCCTCTATCTCGTCGTCTGGTAGCTCTCCTCGGCTCAGATACGCCAAATAGGGCAGCGTCCAATCCGGAATAACATGAAGTGCCGCAACTAGCTGTGCCTCCGGATCAGGAACAGCCAGGTCTTCCTCTGATGGTACTTATACTGACGGACTGTGCAGCTCATCCAAAAAAGTATTTGGTGGTACCGGTTTACGTTGAGAACCCAGCCGGCTTAAAGCATCAGCCGCTTCATTCCTTCGCCGGTCTATGTGGTCCACTTGATACCCTTTGAAATATCCAGCAACTGCTTCCACTTCTCGTCTGTAAGCTGCCATGAGAGGATCTCTCGAATCCCACTTGCCTGAAACTTGCTGCGCCACCAAATCTGAATCGCTGAAACACTTGACTCAGCTTAAGTTCATCTCCTTTGCCATCCGTAAACCATGAAGTAACGCTTCATATTCCGCTGCATTATTAGTACAAGGAAACAATAAATGGAGGACGTAACAAAACTTATCACCTCGCGGGGAAGTTAAGACAACTCCCGCCCCGAGCCTTCTAACTGTCTTGAACCATCAAAGTGAATCGTCCAGTATGTAAGATCCGGCTTCTCCTCAGGTGTTTGTAATTCTGTCCAATCATTGATGAAATCCACCAATGCCTGAGACTTTATAGCGGTGCATGGCACATATTTCAACTCATGTGGGCTGAGCCCAATGGCCCACTTCGCCACTCTACCCGTAACTTCCCTGTTCTGGATTATGTCCCCCAATGGTGCTGAACTAACAACAGTTATTGGATGACCCTGGAAATAATGCTTCAACTTCCGGTTTGCCATGAACACACCATACATCAGCTTCTGCCAATGTGGGTACCTCTGCTTAGACTCAATGAGTACCTCACTCACGTAATAAACTGGACGCTGAACCATATATTCCTTCACTGCTTCCTTGCGTTCCACCACGATCGCCACACTAACTGCCCGTGCGTTGGCGGCGACATATAACAGCAAAGGTTCATTATCAACAGGGGCAGCCAGGACCGGTGGCCTCGCTAGCTGTCACTTCAAATCCTCAAATGCAGTATTTGCCTCATCACTCCATATAAACCGATCCGTTTTTCTCAGCATCTGATAAAGCGGAATCGCCTTCTCCCCCAAACGGCTAATGAACCGGCTCAATGCTGTGATCCGGCCAGCGATACGCTGAACATCATTAATGCAAACCGGTTTTGTTAAAGATGTGATTGCCTTGATCTTCTCCGGATTAGCTTCTATCCCTCTGTTTGACACCAAAAACCCAAGGAGCTTGCCTGCCGGAACACCAAAAGCACACTTCTCTGGATTAAGCATCATCTTATAGGTCCGAAGATTGTCAAAGGTCTCCTTGAGGTCCTCTATTAGTGTCTCCTCCTTCCTTGACTTCACCACGATATCATCCACATAGGCATGAACATTTCTTCCTATCTGCCCCTTAAGACAGTTATGTACGCAACAATGATGGGCCTCTAACCCCTCGTTGGTTACCCCAAGTGGAAGGTGTGAGATGCAGTGTTGTGGAAGTTTTTCCCTTAGCAAAGATGCCAAGGATCGAATCCCTAGAGACTCCTAGGTTCAACAAGTAGGTGTCAACTGCTAACGGCGCCAGATATTAGCAATCAACGTGGACCTGCACACAGATACAAATAACTTTGCTCCCAACGAGTACAGAGAGGTTGTCAATCCCTCCGGCCTTGTAGTTCACAAAGGATTAAACGCAAATGATAGTAGTGATAGATAATGTTTGCAATAGTAAATAATAGCGAAAAGTAAATAGCGGATGTGATCAATGATGGTAATATGGACCGGAGTCTCATGATGTTCACTAGTGATGTCTCTCTCCCAAAAGACGATAAAACAGCTATGTGAGGTAAACGAATTACAGCTGTGCAATTGACAGGACCACGAACGCAAACCAATGCTGACTACATTGCAAGAAAGGTTGAGGTTCAAAGCATGGGCGGTACGCCAAAGTAAGTAGAACGAAATCCATCAATATCTACTACTAATCATCCACCTTGAGATATCTATCCAGAACATCTCGCTGGTATTAAGTTGCGAGCCCCACCCATAGTGTAAACTCAAAGCAACAAACAACTGCATTAAAAGAACTTTGCGTAAAGTAAACAATCCTTGCACCCGCGGGCACAAGCACCGTTGTTTTCCCCCTTGTGGCAACATCACATCCCCTAGACTCATGTTTCTGTCACTCAAGCTAGTCATCGAGGGGCATGAACCCACAATCGAGCATAACGTTCCCTCTTGGAGTCACTACCTACTACTTGGCCAAAGCAATAAATAACAACGGAGAACATGCAAGAATTACTTATGAACATAAATATAAAAGAGGTAGATCAAATATATTACTCAATCACAATCTGAACATAATCTCATAATCCATCGGATCCCAGCAAACTCATCAGAGCAACAACATAAGGATTACATATGTGCCTCGATCATGTAGGGCAGCTCACGAGGACCAATTAGTGAAGCACAAGAACGGGAGGAGAACATCACATAGCTACTGGTCATGGACTCATGGTCCAAGGGAGACTACTCACAACTCATCCGGGAGGCGTCCATGGTGGTGGAGAGGCTCCCGATGGTGATCCTCCCCTCCGGCAGGGTGCCGGGAAGAGTTCTCCTGATGCTCCCGATCTTGGAAGCGGCGGCGGCGGCGGAACAGAGATGAGATCGCGAAAAAGAGTTCCCGTCCCGAGGGTTTCGAAGGACGCTCTAAATATATGCCAAAGGGGGGCACCAGACGGGGCTCGGGGGGCCCAGGCGTCCCCCCGGCGCGGTCCAGGGGGGGCGCGCCGCCAGCGCGCCTGGGGCCCTGGTGCCCCCCCGGCTGTACTTCGGGCGCAAGGTAGGTTCTGGAACGCTGATTTTTTAAATAATTTTTCTGGATTTTTCCTGACAGTTCTCGTAATGTGAAAACCTGAAATACAAAAACAGCCGAAAACAGAAACTGGCACTGGGGTGCACTGGATTAGTAGGTTAGTCCAAATATGATCAAAAGTGTATAAATATCATAGCAATATCACCCAAAAGTGGTATGGAGCAAGCAGAAATTATAGATACGTTTTGGACGTATCAACATCCCCAAGCTTAATTCCTGCTCGTCCTCAAGTAGGTAAATGATAACAAGAATAATTTCTGTGGTGACATGCTATTAACCATATAGGACTTTTTCATAGTCATATGACAAAAGCTTACTGAGACAATGAATCTGTAGTAATTAAGTTGCCTCATGAGAAAATCACAAATGACTGAAAGTTTTACAACATGACATTGAAGCATCAAATAGATTTGCAATGAACATGATGTGCAAATATGATAAAGTGATATCTAGCTTGCCCCCTTTGGTGAAGCAAAACATAAATGCAGGGGCACCTTCAAGGTTTAAGTGATGACTAGATACAATGATTTCAAAATAAACGATATCACAATCATGCAAAAGACAATGCTACTTTGGAACAATGCACATTACACTTAGAATGACAATCATGCTCTTAGTAGTTGGTGCTTGAAGAAAGAAGGTGGAGACTCAAAAAGTAAAAGAATGGTTATGTGCTAGAGCTTTTTTTTTATTTTGAAAACATAGAAGCAATTTTGTCAACGGTAGTAGTACTTCATATGTGTCATGCATAAGACATCCTATAAGTTGCAAGCCTCATGTATCGAATACCAATAGTGCTCGCACCTTGTCCTAATTAGCTCGGATTTCCATGGGTTATCATTGCATTACATATGTTTCAACCAAGTGTCACAAAGGGGTACCTCTATGCCACCTGTACAAAGGTCCAAGGAGATAAATCGCATTTGATTTCTCGTTTTTGATAGATCTCAACTTGAGGACATCCATACCGGGACAACATAGAAAATAGATGATGGACTCCTCTTTAATGCATAAGCATATTCTCATAAGAGATTGAGGATTAATGTCCAAGCTAAAACTTCCACCATGATACATGACTTTGGTTGGCGGCCCAATGTTCTTCTCTAACAATATGCATACTCAACCATTCAACCCATGGAAAATCACCCTTACTTCAGACAAGACGAACATGCATAGCAACTCACATGATATTCAACAAAAGTGTGACAGTTGATGGCGTCCCCAGAAACATGGTTACCGCTCAGCAAGCAACTTATAAGAAATAAGATACATAGGCAACATATTCTTTACCACAATAGTTTTTAAGCTACTTTCCCATGAGCTATGTATTGTAAAGTTAGTCTGCTTAGTACAGGTGGAGGTTAGCAAAAGACTGGGAGCGACCAACTAAGAGAGCAATGACGGTCATAATCATGCAGAGCGACAAAGCAACATTGAATCAGGCATGGTAGTTATATCGCTACTCAGAAATTAAAAATCATCAAGGCTTGACAGACTTTCTTTACAGTCTTAAATATGCGTGAGCATACGCCAAGTCAATCAAAATAAATTCTCGAAGGAAGATATTACTAAACCATACCACATCATAGGCAAACAAATCATGTTGGTACTCCAATAACACATTGGGAATCCCCCAGCTATTTGAGACTAACTATAAGAAAACCTGAACTACTAAGCGCCATTATGCACGTAACATCTTTATCATAGACATATTAACCAATGCAATGGAAGCAAACTCTCTTAATAAGGTGAGCATGGTAATTAAAGAGAGTTCAAGCAACCAACAAAAGCTCTTTGAAAAGATAAGCATGAATACTAAGAGCTGAACATGATAGTAGCTATTAAAAGACAAAGAACACACACAGCAAAGATAGACATGAAAATTCTATGTTATGTTCTAGGTAGAAGTGGAGCGTGTTTCTCTCCCACATAAAGAAAGCTGAGTTCCGACTCGTTATGAAAAACTAAAAAGGAAACTAAAAGCAAGACGCTCCAAGCATAACACATAACACTTGAAGTGATAAAAATATAGCGGAACGAAAGACGAACTGATAATGTTGATGGAGAAGGGGATGCACGGGGGCATCCCCAAGATTAGACGCTTGAGTCTCCTTGAATATTTCTTGGGGGTGCACGGGGGCATCCCCAAGCTTGAGCGCTTGACACTCCTGAATCTTTTTATCATCTTCCCTCGCACACTTGAAAACTCCCTTCATACATAACTCATCATAATCTGATTAGCGAGGTTAGTACCCGTAATAAAATAATTGTTCCTTGCTGGAAATAAAGATATTCTTGAAGTTATACTATTTCTCAAGATTGCCAAAAGGTTTTTGCAAAGAAAAAGCAAGCTCTTGGTTTGCAAAATGAAGGAAAGGCAAAACAGGACATAATCTGTGAAAAACAGAACAGCAGGTAGTAAATGATTTGTTCGGGGTACTTCTGAAACTCAAATAAAAAACTCAGAACAGACGCACGAAAGACAATTATATAGAAAACGCTGTCGAAAAAATTCAGACCAAAAAGATGATCTGGTGATTTTATACCAAATTTTCTATCCAAGGACAGAATCTGTTTCCTGGACAGCACCTCACAACTTTTGAACTTTCTAGCAATCAGAGGCTATACTTGGCACAAATATGAAAAGCAAAGATACAATGATGATGCTACTGTAGTAAACAACATCAAGACACAACAAAAGCAAAATATAAAAATTTATTCATGTGGGCTGCCTCCCAAAAGCGCTTTCTTTTATGCCTTTAAGCTAGGCATAATGCATAGAGATCAAGTTTTATCAAGAGTAAAAGAATAGCTAGCCCGTACAACGGACTCAAAAGGTAACTTGATCTTCTTTCGAGGGAAGTGTTCCATCCCTTTCTTGAGAGGAAACTGAAATTTTATATTACCCTCTTTCATGTCAATGATAGCACCAACGGTGCGTAAAAAGGGACATCCCAAAATAATTGGACATGAAGGATCACATTCAATATCCATAATAGTGAAATCAACGGGAACATAATTATCATTAACAACGATAAGAACATCGTCGATCCTCCCCAAAGGTTTCTTTATGAAAGAATCAATGAGACGAACACCAAAAGAACAAGAATCATAAGGTTTCAATTTAAGCATATCATATATTCTTTTGGGCATAACAGAGGTACTAGCTCCAACATCACATAATGCATAGCAAGAGAAGTCATTCAACTTAATTTTTATCATAGGATCCCAACCATCTTCTAGCTTTCTAGGTATGGAGGCTTCTACTCTAAGTTTCTCCTCCCTAGCTTTGATGAGAGCATTAGTGATATGCTCCGTGAAGGCAAGGTTAAGCGTGCTAATGCGGGGATCTCTAGACATCTTGTGAAGGAAATCAATAACTTCGGTAAGAGTGCAATTATCAAAATCAAGGTCATTAGCATCAAGTAAAGTGGTAGTGGTGTCCTTTAGGTTCATTTGTTTGGTAGTTTCTATAGTCATAGCATCACCATTAATAGGTCCATTGGGACCAGGAGTACATTGGGTGCTAAGAGTTTGGATATCCTCAACAACTTGGATAGTAGCAACAGTGTGGTGGGTAGGAAGGCTCTTAATTCTATCTTCTTCCTCCCTTTCTCTAGCCCATCTCTCTTTAAGTTTAGCCATCATCCTAATGTTTTGATTAATTTGCACTTGAATAGCATTTATAGGAGTGACTTCCCTCTCCTCAAGAGGAGAAGTTTTAATTTTTAGCAATTTTACCTCATTGGCTAAATGGTCTACCTTAAAAGAAAGATCATCTAGTTTATGTAGTTTTTCTTCTACACTCTTATTAAAGGCTTTTTGGGTAGTGATGAAATCTTTAAGCATAGTCTCTAGTTCAGTAGTGGAGTTCTTGGTGATAGGATAAGCATTGTTGTTCCCATAAGAATTAGAGGGGAACGGTCTAGGATTGTTACCAAAGCTACTCCTATAAGCATTGTTATTAAAATTGTTTCTAGAGATAAAGTTTTCATCTACTTGTCCTTGAGCAATCAAAGAATTTAAAGGAACATCACGAGGATCAACAGAGGATTGCTTCGAAAGTAGAGACATGATCAAGTCAACTTTTTCATTAAGGGAGGAAATCTCCTCGACAGAGTTTACCTTCCTACCTGTTGGAGCGCGTTCGGTGTGCCATTGGGAATAGTTGGTCATCATCTCATCGAGAAGCTTTGTGGCAGCACCAAGTGTAGTTGACATAAAAGTTCCTCCCACGGCCGAATCTAACAAGTTCTGCGAGGTAAAGTTCAAGCCTGCATAAAAAGTTTGGATAACCATCCAAGTAGTCAAACCATGAGTAGGGCAGTTCTTGATAAGAGATTTCATACGTTCCCAAGCTTGGGCAACGTGTTCATTATCCAATTGTTTAAAATTCATTATGTTACTTCTCAGTTGGATAATTTTAGCAGGTGGATAGTATTTTCCGATAAAAGCATCTTTGCACTTGTCCCATGAATCTATGCTATTTCTAGGCAAAGACTGAAACCAAATTTTAGCTCCTCCTCTCAAGGAGAAAGGAAAAAGCTTAAGCTTAACAATATTATGATCTATTTCGTGGTACTTTTGCATATCACAAAGTTCAACAAAGTTGTTTAAGTGTAAAGCAGCATCATCTCCAGCACCGGAGAATTGATCTTTCATGACTAAGTTCAGTAAAGCAGGTTTAATTTCATATGAAGGTGCTGAAGTGGCAGGTGTAGTGATAGGTGTGCTGATAAAGTCATCGTTGTTGTGACTAGTGAAGTCACACAACTTGGTGTTCTCGGTGGAACCCATAGTAGCAAGCAAGCAAGATAACTTTTTTTGTGATTTTCGATAAAAGGTACTAAAGCAAAAACTGAAAGGTAAACTAACAAGACTAAAAAGCAAAGGTTAAAGATAGCATGCAACTCCCCTATCCTGAAGAGTGGAGTCCCCGGCAACGGCGCCAGAAAAACTCCTTGATGGGCCTCTAACCCCTCGTTGGTTACCCCAAGTGGAAGGTGTGAGATGCAGTGTTGTGGAAGTTTTTCCCTTAGCAAAGATGCCAAGGATCGAATCCCCAGAGACTCCTAGGTTCAACAAGTAGGTGTCAACTGCTAACGGCGCCAGATATTAGCAATCAACGTGGACCTGCACATAGATACAAATAACTTTGCTCCCAACGAGTACAGAGAGGTTGTCAATCCCTCCGGCCTTGTAGTTCACAAAGGGTTAAACGCAAATGATAGTAGTGATAGATAATGTTTGCAATAGTAAATAATAGCGAAAAGTAAATAGCGGATGTGATCAATGATGGTAATATGGACCGGAGTCTCATGATGTTCACTAGTGATGTCTCTCTCCCAAAAGACGATAAAACAGCTATGTGAGGTAAACGAATTACAGCTGGGCAATTGACAGGACCACGAACGCAAACCAATGCTGACTACATTGCAAGAAAGGTTGAGGTTCAAAGCATGGGCGGTACGACAAAGTAAGTAGACCGAAATCCATCAATATCTACTACTAATCATCCACCTTGAGATATCTATCCAGAACATCTCGCTGGTATTAAGTTGCGAGCCCCACCCATAGTGTAAACTCAAAGCAACAGACAACTGCATTAAAAGAACTTTGCGTAAAGTAAACAATCCTTGCACCCGCGGGCACAAGCACCGTTGTTTTCCTCCTTGTGGCAACAGCACATCCCCTAGACTCATGTTTCTGTCACTCAAGCTAGTCATCGAGGGGCATGAACCCACAATCAAGCATAACGTTCCCTCTTGGAGTCACTACCTACTACTTGGCCAAAGCAATAAATAACAACGGAGAACATGCAAGAATTACTTATGAACATAAATATAAAAGAGGTAGATCAAATATATTACTCAATCACAATCTGAACATAATCTCATAATCCATCGGATCCCAGCAAACTCATCATAGCAACAACATAAGGATTACATATGTGCCTCGATCATGTAGGGCAGCTCACGAGGACTAATTAGTGAAGCACAAGAACGGGAGGAGAACATCACATAGCTACTGGTCATGGACTCATGGTCCAAGGGAGACTACTCACAACTCATCCGGGAGGCGTCCATGGTGGTGGAGAGGCTCCCGATGGTGATCCTCCCCTCCGGCAGGGTGCCGGGAAGAGTTCTCCTGGTGCTCCCGATCTTGGAAGCGGCGGCGGCGGCGGAACAAAGATGAGATCGCGAAAAAGAGTTCCCGTCCCGAGGGTTTCGAAGTACGCTCTAAATATATCCCAAAGGGGGGCACCAGACGGGGCTCGGGGGGCCCAGGCCCCCCCTGGGCGGCCCAGGGGGGGCGCGCCGCTAGGGCGCCTGGTGCCCCCCCCTGGCTGTACTTCGGGCGCAAGGTAGGTTCTGGAACGCTGATTTTTTAAATAATTTTTCTAGATTTTTCCTGACAGTTCTCGTAATGTGAAAACCTGAAATACAAAAATAGCCGAAAATAGAAACTGGCACTGGGGTGCACTGGATTAGTAGGTTAGTCCAAATATGATCAAAAGTGTATAAATATCATAGCAATATCACCCAAAAGTGGCATGGAGCAAGCAGAAATTATAGATACGTTTTGGACGTATCAAACGCTGATAAGTTGCTTGGGCACTCTTGAGCCCAAAAGGCATAGATACATAGCAAAAAGCACCAGAAGGGGTTATGAAAGCTGTCTTCTCTTGGTCCTTAACTGCCATCTTGATCTGGTGATATCCTGAGCATGCATCCAAAAAACTTAGCCGCTCACATCCCGCTGTAGCATCGATGATCTGATCAATGCGAGGGAGAGCAAAAGGATCCGTTGGACAAGCTTTATTGAGATCTGTGTAGTCCAAACACATTCTCCATTTTCCATTCTTCTTTAGCACTAGCACCGGATTAGCCAACCACTCTGGGTGAAAAACTTCCACTATGAACCCTGCAGCCAAAAGCCTGGCCACCTCCTCTCCTATAGCCTTGCGCCTCTCTTCGTTGAAGCGGCGCAGATACTGCTTGACCGGTTTAAACTTCGGATCAATATTAAGACTGTGCTCAGCGAGTTCCCTCGGTATACCTGGCATGTCAGAAGGTTTCCATGCAAAGATAGCCCGGTTCTCACGGATGAACTCGATGAGCGCGCTTTCCTATTTCGGATCAAGGTTAGCGCTGATCGTGAACTGCTTGGATGAATCGCCTGGCACAAAATCAACTTGCTTGGTGTCCTCCGCCGATTTAAATTTCAATGCCGGATCATGCTCTGTAGTTGGCTTCTTCAACGGGGTCATATCTGTCGGATCAACATTATCCTTATAAAACTTCAATTCTTCTGTAGCACATACTGAATCCGCATAAGCAGCGTCTCCCTCTTCACACTCCAATGCTATCTTGCGACTTCCATGAACCGTGATCGTGCCTTTGTGACCCGACATCTTGAGCTGCAGATAAATATAACACGGCCTAGCCATAAACTTGGCATAAACCGTCCTCCCGAATAGAGCGTGATAAGGGCTCCGGATCTTGACGACTTCAAAAGTTATCATCTCTGACCTGGAATCATGCTCATCTCCAAAGGTAACTTCTAAGTCAATTTTCCTAACTGGGTAAGCTGACTAACCTGGAACCACCCCATGGAACACCGTGTTTGACTGCCTTAGCTTCTTATCCGTCAAGCCCATTCGACGGAAGGTCTCATAATACAAGATATTGATGCTGCTGCCGCCGTCCATAAGAACTTTAGTGAACTTATAACCATCCACCTGTGGTGCTACCACCAAGGCCAAGTGGCCCGGATTATCCACCCGCATCGGGTGATCCTCCCTGCTCCATACAATGGGCTGCTCTGACCAGCGCAGGAATTGCGGCGTCGCCGGTTCAACCGCGTGGACCGCCCGCTTTAAAACCTTTTGATTTCGTTTACACAGACTCGTGGTGAACACATGATATTGACCACTACTCAACTCCTTCGGATTACTCTGATATCCGGATTGCTGCTGCTATTGCTGACGCTGCTGATTACCCTGGTTATTATGATTACCTTGGCCCTACTGTTGGCTGCCTTGGTTATTGTAACCACTTTGACCATGCGGCTGATTACTCTGGTTATTATAACCACCTTGACCATATTGATTATTGCCCCGGTTATGATAACCACTGTTGTTGCCACGATATCCTGATCCGGAGCCGTTCCCCTGGTGATCCGGACCGTAGAACCCCGGGCCCGAACCGCCGTTTGGAGGCCTGTTATTAGAGTTGAAGCGGCCCATTATGGCTTCCATCAAGGGCCTACATTCTCCTATAGTGTGTTTTGCTGGTCGCTCCCTTGTGCTATGCTTCGGACAAGGCTGATTTAACTCCTGGTCCCAACTAACATCCCCTCCGCCAGTTTGTGGAGGTGGTTTGCCCCTATTGCGCTGGAAACCCCCTTGAACTTGGGTATTGGCCACGAAATCAGAGCCACCTTCCGCCTTTCGCTTTCCTAAGAAACTTGCAGCAGCCGGATTAACCGGCGCCGGTTTACCAGGCTTGTTAACTTTCCCTGCTTTGTCTCCCTCCGCTTCTGGATACTTAGTGTTGTCAGAGTCCCCATACTTCACCAGAGCGCTCATGAGAGTTCCCATATCATTACAATCCCGTTTAAGTCGTCCTAGTTTTAGCTTTAGAGACTCAAACCGGCAATTGTTTTCCAAAGTCACTATTGCCGTACTGGGATTGATACCATTTGAAGAATGCAAGATCTCTGATACTTGCCACACCCATGCACTTGTAGATTCCTGTTCTCCTTGCACACAGGCTGCTAGATCCACTATTAACATCGGTTGCTTGCACGTATCTTTGAAATTTTTGATAAACTGGCGACGTAGCTCTCCCCATGACCCGATGGAATTAGGGGGTAAACCCTTTAGCCAGGTTCGGGCTGTACCTTCAAGCATCATAGTAAAGTACTTTGCACAAGCCGCTTCATCTACATCCAGCATCTCCATGGCCATCTCGTAACTCTCAACCCAAGCTTCTGGAGCCAAATCTGCTGTGTAATTAGGCACTTTACGCAGACCTTTGAAATCCTTGGGCAGCTTCACGCTTCGTAAAGCAGGGATAGGACACTGCACCCCAAAGGAACTCGTTGTGACTCCTGTCTCTGCTGTGGTTGTGTGAACCGGCGTCGTTTGATGGACCTCCTCCCGGGCTACCGATCTAACCCGGTTTGCATCCTGAGCTTGTGTATCCACGCCTGCCGGGTTATCTCGTCTGTGACGGTGTCGCCTGCGTTCACTGCTAGACACTTCCGGTTCCTCCCAATGCCGAATGTAACTCCGGCTGGGACGTGGTGTTGAATGTAGCCTCTCCCTGCTATGAGAATATGCTTGCTGTTGTACTAACGCCGTGTTAAGTAGATCCTTGACCCTGCGTGCCTCCAACGCCACCGGAGATGTCCCCTCAATGGGTAAAGCGGCCAAGCGCGAAGCAACAGCAACGATATTGTCCAAAGGATTCGAATAATGACCCGGAGGGGTAGGGACGTGAGGTGCAGACGTGATCCCGTCGATCTTGCTCCGCAGTAGGCTGCTGAGCCGGCTCATCCCTCGCTGGGGGTGCCCTCCGGTTTAAGGCCGGATCATTGCTAGTCCCCGCCCCTGGTGTCCTGAAAAGATCTGTCGCCTCATAAACCGGAGGTAGACGAGACTGGTACTTCCGACTCCTTACTCCCTGTGCAGAGGCCTGCTCCATCCTTAGATGAAAAGCCTGATCATTCAGCTCCGCCTGCCTTATTGCTATCATAGCCTTCTCTGTTTTCAGATCATCTCTTGCTTGATCAATCTAGCCCTTTAGCTGAAGGAGCTCTGCATCATGTTGCGCCTTGTCTGCTGGAGCTACCTCTGCCATGGCTCGGTCTGTGAACTCCTCGACTAAGGTGGATAGAACGTCAGTGGGCGAGAGGGCCTGGCCACTCCCCCCTACACCAGCTTCTGCTGTCGCCCTGATCACCGTGGACTGCGGCGTAGGTTGTGAACCGGCCATAATGACAGCCACCCGGTTTGGCAGGACAAAGGGGCCCGGAATACTGTCTCCGTCGGACTCACCCTCAGACCGGCCGTCCCGCAACTGATACAAAGACTCAGTCTCTCCGGATGAAGATTCGTCGTCGGAGTAGACAACTGTTTCGCCACCGGATTCCGATCCGTCCTAGGTTTGGACCCCGTGAACTGCTCCAACGAAAACGCGCTTCAGGGCGGGCTGAATCCGGGCCGATCTCGCACGCTGAGCCGGCTCGACGATGTTGGGGAAGATGTCCGGCTCAGGTCCCGGTTCGCCGATCTTTTCGATGAAGACGTGGATGCCACCGAAGGGAACCCGGTACCCGTATTCGATCGAATCGGCCTCCGGTCCCCAACCTGCGTCATTGATGTAGATCCGTCCGCGGCGACTCTTGGTCATCCGGCCGACAACGTAGCCCTTGAGCCCTTCAAAGCTGCCCTTCAAGAACTCGAAACCATCGTGCGGAGGCCCCACGGTGGGCGCCAACTGTCGTGGAATTAACACGGCAGATGTCCGGTTTAACGGACTTGTTAATGGAACCATCGCACGGGTTAGCTTGAAGGGGTTAAAAGCACATAAAGGACATAGATGGTTTATACTAGTTCGGCCCCTTCGATGAAGGTAAAAGCCTACGTCTAGTTGGGTTTGGTATTGCTTGAGCGTCGAGGAATAGGGAGTAGATCGCTTGCCTGCGTCTCGACGGGTTGTTTCTTGCTTGTCCCTGAACCATCGTCGGGTCGTCCCTTTATATAGAGGTGACGCCCGGTCCGGTTTACAGAGTCCCGAGGCCGGCTCATACTTGTGTCCGCCTCGGTCTCTACTTTTTCTATCTTATCTCTCAAGTTACATGATCAGGCGATTTACAAACCGTAACTCTATACATGGGCCCTAAGATCTCCTGGGCCGTAGCCTTTACTAAATATTACAATGATACAATGATATTACCACAATCCGGTTTACACTAGCCGGTTCATACCTACTAGTAATATCCCTGACAGTCTGTGTCGGTCTTCCTCTTGCAGATCCATTTATTTTCGATGGCTTGTCGATCATCGGGCAAGTCAACCAAAGTCCACACTTTGTTCTCATACATGGATCCCATCTCAGATTTCATGGCCTCAAGCCATTTTGCAGAATCTGGGCTCATCATCGCTCCATCATAGTTCGTAGGTTCATCATGGTCTAGTAACATGACTTCTAGAACTGGGCTGCTGTACCACTCTGGTGCGGAACGTACTCTGGTTGATCTACGACGTTCAGCAGAAACTTGATCTAAAGTTTCATGATCATCATCATTAGCTTCCTCACTCTTTGGTGTAGGAATCACTGGAACTAGTTTCTGTGATGTTCCACTTTCCAGTTCGGGAGAAGGTACAATTACCTCATCAAGTTCTACTTTCCTCCCACTCACTTCTTTCGAGAGAAACTCCTTCTCTAGAAAGGATCCATTCTTAGCAACGAATATTTTGCCTTCGGATCTGTGATAGAAGGTGTACCCAAACGTCTCCTTTGGGTATCCTATGAAGATACATTTCTCCGACTTGGGTTCGAGCTTATCAGGTTAAAGCTTTTTCACATAAGCATCGCAGCCCCAAACTTTAAGAAACAACAACTTTGGTTTCTTGCCAAACCACAGTTCATAAGGCGTCGTGTCAACGGATTTAGATGGTGCCCTTATTTAACGTGAATGCAGCTGTCTCTAATGCATAACCCAAAACGATAGTGGTAAATCGGTAAGAGACATCATAGATCACACCATATCTAATAAAGTATGGTTACGACGTTCGGACATACCATTACGCTGTGGTGTTTCAGGTGGTGTGAGCTGTGAAACTATTCCACATTGTTTTAAATGAAGACCAAACTCGTAACTCAAATATTCGCCTCCGCGATCAGATCGTAGAAACTTTTATTTTCTTGTTACGATGATTCTCTACTTCACTCTGAAATTCTTTGAACTTTTCAAATGTTTCATACTTGTGCTTCATCAAGTAGATATACCCATATCTGCTTAAATCATTAGTGAAGGTCAAAAAATAACGATTCCCGCCACGAGCTTCAACACTCATTGGTCCGCATACATCAGTATGTATGATTTCTGACAAATCTGTTGCTCGCTCCATTGTTTCAGAGAACGGAGTTTTAGTCATCTTGCCCATGAGGCATGGTTCGCAAGCACCATGTGATTCATAATCAATTGATTCCAAAAGTCCATCACTATGGAGTTTCTTCATGCGCTTTACACCAATATGACCTAAACGGCAGTGCCATAAATAAGTTGCACTATCATTATTAACCTTGCATCTTTTGGCTTCAATATTATAAATATGTGTATCACTACAATCGAGATCCAACAAACTATTTTCATTGTGTGTATGACCATCGAAGGCTTTATTCATGTAAACAGAATAACAATTATTCTATGACTTTAAATGAATAACCGTATTGCAACAAACATGATCAAATCATATTCATGCTTAACGCAAATGCCAAATAACATTTATTTAGGTTCTACACTAATCCTGAAAGTATGGGGAGTGTGCGATGATGATCATATCAATCTTGGAACCACTTCCAACACACATCGTCACTTCACCTTTAAGTAGTCTCTGTTCATTCGGCAACTCCCGTTCCGAGTTACTAATTTTAGCAACTGAACCGGTATCAAATACCCAGGGGTTGCTATGAACACTAGTAAAGCACACATCAATAATCTGTATATCAAATATACCTTTGTTCACTTTGCCATCCTTTTTATCCACCAAGTATCTAGGGCAGTTCCACTTCTAGTGACCATTTCCTTTGTAGTAGAAGCACTTAGTTTCAGGCTTGAGTTTAGCTTTGGGTTTCTTCACTGGAGTGACAACTTGCTTGTCATTCTTCTTGAAGTTCCCTTTCTATCCTTTTGCCCTTTACTTGAAACAAGTGGTCTCATTAACCATCAACACTTGATGCTCTTTCTTGATTTCTACCTTCGCTGATTTCAGTATCGCGAAGAGCTCGGGAATTACTTTCGTCATCCCTTGCATATCATAGTTCATCACAAAGTTCTACTAACTTGGTGATAGTGACTAGAGAACTTTGTCAATTACTATCTTATCTGGAAGATTAACTCCCACTTGATTCAAGCAATTGTAGTACCCAGACAATCTGAGCACATGCTCACTGGTTGAGCTATTCTCCATCTTGTAGGCAATGTACTGTCAGAGGTCTTATACCTCTCGACACAGGCATGAGTATGAAATACTAATTTCAACTCCTGGAACATCTCATATGTTCCGTGGCGTTCAAAACATTTTGAAGTCCCGGTTCAAAGCCGTAAAGCATGGTGCACTAAACTATCAAGTAGTCATCATACCGAGCTTTTGTCAAAACGTTCATGACGTCTGCATCTATTCCTGCAATAGGTCTGTCACCTAGCGGTGCATCAAGGACATAATTCTTCTATGCAGCAATGAGGAAAATCCTCAGATCACGGAACAAGTCCGCATCATTGCTACTAACATCTTTCAACTTAGTTTTCTCTAGGAACATATAAAACAAACGGGGAGCTATATCACAAGCTATTGATCTACAACATAGGTATGCTAATACTACCAGGACTAAGTTCATGATAAATTAAAGTTCAATTTAGTCATATTACTTAAGAACTCCCACTTAGATAGACATCCCTCCGGTCATCTAAATGATCACGTGATCCAAATCAACTAAACCATGTCCGATCATCACGTGAGATGGAGTAGTTTCAATGGTGAACATCTTATGTTGATCATATCTACTATATGATTCACGCTCAACCTTTCTGTCTCCAGTGTTCCGAGGCCATATCTGCATATGCTAGGCTCGTCAAGTTTAACCCGAGTATTCTGCGTGTGCAAAACTGGCTTACACCCGTTGTATTTGAATGTAGAGCTTATCACACCCGATCATCACGTGGTGTCTTGGCATGACGAACTTTCGCAATGGTGCATACTCAGGGAGAACACTTATACCTTGAAATTTTGTAAGGGATCATCTTATAATGCTATCGTCGTACTAAGCAAAATAAGAAGCATAATAAGATAAACATCACATGCAATCAAAATATGTGATATGATATGGCCATCATCATCTTGTGCTTTTGATCTCCATCTCCAAAGCATCGTCATGACCACCTTCGTCACCGGCGTGACACCTTGATCTCCATCGTAGCATCGTTGTTGTCTTGCCAACTATTGATTCTATGACTATCGCTACCGCTTAGTGATAAAGTAAAGCAATTACATGGCGATTGCATTTCATACAATAAAGCGACAATCATATGGCTCCTGCCAGTTGCCGATAATTTTACAAAACATGATCATCTCATACAAAACCGTATAACTCATCATGTCTTGACCATATCACATCACAACATGCCCTGCAAAAACAAGTTAGACCTCCTCTACTTTGTTGTTGCAAGTTTTACGTGGCTGCTACGGGCTTAGCAAGAACCGTTCTTACCTACGCATACAAAACCACAATGATATTTCGTCAAGTATGTGCTATTTTAACCTTCATAAGGACCGGGCGTAGCCACACTTGATTCAACTAAAGTTGTAGAAACTGACACCCGCTAGCCACATGTGTGCGAAGCACGTCGGTAGAACCAGTCTTGCGTAAGCGTACGCGTAATGTCGGTCCGGGCCACTTCATCCAACAATACCGCTGAATGAAAGTATGACATGCTGGTAAGCAGTATGACTAGTATCGTCCACAACTCACTTGTGTTCTACTCGTGCATATCATCTACGCATAGACCTGGCTCATGATGCCACTGTTGGGGAAAATAGTATTTTCAAAATTTTCCTACGATCACGCAAGATCTATCTACTAGATGCATAGCAACGAGGGGGAGAGTGTGTCTACGTACCCTCATGGACCGGGAGCGGAAGCGTCTAGTGACGCAGTTGATGTAGTCGAACTTCTTCGCGATCCAACCGATCAAGCACCGAATGTACGGAGCCTCCGCGTTCAGCACACGTTCAGCTTGATGACGTCCCATGAGCTCTTGATCCAGTAGAGCCTCACGGGAGAGTTTTGTCAGCACGACGGTGTGGTGACAGAGATGATGAACCTATCGGTGCAGGGCTTCGCCTAAGCACTGCGACGGTATGACCGAGGTGTGTTTCTGTGGAGAGGGGCACCGCACACGGTTGGGAGAGATCAATTGATCAACTTGTGTGTCTATGGGGTGCCCCCTCCTCCGTATATAAAGGAGCAAGGGAGAGGCCGGCCCTAGAGGGGGCGCGCCAAGTGTGGGGAGTCCTACTAGGACTCCCAAGTCCTAGTAGGATTCCCCTTTCCTTTCCGGAGTAGGAGAGAAGGAAAGAGGTGGAGATGGAGAAGGTAAAGGGGGCTGCACCCCTTGTCCAATTCGGACCAGAGGGGGGGGGCGCCTCCTTCCTTTTGGCCTCTCTCCTCTATTCCCGTATGGCCCAATAAGGCCCATATACTCCCCGGCGAATTCCTGTAACTCTCCGGTACTCCGAAAAATACCCGAATCACCCGGAACCTTTCCGATGTCCGAATATAGTCGTCAATATACCGATCTTTACATCTCGACCATTTCGAGACTCCTCGTCATGTCCCCGATCTCATCCGGGACTCTGAACTCCTTCGGTACATCAAAACTCATAAACTCATAATATAACTGTCATCAAAACCTTAAGCGTGCGGACCCTACGGGTTCGAGAACAATGTAGACATGACCGAGACACGTCTCCGGTCAATAACCAATAGCGAAACCTGGATGCTCTTATTGGCTCTCACATATTCTACGAAGATCTTTATCAGTCAAACCGCATAACAACATACGTTGTTCCCTTTGTCATCGGTATGTTACTTGCCCGAGATTCGATCGTCGGTATCTCAATACCTAGTTCAATCTCATTACCGGCAAGTTTCTTTACTCGTTCCGTAATACATCATCCCACAACTAACTCATTAGTTCCAATGCTTGCAAGGCTTAAGTGATGTGCATTATCGAGAGGGCCCAGAGATACATCTCCGACACTCGGAGTGATAAATCCTATTCTTGATCTATGCCAACACCACGAATACTTTCGGAGTCACCTGTAGAGCATCTTTATGATCACCCAGTTACGTTGTGACATTTGATAGCACACAAGGTGTTCCTACGGTATTCGGGAGTTGCATAATCTCATAGTCATAGGAACATGTATAAGTCATGAAGAAAGCAATAGTAGTAAAACTAAACGACCATAGTGCTAAGCTAACGGATGGGTCTTGTCCATCACATCATTCTCCTAATGATGTGATCCCATTGATCAAATGACAACTCATGTCTATGGTTAGGAAACATAACCATCTTTGATCAATGAGCTAGTCTAGTAGAGGCATACTAGGGACACTCTATTTTGTCTATGTATTCACACATGTACTAAGTTTCCGGTTAATACAATTCTAGCATGAATAACAAACATTTATCATGATATAAGGAAATAAATAATAACTTTATTATTGCCTCTAGGGCATATTTCCTTCACGCAAATGTGGATACCTTTCTTGACGAAGAAGAGATTTCACACGAGTTCTCGACTACGTACACGCCTCAACAAAATGGAGTTGTTGAGAGGAAGAGCCGGACTCTTATCAAGATGGAAAGAATGATGCTTAACGAGTACAAGACTCCAAAAAACTTTTGGGCGGAAGCGGTTGAGACAGCTTATCATGCAACCAATCGCTTATATCTTCACAAGCTTCTCGGCAAGACGGCATACGAGCTTCTCATCGGTAACAAACCCCAAGTTGGATACTTTTGATTATTCGGCTCAAAGTGTTACATTCTTGATAAGCATCGTCATTTTAAATTTGCTCCTAAATCTCATGAAGGTTTCCTACTTGGTTATGGCTCAAACTCTCACACTTACCGTGTCTACAACAATTTCACCTGAAAGGTTGAAGAGATAGTAGATGTTAAGTTTGATGAATCTAACGGCTCGCAAGTAGAGTAATTGCCAATTGATGTAGGAGATAAAGATCCTTCGGAAGCAATTCAAGACTTGTCTATTGGCAAGATCCATCCAACGGAGGTGAAAGAGAGTACTTTGTCCGTCCATGTGGAAGCTTCTACCTCACGACAAGGTGAACCAAGACTTGATACGGGAGCATCCACAAGTGGGACACACCAAGTTGTAGAAAACGAGGAAGTACACCAAGATGAACCTCATCAACCTCCTTCTCCACCACGACAAGGGAACGACAATGTCAACACTAAAGAAGGCCAAGAAGAAGAACAAGAGGATGAATAAGATGTTCCACCCCGATCGAAACAAAAGCTCTCACGAGTTCGAGCAAGAGTCGCCAGAGTCCATCCCGTCGAACAAATCTACAATGATATCCAAACCGGGAGAATCACTCGCTCTAAAACTCGTTTGGCTAACTTTTCTGAACATTATTCATCCATCTCTAGCATTGAACCTATGAAGGTTGAAGAAGCATTGGAAGATCCGGATTGGATAAATTCCATGCACGAAGAGCTACACAACTTTGAGAGAAATCGAGTGTGGACATTGGTCGAGAAGCCCGACAACAACCACAACATCATTGGTACTAAATGGGTGTTTCGCAACAAGCAAGACGAAGATGGTCAAGTCGTCCGCAACAAAACACGTCTCGTCGCCCAAGGCTACACTCAAGTCGAAGGTATGGACTATGGTGAGACATATGCCCCTGTTGCCAGACTTGAGTCCATATGCATCTTACTTGCTGATGCCAATCACCATGATATCACGTTATACCAAATGGACATTAAAAGTGCTTTTCTAAATGGTGAAATTGAGGAGGAAGTTTATGTTAAACAATCTCCTGGCTTTGTCAATCCTAAAAACCCCGATCATGTTTACAAACTTCACAAAGCTCTTTATGGTCTTAAACAAGCTCCTAGAGCGTGGTATAAATGCTTGACCAAGTTTCTTATTGAAAAAGGCTTTGAAATTGGGAAAATTGATTCCACAATTTTTACTAAAAGGGTTAATGGTGAATTATTTGTGTGACAAATTTATGTTGATGATATCATATTTGGTTCTACTAACCCCCATTTTAGTGAAAAGTTTGGAAGGCTAATGTCGGAGAAGTTTGAGATGTCTATGATGAGTGAACTCAAGTTCTTTCTTGGTTTGCAAATCAAAAAACTAAGGAGGGTACCTTTGTCTCTCAAACAAAGTACACCAAGGACTTGTTCAAGAAGTTCAACATGAAAGAATGCAAAGGTATGACTACACCCATGCCTACTAGTGGACATCTTGACTTGACAAAGGATGGCGAACCGGTTGACCAAAAGGTTTACCGCTCTATGATTGGTTCATTGCTATATCTATGTGCCTCCCATCCCGATATTATGCTAAGTGTGTGCATGTGTGCATGATATCAAGCGGCCCCCAAAGAATGCCATCTTGAGGCTGTGAAAAGGATAGTGAGATACTTAATTCATACACCAAATTTTGGCATTTGGTATCCTAAGAGATCCTCTTTTGATCTTGTAGGCTACTCCGACTCGGACTATGCCGGTCACAAGGTTGATAGAAAGTCCACTTCGGGTGCTTGTCAATTTGTTAGTAGATCTCTTGTGTCTTTGTCCTCCACAAAACAAAACTCGGTATCCTTATCCACCACCGAAGCGGAATACATTGCCGCCGGTTCATGTTGTGCTCAGTTACTTTGGATGACCCAAACTCTTTAAGATTATGGTATCTATGTGAAACATGTACCATTTGTTTGTGACAATGAAAGTGCTATTAAGATTGCTCACAACCCCGTGCAACATTCTCGAACTACGCATATTGAAGTTCGTCATCATTTCATTCGAGATCATGTTGCTAAGTGTCAGGACCCAGATCCTAAGTCACACCGATCTAGCTTGTAACATGTCATATCACTTTGCGGCCTCACGCACGGTATCCCCACGGATGGAACCCAAATAGGCGATAAACCTGGACGAGAGACTTGAGTGGTTGGTTAGGTCGTGGTCTACACCCACGTCGGCTTTCGCTTGAAGTCTGCCGAGCACATGTCGTGTGCAGACGCTAAGTGGTGGAAACATGTGTGAAGAAGTACACCCCTGCAGGGTTCCCAATCTATTCGAATAGCCGTTGTTCGCGGTACGGACTACTTGGTTGCTCTTACAGTTCATAGACAAGTTGATGGATACTACTAAAAGCCTCAAGACAAGTGTGAGTGCCGTGGATGGCCTTCCGTAGGATGACGGAAGAGGATCCACGGTGGTGTATTGTTGTGGTGAGTAGAGGACTCGTGTACGTAGTCTTATCTTGCAATCTGCTGAGAGTCGTAGTATAGGTTAGCCAAGAGTCAAAGCTGGCTTGCTGCTGTGAACTCCACTACCCTTGTTGATAAAGATGCATGTATGATAGGTTCTATTGTAAGACTTGCTGAGTACCTTTGTACTCATGTTTGCTTAATAACTGTTGTAGAGGAGAACCCTACCCCTTCTGATGGGTTTTACATAGACGTTGACGTCGACGAGTAGCTTGCTACCCAGACGGAGATCCTGAGCTTGTGAAGGGCCTTGTAGATAGTTAGGCTACACCAAGCCTGTTTTATTTCCAAGTTGTCTATACTCAGACATGTTAGCTTCCGCTTGTGCTTGTATGATTGTATTTCTTGAGTGTTGGGTCATGTGACCCCCTACCTGTATGGATATGTTATGTATGGCTCTTCGGAGCCTCTTAAATAAAGTACTTTGAGTCATAGAGTTCTGTTGTGATGCAATGTTGTATTTGCACATATTGAGCATATTGCGTGTATGATTGTGTGGGATCCGACACCTAGTTGTTTACCTTTGGTAGCCTATTTTACAGGGAAATGCCTCCTAGTGCTTCCACTGAGCCTTGGTAGCTTGCTACTGCTCGGAACACATAGGCTGGCCGGCTTGTGTCCTTCTTCGTTCCTGTGTCTGTCCCTTAGGGGAAATGTCACACGTTGTTCCTTTAAGTCCATGTAGCTTGCTACGACTTGGGTTCATACGTTGATGACCGACACGTTCGTTGCTGGGTTATGGATGCCTGTCTCTGTAATCTAGTGCCACTTTTGGTTTATAACTAGCCATGTCGGCCCGGGTTCTCTGTCATATGGATGCTAGCGATACTGTCATATACGTGTGCCAAAATGCGCAAACGGTCCAGGGCCAGGTAAGGTGGCACCCATGGGGATACCGTGCGTGAGGCCGCAAAGTGATATGACGTGTTACAAGCTAGATCATTGTGACTTAGGATCGGGGTCCTGACAGCGTTGGCATCAGAGCCGGACTGCCTGTAGGTTTCTCAAGCCAAACTGGTCGATGTTGAGTCTAGAAAATTCTTAGTTATATGTAGGGGAATTGATTGTGGAAGGGAACGTAAGGATCTTTTTACTTCTTTACCTTATGCCCTTCTGATCTGAGTCAGCCTATTCTTTCTACGGGGGTTAAGGACTAGGCCTCTCATCCTTACTAGGTTCATGTGTTACTAATCCGTAGACTCTTAGGATTGTTGGTTTCAAGCCTCAGTTCAGTTTCTAACCTTCTAGTGTGATGATTAGTTGGACCCGGAACCTTGATATGATGTTGTTGAGTGGCTATGCTATCATTTGTATGATGTCTCAAAATCTTTTTTGAGCATTTACAGTTGTTATGCTGCCCGATTTCTTTCAGAAATTCTAATGCCTTTGCATTATTTCATGTTTCAGATGTCTCATCGCACACCTCACCAGGTGGTCCATTTGACTCGGTGCATTAATGTGCCAGGTCACACGGCCATGCTAGTCCGTGTGTTAACGGAGACCGGTTACCGTTGGCATCCTGAGTACACTGTGGAGGAACAGTACCGGGATTTCTGAAAAGTCCGGATATAACCCTCATATCCCGGAGCTACCGACCCCATCCATTGGTCTTATGGACTTGGGGTTACCATCGAGATGGCAGTGCAGGATGCCGCTTACTCGATGATGACCATCATACGGGCTAGGCATGCCCTACTGCTGAACACTGAGTTCTATTACATGCCAGCCTCACTTCCTGGAGAGGAAGGCTACTACACTGGTCTGTATACTGATGCCGCTCATGAGGAGCCACTGCTTCAGACTACTACTCAGATGCTGGAGGATAGGGACCGTGAGGTCCGTGCCCTCCGGATGGAGCTTTATAACACCCGAGCCGCCCACTTGACTACTTTGACATGGCTTGCACCTGCCGTGCACGCCGAATATCTGGATATGCGGGATTGGTACCCCGTGTGGACTCGTCTGCCTGATCGTATGGATTGGCGTGATGTTGGGGGTATTACACCTCCACGTGGGCGTCGGTTACCACCAGCATCGGGACCGAGACCGCATCCATGTCCCTATGGTCCATAGCCTTCGAGTGCTCGAGAGTTTCAAGATCCACATGTTCCACTTCCAGGCTACGGTGGTGATCTTTACGAAGATTACTACGGGAGTGTCTGAGCTAGACCGTGGCAGTAGTAGTATTGTAGAAGTCGTATTTCCACAGTCCTGCGCGTCTTGTGGAATATGACTTAGTTTGTACTGAGTTCCGGAGGCGTAGTTAAATAATGTATAGGAGCTTGGAATGCCTCTGATGAGATGTATTGTCTTCCACCAGAGTTGTACTTTAGCCTTGGCTTGTACTAAACTATGTATGTTGTGTAGGACCACTGGTGTATTTATGGCAGTTTCTATATTACCATGTCGTACAGATGAACATCTCTGCATTCCGTGTCATCCATTACATTCTGCACTCCTTTGTCAAGTTTTGCCATCCTTGTCTAAACAATTGTTTTGTTTTCCTAGGATGGTCAATACTCGCAGCACTCCTGCTGCTCAGGAGCAGGGTGAGGCCAGTGGGGCTAGAGATGAGAATCTGCCCCAACCACCCTCCATGGCTGAAGTTATGCTCGAGGCAGAAAGGAACAAGAGAGAGAGCAACCGTCTGCTGGAACGCATAGAGCAGAACACTGGGTTTCGTCAGAGGATGACGTGGTGTCAATCAATGACTTTATCAAGATGTGCCCACCGAAGTTCCATCATTCCGCTGAACCTCTGGATGCGGATGACTGGCTTCGCAGTATCACCCACAAGCTACACTCTGCCCGTGTGGCCGAAGCTAACAAGGTTACCTACGTCGCCTACAATCTTGAGGGCCCTGCCAGCCTCTGGTGGGAAAACTTTGAGGCTATGCGTCCTGCCGGCCAAATCACTACTTGGGCTGAGTTCAGTGAGGCATTCCGTGAACATCACATTCCGGAAGGTCTCATGGATCGCAAGCGGGAGGAATTCTGCAATTTCACCCAGGGCCGGCTAACCGTGGATGGCTATAGTCGCGAGTTTGGCAACTTGGCATGCTATGCACCCGAGGAAGTATCCACCGATACCAAGAAGCAAGCGAGGTTCCGCAAGGGACTCAGCCTCGAACTTCGCCGAGACCTACGTCTGCACGAGTGCACCTCCTTCCAGAAGTTGGTGAACAAAGCTATCAGTGCTGAGACGGGCCAGACTGATTTCGAAGCCACACGCAAGCATCCTAGTGACTTCGGTTCCTCATCCGGCTCTGGCTCTCACAAGCGCCGTGTGTGGGTTCCTAACACTGCTCTGCCACCCAAGTACACTCCGAGGCCATCCTATGAGGCGCCTCCCCCAACTCAACAGTATGCACCTGCCAAGACTTATGGAGGACCACCTGCCAACTTCGCTCCATGCATTGGCACTGTGACATGTTTTAAGTGTGGAGAACCAGGGCACTACATGCGTGAGTGTCCTCAGAACCAGCCAGGAAAGCCCGTTGGCCGTGGTAAGCCAACATGCAAGGTGAACTATGTCAAGCCAATCCCCACTGCACGTGGTCATGTCAACTATGTCTCTGCTGAGGAAGCTTATGAGGATCCTAACGTCGTCCTTGGTACGCTTCTTGTTAATTGCCATCCGGCATCTGTTCTTTTCGATACTGGAGCATCTCATTCGTTCATATCCGAGAGCTATGCTCGAATGCACAACATGAATTTTTGTGACATGCCCACTTCCATGGTTATTCAAACTCCTGGTTCAAAATGGCAAACCTCTAGGGTAAGCCATGGGAATGAAATTCTTGTCGATAGACTTCTTTTCCTTGCATCACTAATAGCTCTCAAGTCTTCGGACATAAACATCATCTTGGGTATGGCCTCGATGACAGCTCATTACGCCAAGATTGATTGCTACACTAGGACTGTTCAACTTACACACCCATCCGACAAGACAGTCAATGTCTTGACCCGAATGGCTGAGCGTCAGCTCTACTCTCTTAATGCCAGTCCTCTACCAGAACTCGAAGATATCCCGGTAGTCCTTGATTTTACGGATGTCCTTCCAGAAGAACTGCCAGGTGTTCCACCTGATAGAGTTGTCGAGTTCGTGATAGATCTTATTCCAGGAACTGTCCCAATCTCTAGGAGACCCTATAAGATGGCACCTGCGACGCCCCCGATTTCACCGTACACTAACCATGCACGCAACTGTGTACGACCAAGATCAAGGACTCACTGGAAGATATCACAACACAACTCTAGACACAAATTAAAATAATACAAACTTTATATTACAAGCCAGGGGCCTCTAGGGCTCGAATACATAAGCTCGAATACACAAGAGTTAGCGGAAGCAACAATATCTGAGTACAGACATAAGTTAAACAAGTTTTCCTTAAGAAGGCTAGCACAAAACATCAACGATAGAAAAGGCAAGGCCTCCTGCCTGGGACCTCCTAACTACTCCTGGTCGTCGGCGGTCTTCGCGTAGTAGTAGCCTCCATCGGGGTAGTAGCAGTCGTCAAAGGTGGCTTCTGGCTCCTGGACTCCACCATCTGGTTGCATCAACCAGAAACAAGAAGGGGGAAAAGGGGGAGCAAAGCAACCGTGAGTACTCATCCAAAGTACTCGCAAGCAAGGATCTACACTACATATGCATCGGTATCAATGAAAAGGGATAGTATCTGTGGACTAAGCTGCAGAATGCACGAATAAGAGGGGGAGAAGCTAGTCCTATCGAATACTAGCATCTTCTAGAAACCACCGTCTTGCAGCAAGAGGGGGAAGTAGAGTAGTGTAACATAAGTCATACTTTATGCTGTTGTTCCAATGCTCCGGGATCCTTTCTCGACTCCCGAAGCAACATATCCAAACAATGCCTCAGCATCCAGTTCTAGTTGTAGCGATCAGGATACAACTCCAAGTGTCCGTTACCGTTGGACAGGCTATCGATAGATGTTTTCTTCCCTGGAGGGGTGCACCAACTTACCCAACACGCTTGCTTAACTCCGGCCGGACACACCATCAGGTCATGCCCGCCCTCGGCCAAACAATACGCCGCAACCCGACCTAGACTTAATAGAGAGGTCATGCACGCCAGACTAAGCCCTATGCTCCCAGGGGTCATGGGCCAATCGCCCCGGGAACTCCTGCACGTTGCGTGGGCGGCCGGTGAGCAGACCTAGCAACCTCCTTTAAAAAGGTAGGAGCCTAACCAGTCCAACCCGGTGCGCGCCGCTCAGTCGCATGACGTCAGTTAAGCTTCGGCTGATGCATACGACGCAGAACGCCCATACTATGCCCACATGATGGTTAGCGCTATCAGGCCAGAG
This sequence comes from Secale cereale, assembly GCA_902687465.1. Taxonomy (NCBI): domain Eukaryota; kingdom Viridiplantae; phylum Streptophyta; class Magnoliopsida; order Poales; family Poaceae; genus Secale; species Secale cereale. The sequence continues at coordinate 634,637,369 of LR738714.1, forward strand.
GCCCCTTGGATCAAATTTCCAAACCGTTTAGTGTCGTGGGAACGCGTGGTAACGAGCAGAGACTCACGAAAGATGTGACCCCATCGCCCCGTCTCGAGAACTTGCGGCAAGGGCGAGTGCCCGACCATGCCTCGTATTACCTCGCGGGCACCTTCCAGGTCAACCCGACTACACATCACTGGCAATTAAGCTCGCGCGGGTACCCCTCAGGGTCGACCCGTCTTTAGTAACCAGGTTCAAGGTAAAGTCATAGTAACCATAGTAACTGTGTGTCTGACACCAAAGGAAAACCTGAGGAAATCACCCTCGATGGAATTCCACCTGATGTTTATCGTCAAGGTGAGCGAAAGAGGAGTCACCCTCGAGGTCCACTCTTGAGGAGTTGCATGATAGGGTCGTTATCGAGAGTGGAGAAAGAGGAATCACCCTCGATGACCACAACCGATGAACTAACCTACAAGGTTAACATCAGAAGTGCTGATGAGGTCTCACCCTCGGCACTCGATAGTAACCCAGTAGTGTCGAGCAACTAAGGGGAAAGTGATGTGCGGTGCCGGGTCCTGGTCTTCGATCCCGTTGATCGGGTGTTCTGATAATCCAGCGGGGCAGTCGGGACAAGGTAGGGGGTCACTGGTGGATCTCTAACCAGCCTATACTAAGCAGTTTAGTATAAACATGTAAGGGATGAAAGCAGTATCAAAAACAGGCTATGCATCAGAATAGGATCATACAAAAAGCAGTAGCAGTTCTAATGCAAGCATAAGAGAGAAGAGAATGGGCAATATCGGAATGATCAAGGGGGTTGGCTTGCCTGGTTGCTCAGACGAGAAGGAGGGGTCGTCAACACCGTAGTCGATCACCGGGGCATCATCGGTCTCGGGGTCTACCGGAGAGAAGAGGGGGAAGAAACAGTAAATATAAAGCAAACAGTTGCAACAGAGAAGCACGACACGTCAGCACACAGTGCTAGGGTGCTCTAACGCGGTGGTACACGGTACCGGCGAAGGGGGATAACACTCGGGAAGTATCCCCGGCGTTTCGTGTTTTTGGTTAGATGAATCGGAGGGGGAAAGTTGCAGGTTCACTATGCTAGGGACGTGTGGCGGATGAACGGACCGCGTATTCGGATTCGTCTCGTCGTTTTGAGCGATTTTCATATATAAAACATTTTCATCCGAGTTACGGATTATTTTATATGATTTTCTAAAGTTTTAAACATTTTTAGGAATTTATTTAATTAATTTAATTCAACATTATCCAGAATAGTAAGTGATGAGGCCAGCATGAAGTCAGGGTGATGTCAGCGGCGTCAACTGTCAACTTTGACTGGTTGACTCGTCAAAGGGGCAGTGGGGCCCACTGTCATAGACTAATTTAATTAGTCAGGTTTAATTAGACTAATGTGTAATTAGTTTAATTAAACATAATTAATTAGGGTTAATTATCAGGATTAATTAAGTTAAATATTAATTAATTAATTAACTTTTTTATTTTATTATATTTTTTTAAACTTCTTTTTTAAATTTCTTTTAAGGGGAGGGGGCCCGCTTGTCAAAGGGCCATAGGCCAAGCGGGTGCGGGCCATTTAACGGGCGCTGGGCAGGGCGCGGGTGCCTGGGCGCGGGCGTCTGCGCTGACACCCACGGGCGTGAGGGCACGACGGGGCGAGGCCGACGGGCGCCCGCAGGCCGAAGCGGGGCAGCGCGGCGAGCAGCGCGAGGGCGGCGGCGGGTGACATGGAGCGGCGCGGCACCGCGCTAGGAAGAGCAGGAGGTGGGCGCGTCGGTCGGGGACGAGGCCAAGGGGGAGTAGCGGGCGGCGCCGGCGGATGCTGTTGGGGCGCGGCCATGGGGGTGCTGCCGGCGGCTAAGACGAGCGGCGGCGGCCGAGCAGGAGGACACAGGGCTGGAGGCGGGGACTTGCGACGGGAGAGGCCACGAGCGGGCGTTGCCGGCGTGGAGCGTAGGATGGCTGCAGGGGAGCGCCTGAGGCGATGG
>LR738714.1:634639405-634661874 GCA_902687465.1 Secale cereale
AGTGCGGCGAATGTCAGCGGCGGACAAAGCTAGCGAGGTCGGACGGGCTCAGGCGTGCATCCAGTGGTGGCTCGAGTGCGCGGGGTGGGCTGGAGTACGTGCCCGCAGGAGCACGGGTGCGGCCATGGTGAGGTCCAGCCCTGGCGGCCTCGGGTGGAAGAGGAGCTCGGGGGAGAGAAAGGAGAGGCCTGGGGGAGCCGGGGGCTCACATCGTTGTAGAGGAGGGCTCGGGGAGGACCGGGACGGTGCAGTGGCGCGAATCCATGGCGGAGGCAGCGGTGGCCGTAGACGATGAAGCCACCCGATGCACGCGATGGAGGGACTCCGAGCTTGAGGTTATGGACGAAGAGGAAGCAGCAGACGATGGCGATCCTCCCAGCGCAAACCTAAACGACGGGGTGGTCACTGGCCGCGACGACGACGATGGTCATGGCGTTGGTGGCGGCGGCGTCCAGATCCAGGGAGAAAGGGGATCGGGGCGTGTGGGGGAGGGGGAAAGTGGACCGGCTAGTGCTAGGGTTTCGGCCTGGGGAGGGGTTAGTAGTGGGGACCTGGGTAGGCCAGAGGCGTGGGCCGGCCTGGCTGGGCCATGGCCCAGTTCGGCCGAGAGGGGGGTTCTTTTCTTATTTTCTTAATTTTCTTTTTCTGTCTCAATTAGTTTAGGACACTTCAAACATTTTGCAAAAATGTTGGCCCGCCACCAATATTAACAAAAGAATATTTGCCACATGATGAACATTTTAGTTTTCATGTTTGAGGAAATTTTGAATTTCACTTAACATTAGAGTTTGAATTAGACTAAATTTGGAAGGAGATAATGACCAAAGTGATTAAGCATTGTTTTAGCAAAATGATTATCTTAACCCCAAGGGTTACTGTAGCATCATTACACCGGGGTGTTACAACTCTCCTCCTCTAAAAGAAATTCTCGTCCCGAGAATTAAGAGGTAGAAGGAAAAAGGTCGGGATACTCTGCCCGAAGATTATCCTCTCGTTCCCAAGTGGCTTCAGCTTCAGAATGATTTGACCACTGCACCTTGAGGAACTTGGTAACCTTCTGGCGGGTTTGACGTTTAGCTTCTTCAAGAATGCGGATCGGATGCTCTTTGTAAGTGAGATCATCTTGAACTTCAATCAACTCCGGATCCACTTCACATTCCGGATCCTTGAAGCAACGACGAAGTTGCGACACGTGGAAGACGTCATGGAAGTGAGAGAACTGAGGTGGCAACTCCAGTTGATAAGCCACCAGTCCACGACGGGCGAGAATGCGGAAGGGACCGATGTAGCGCGGAGCTAGCTTGCCCTTCACTCCGAACCGATGAGTGCCTCTCAAAGGAGTGACACGCAGATAAGCTTATTCACCGGGTTGATAAGTTGAACCCCAGTGTTTCCGGTCATAGTTGCTCTTCTGGCGGGACTGGGCCGCCTTGAGATTATCACGGACAATGCGAACCTGCTCTTCAGCTTGTTGAATAATGTCTGGACCAATGAGCGTCCGTTCCCCAGTTTCTGACCAATTCAGAGGGGTTCGACACTTACGTCCATAAAGCACTTCGAAGGGTGCCATCTTCAAGCTGGCTTGATAACTGTTATTATAAGAGAACTCCGCATAAGGGAGAGATTCTTCCCACTTCTTACCGAAAGAAATAACACAAGCCCGAAGCATGTCTTCAAGAATTTGATTGACTCGCTCGACTTGGCCTTGGGATTGGGGATGATACGCAGTGCTCCAGGTTATATGAGTCCCAATTGCCTCTTGGAAACTATCCCATAACTTTGAAGTGAGAATACTGCCACGGTCTGAACTGATCTCCTTCGGAATGCCGTGGAGTGACACAATTCTGGAGATATACAAGTTTGCTAACTGACTAGCAGTGATTGTCTCCTTGACTGGCAGAAAGTGAGCAACCTTCAAGAATTGGTCGATGACGACAAAGATAGCATCATTACCTTTCCGAGACTTAGGAAGGCCAATGACAAAGTCCATCTGAATATTATCCCACTTCCATTCAGGAATCGAAAGTGGTTGTAGAAGTCCAGCTCGTTTCTGATGTTCAGCTTTGACGCGACGAGAAACGTCACATTCTTCGATATACCGAGCAATGTCTTGCTTCATGTTAGACCACCAGTACTTCTGACGGATGTCTAGATACATCTTATTACTTCCCGGATGAATAGAGAGAGGGGTGTCATGTGCTTCTTTCATCACCTTCTCAGTCATAAGCTCGAAGCGGGGTACCACTATGCGATCTTTGAAGTACAAGGTCCCATCTTCAGCAAGTGAGAAATCTCTGGATTTCTCTAAGGCAAGATCCTTTTTCATTAGATCAACATGAGCATCTTTGGCTTGAGCAGACTTAATTGCTTTCAAAAGAGTTGGTTCCAGGACAAGGTTATTCAGAGAACCCTGTGGAACTAGTTGAAGGTTCAGCTTGCAGAGCTCTTCATACAGGAGGGGTTGAGCTTTATGAACCATGTGGTTATTGCAATAAGACTTGCGGCTCAGGGCATCGGCCATGACATTAGCCTTGCCCGGGGTATAGGAAATACCCAAGTTATAATCTGCTCTATCCTCCATCCACCTTTGCTGATGGAGGTTCAGATCTGGCTGAGTAAATAGATACTTCAGACTCTCATGATTGGTAAAGATCTCGGAACGATTACCGAGAAGTTAATGTCGCCACAGATTTAATGAATAAATAACCGCTGCAAGCTCGAGGTCATGAACCGGGTATTTTTCTTCGTGAGAATGCACTTGAGGAGAGGCATAAGCAATCACCCAGCGCTCTTGCATTAGAACACAGCCTAACCCTTGACGTGAAGCAACGCAATAAATGACGAAATCCTTCTGAGAATCCGGAGGAGCAAGCACTGGGGCAGAAGTTAGCTTGTCCTTGAGAGTCTGGAAACTTTCCTGACACTTATCAGTCCAATCAAACTTAACGCCCTTGTGAAGCAGGTTAGTCAGTGGCTTGGCAATCTTGGAGAAGTTCTCAACGAAACGACAGCAGTAGCTGGCGAGTCCGAGAAAGCTTCTGACTTGCTTGACATTCTTGGGAGGGGTCCAATCAAGAATAGCCTGAACTCGCTCTGGGTTGACGGCAATACCATCCTTGGAGATCACATGACCAAGGTATGTTACTTCGGGTAGCCAGAATTCACACTTAGAATACTTGGCATATAGTTGATGCTCTCGAAGCTTTTCCATAATAAGACGAAGATGTTCAGCATGTTCTTCTTTATTCTTCGAATATACCAGGATATCATCCAGATATACCACGACGAACTTGTCGAGGTAATCCATGAATATATAGTTCATCAGACGAGAGAATGTCGCTGGAGCATTGGTCAAACCGAAGGACATGACGGTGTACTCATAAGAACCATAATGAGTGACGAATGCGGTCTTTGGAATATCCTCTTCACGAACACGGATCTGGTGGTAACCCAACCTCAAGTCGAGTTTAGAGAAAACTGATGAACCAGCTAGTTGATCATATAGATCGTTGATCCGAGGAAGCGGATATTTGTTCTGAATTGTAGCTTGGTTGATAGGACGGTAGTCTTGGACCAAACGGTTCATGCCATCCTTCTTCTTCACAAAGAGAGAAGGTGCTCCCTAAGCAGAGGAACTTGGACGAATGAATCCACTGCGAAGAGGCTTGTCGATTTCCTCCTTAAGTTCAAGGAGCTCATGAGGTGGCATCTTGTAAGGTCATTTGGCGATAGGAACGGTTCCTGGTTTCAAGTCGATGACAAATTCAACAGCACGTGTAGGAGGTATGCCTGGGAGTTCTTCTGGAAAGACATATTGGAAATCGCGAATGACTAGAATCTTCTCAATGCCCTCAAGAGGTGCTGCGTTCAACGGATTCAATGCATAAATTCGTGCCTTGGCATTTTGAACAACTTGAGCATGGTAGCTTACTATCTCACTCGATGGATGTAGGAGATGAACGACTTTGGTGGCGCAAACGATAGAGGCAGTATGTGCTTTCAACCATTCCATTCCCAGAATGAGATCAATATTAGAAGACTCCAATATAATGGGAGAAACATGGAATTCCAACCCTTCAATTTCAACGGGGACGTCGCGACCAATCATGGTTGTTCGACACTGCCCCGCAGGGGTGCGTACCACTATTGGAGTGTTCATGGGCTCGCATCAAATGTGGTGTGCGTAAGCAAAATTTTCTGACATGAATGAATGTTATGCTCCTGAATCGAATAACACAGATTCCGGTACTGAGTTCACGAGAAGAGTACCCATCACAGTAGCAGGCTGGTCTTGAGCTTCATTCAGATCGACGTGGTTAGCCTGACCACGACCATAAGGTCTGGCATTTTTATTGCGGGGCTGATTGTTATGGCCAGCTATAGGAAGGGCCAGCTGGTTCTTGCTCTGACTGCAATCCCTAGCACGATGACCTGGATGGCCACATCTGAAGCACAAATCACCATTGGCATAGGGAGCAGGAGCTCGGGGTGGTGTAGTCCGGAGAGGCTGCCTCGATGGTGGAGGTGGCAGACGCGGAGCAGCATAGGATGGTCTTGGAGGAGGAGCAGTTGGACGATACATGTTGTGGGGGATCCAAATCCGACGCTTCTGTGCGGACGGGCCCAAAGATGAGCCAGCGTCACAGTTGCGCCTGAGGGATCCCTAGTGTTCCTGAAGACCAGTCTCAACCTGAATAGCCTTGTTCACCAAGGTGGCGAAGTCGGCAAAGTCATGAGCGAGAAGTGCTAGCTTGATATTAGGGTGAAGTCCATCACGAAACTTTTCTTGCCTGCGAGCATCAGTAGCAATGTCTTCTTCAGCGTAGCGGGACAAGTCCAAGAATTCTCGCTGATAAGCATCTACAGACTTGCTGCCTTGGATGAGGTTGCGGAACTCTCGCTTCTTCCTGTTCATGATTCCCTGAGGAATTAAGCGGGCACGGAAGGCGGCTTGGAAATCCAGCCAAGTGATGACCGTCCCAGCAGGTAGGGTACGCCTGTGGCTGTCCCACCATTGAGCAGCGGGGCCCTTCGGATAGTATGCCACGAAGGTGACATTGTTGGCAGGGGCTACATCAGCAGACTCTAGCTCAAAAGCGATGTCACGGAGCCAGTCGTCAGCATCCAGTGGTTGAGTTGAGCTGCGGTAAACGACAGGGTTGAGTTGCGCAAAGTCTTGCAGAGTTACTGGGGTTGGCTGCTGATTCATATTTGGGCGAGGAAACTGAGCCATCACTCATTCCACGAACTGGCGATTCAGCTCAAACTGTTGCATCATTCCTGCCACGAATTCAGACGGTGGTGGAGCGTTGCCACCATGGCCACGACCACCTGGTCTAACCATCCTGCTAACATGTAACAGGGGTAGTTCAACATTGAGCATTTGAAAAGACAAAGAATTATTCATTATCTAACATGTAGAATGAACGTGGTTCGACGGGTACCACATAGTAGTCGGCAAGACAGAGAGGGGTACTCATTCAAAATACTAACCTAAGGAATAACTATGGCTTATCCAACTTTGGGGTGAATGTGGTCATGGGATCCTAATGTTAGAGTTAGTAAATTCGTTTAACCCGAATAGAAGAGAGTTCAGAGCCCCAGAGTATAGACGAGGAGTAAAAGATCCTAATACCACCCAATTGGCGACGTGGGCCCGTAAGCCACACATCCATGTTAGTAAAACAGTTTTTCAAAGACTAGACTCAACTTTGACCAAGGAGTTGGAAAGGGGGTTCCTACAGGCAGTCGGCTCTGATAACAACTTGTGACGCCCCCGATTTGACCGTACACTAATCATGCACGCAAATGTGTACGACCAAGATCAAGGACTCACTTGAAGATATCACAACACAACTCTAGACACAAATTAAAATAATACAAGCTTTATATTACAAGCCAGGGGCCTCTAGGGCTCGAATACATAAGCTCAAATACACAAGAGTTAGCGGAAGCAACAATATCTGAGTACAGACATAAGTTAAACAATTTTGCCTTAAGAAGGCTAGCACAAAACATCAACAATCGAAAAGGCAAGGCCTCCTGCCTGGGACGTCCTAACTACTCCTGGTCGTCGGCGGTCTTCGCGTAGTAGTAGCCTCCATCGGGGTAGTAGCAGTCGTCAAAGGTGGCTTCTGGCTCCTAGACTCCACCATCTGGTTGCATTAACCAGAAAGAAGAAGGAGGAAAAGGGGTAGCAAACCAACCATGAGTACTGATCCAAAGTACTCGCAAGCAAGGATCTACACTACATATGCATCGGTATCAATGAAAAGGGATATTATCTGTGGACTAAGCTGAAGAATGCCAGAATAAGAGTGTCGGGGAAACTGATCGCCCACGAACACCTATGGGACCGGAGCCCCTTTTTCGGTACGGCAAGGGAGCGGAGGGAGCACAAAGAGCAGATCGAGGGGCACACGCGAGCAGTTTACCCAGGTTCGGGCTGCGCGGACGCGTAAAACCCTACTCCTGCCTTGGTTGTATTGAGATCTTGGCTCGGGAGCAAGAAGATCTACAGTACTCGCTACACCAAGCGTGGGAGTGATCAAGTTTCTGGAATCGAATCCCCTCTACGTTGTGCATGGGCCTCCTTTTATAGCTCAAAGGGGTCACCGACAGGTGTCAACGTAGATGAGGGTAAAAGTGTAAAATTGGTGGTAGTTTTAACAGTGCATGTACAGTGTATGCACAGTGGTCTATACCTAACCCTGACGGTGGGGGACAAGGGCATTGAATGCATGTTGCCGTCGCCCCAAAAGCGTCCGTCCGGGCGTCTCCGTTCGCCACGACGATAGCCTCGTCATCGTGGCTTGCCACCGTGTCCCCCAGGCTGCACAGCCATCTGCCACATGCCCCTGGAAGGGCCCCAGGGTGACGCGTGGACAGATGAGCTGGAGCGCAGGCACACAGTGAAAGCCTCCCCCGGCAAGCACCTTGCCGGGGTCGCTATCTTGCCGGGCCCGGAAGCTTGTCGCTCTCGGGGGCCTGTCGGGGCGCGCTATGCGCCACGATATATCTTCTGAGATGCTGTTCTTTGGCTTTCCTGGCAAGCTCCTCTTGCCAGGGTCTTGTGCTGAAGTGATAACCTTGAGCCTGGTGCGGCCTTCCCGGCAAGCTCCTCTTGCCGGGGTCCCGTTTCTTAACTTGAATACTTTGTTCTTGAATGGCTCCAAGGGAGCTAGAGTGGGCCTTGGCAGGCGCGGGGCGAGACCTGCCACGGGACGCTGCTACTGCCCGTGCACAAGTCGGGATACTAAGGTACCCCTACTTTAGTACACCGACAGGAGCCCCCGGACCTGGGCCACACACGGTGCCGAGCGCTGTTGGGCCAGGCCCAAAACAGTGCACGGGCATACACGGCCCACGGCGTGCCGTTTCCCACTCCGCATCTGCCGCATCCCTCCCTAACGGCACGCGTCGATTGCGGCGTTGTGGGAGAGATCGTGGCCTGTTTCTTTAATGGGAAAATGCGGAACGTCCCCCACTTCCCCCTTAAAAGCAGAGGAAGCAGGGGCAGTTTCACCCCATTGCTTCATTGTGTCTTCAATCTCCAGAAACCCCCGCTGCTCTCCGCCTCCCCAAAGGTCGACAGAGAGCCAAGCTCCACCCTGCCTCCGCCGCCGCCTGCCTCTCCGGCACCGTCGACCCTTCTCGTCGTCCCCGCCATGGCCCCGAAGAGCAGCAAGGCGAAGAGCGATAAGTCCGACAAGGCGGCGAAGCTGGCGGCCATGCGGAGGAGGATGGTGGTCTTCCCGCCGAGGCTCGGCGCGAGGGAGTTGCGGGACAAGTATTACCTGTTCTGGGCGAGGGAGACGAAGGCTCACCCGCGCACCAGAGTCCTCCCCGCCGAAGCCATCGACATGTACCCGGGAGGTTACTACTACTTTGCTCTGTTCTTCCACTGCGGTCTTTGTCCTCCGTACTCTGAGTTTTTCTGCGATGTGATGAACACATACGGATTCCACCTCCTAGATTTCACCCCGAACGCTGTCCTTACTATGGACGTTTTCGCACATCTGTGCGAAAACTTTGTCGGGGTCCACCCCAACGTAGCTCTCTTCCGCCACTTCTTCACGCCTAGAGTAGAGTCTGGATCCCCACTCTCTGGCGGCATCTCCTGGATCTTCAGGCTCAACAAGAAGGAGGCGTACTTGATTGGAGAGCTCCGCGGCAAGTGGGAAGAGTGGAGGGCTGATTGGTGCTGGGTCATGGAAGATGGACCTCAGCAATTCACCTCGCCGCGCCGGACTGCAATAGTGCGCGGCAAGGATTGGAGTGACTTGGCCCCGGAGGACGATAAGCTGCAGATTGCCCTTACTAGGATCCTTCGCCTCCGGGCCGCCAACCTTACTGTAGGTGAGGTTGGGGCTGATTTCCTTCGACGCCGCATTGCTCCTCTGCAGGATAGGAAGAGGCCTGCCTGGGAGTTCGGCAATGTGGCAGACTGCATGAGGCTGCGCCCCGGGCTGAATTATAACTTCACTGTCTTGGAACTCAAGGGGATGATCCGCTCGATGTTCAAGCATGATCCCAAGCATCCGGAGTGGTTTACCCCGTCGAATGGAGTAGTTCCTCTTTGCAACAACTCTGCCCTTAGTGCCATCCGCGTGGCAATGCCTGAGTGCGATTCACACGGGGTTGTTCCCACCTGGCTGACGCCTTCAGCAGAGACCGTTCAATCTTTCTTTGACAACTTGGTTGAACGGCCATGCAACCCCGAATAGAAGAAGGGTCTCACCCGCGCGACCACCGACCGGGATGTGGCATATATAGCCAGCAGAATGGAGGAGGCCGCCGCAGCTGCGGCCGCGGGTGAATTTGGGTACACTGTGGATGAAGCAGAAGCAGCGGATGCAGTGAGCCAGGCCGAGGCGGAGGAAATCCTCAAACTGCTAAGGCCCGCCGGGAAGCTTGCCGGGGAGCCTGCCGGGGAGCCTGCCGGGACGAGCAAGGCCGCCAGGCAGGGCACCGAGTCCAGTGAGCCCGCCGAGGAGGACGCCGAATCTGGCGATTCTGACGAAGACTCTGGCGGGTCACTGAACCTCGACGACGCCTCCTCATATTCAGAGAACTCTCCACAGCCACCAAGTCCTCCACCACAGCCAAAGAAACGCCTCCGCAAGGCCACTGAGACGGCGAGGCAGCCGGCACCTCGACAGCAGCCGCAGCGCCGCTCGACACGTGCCACCATGACAAGCAAGGTTGTCAAGGAGGTGCCCCGCGCCCAAGCGACAAGCGGAGGGGGATCTTCCCGGAGCGGTTCTGGTGTTCCTTCCGCCCCTCGGTCTTCGGCGACGACCGGAGCGGAGTCTTCACAACCCACGGCTCCGGAGCCCGCCAAGCGCCCGAGGGAGCCTCCTCCTCCAGCTCCTCGCGCCGGGACGCGCGAGGACTTCTCCGCCCTTAGCTCCGACGAGGAGGAGGAAGAGTAAGCACTTGCAACTTTTCTTTTCTTCTGATCCTTGTCGCTCTTGTCTTGATTTCTCTTTTCCTGACTCTAATCTTGTTTATCTTCCAGGACCCTGGCCCAGAGAGTTGCGAAGAGGGCCAAGATTCCGGTGGTTGACCTCGAGGACGACGAGCCTGTCGCAGCGGCGGGTGATGCGCCAGCGACAAGCTTGCCGGACCAGCCTGCTGCTCCGGAGAGTAGCCCCCAGCGCAGCCCCCAGCGTAAGTCTTCTTTTCACTTCTCCGCTTATCGGGCGCGCTGGAGTTTCTTATCCTTGCTAAATGCATTGTTTGCTTGTTGACTTGTGCAGAAGTGGAGCCGCAGCCGCAGGAGCATCAAGAGACTGCTCCCGACGAGCCGCTTGCCCCACCATCCCCGCCAAGGAGGAGCTCCCCGGCGAGGGAGGGTGCTCCGCCAAGGGCGAGTACCCCTCCAAGAGCGAGCACTCCGACAAGGGTGGACACCCCGCCAAGGGAAGGCGCCAGCGGCCCTCCGCCGGCGGGGGCTTCTACTACGTCGTCAAGGGAGAACTCCCCGGCGAGGGACCCCGTTACGGAAGAGGCCCGCGCAGGTAACCCTTGTAATTTCTTTCTCTTGGATTCTTCTTTTTGGATATTTGCTTGACAATTCTTCTTTTCTTTTTCTTCTGTTAGATCTGCCCGCCCCGGAGACGATGGAGACAGAGGCCATCGCCGAGGAGGACGTGCGCGGCGATGGTGGCAACGCCACCACCGCTGAAGGAATGGCCGATGCTGACGAGCCAGCCGCCGAGGAGACCGCCCCGACCGCTGACGCGGCAGCTGGGGAAGGGACCGGCGACCGCACTGCTGGCCCTGAGGCCGCAGGAGCGCCGGACGCTGCACTGGCCGCCGACCCCTCCGCCCCCGCGGCTGGGTCGGGTGTCTATCTGGAGGCCGCCAACGGGGTCTTCATCCAAGTCCCGTGGGCGTCCTCATCAAGGGAGCCCGCGGAGGGTGAGAGCTTCGACGGAGAAGTCCTCGCCTCCGCCGGGCTGAGGGTTGTCGACGTGCCTGGCAGCAGCAGCGAACCCGAAGAGGAGCAACTCCTGCGCCGGCTGCTGGCCTTGTACCGGGCCAGGCAGGCCAAGCTGGAGTCCCGAGAGGCTCTGGCTGCCAAGGCCAGTGTCGACTTGGAGAAGCGCGCCGCCGAGCTCCGCGCCGCCAACCAAGCGGCCCTCCGGAACTTGGCAGAGGAGCGGGAGGAGCTTGCCGGAGCGCACCAGGCATTCCTCCTCGAGAAGGCCGAGGTCGAGGAGCAGCAGCGACTGGCCGCCGAGGATCTGTCTCGGCGGGAGGGAGAGCTCAATCAGCGGAAGGTCGACCTCGATAGCCACGAGGACGACCTCACCGCGCGTGAGCAGTCCATTGGCGGGGCTCTGCAGGAGGCGAGGGACGCCGCTGCTGCCGCAGAGACCGCCAAGAAGGACCTGGAGGCCAGGGTGGCGCAGTTGGAGACGGGCTTGAAGGCGAGCGAGGACAGGGTTGCCGCGCTCAACTTGGCGCGGGAGAAGGATGCCCACACTAACTCGGAGCTGCAAGTCCGTCTCTCCGAGAAGGGCAAAGAGCTCAACGATGCCAAGGACTCCATTGCAGACTTGGAGCTGAAGGTTTCCACCCTCACCGACTCGCTTGACGCCGCCCGGGACCGCGAAACGAAGCTGAAGGATGATCTCTGCGCTGAGAGGGCCCTGCTGGACAGCGCCGCCGTATCGCAAAACAACTTCCAGCGGACGGTGGAGCAGTGGACCGAGGAGCTCGTCGCCTCTGCCGTCAACATCGACAAGGAGATGGTGGCGTTGGGGACGGAGCACCTTGTGTACTCCCCCGACGAGAGCCTCCCCCACAGCGCCAAGCTAAGCTTGTTCTTCAGGGGAGTGGCGCCAGCCCTCGCGCAGCTACGGGAAAGGGTCCCCTTGCAGCTGGCGAACGAGGCGCGTAGGCTCTGCACGGGTACCATGGAGCGCGTGTTGTCGAAGATCGTCTACCGCAACCCTGGGATCAACCTCGACAACGTCCTCCGGACCTTGCCGCCCGAAGCTGACCAGGAGGCGTTGAAGGCGCGCATTGCCCACATCGTGGCCAAGTTGGGCAAGATCAAGAGGGTTGACGATGACTGTGCAGACTAGGTAGTTTTCTTTCTGCGTCCCTTGCCGCTGCGAATTAAGTCATAGACAGTAGTTTGTTAGAATAGCGGCGAGTCTTCTTGTAATATAACTTTATTTTGGATAGTCAATGCAGTGTTATCCCCCTTGCTTGATTCCTTCACTTTGTATGCTTTCCACCCTACGCTTTTAGGGAACTTGCCGGCAAAGGAACCCTTGCCGCGAGCGCTGAGTGCGGAACTCTTAGCAGCCTGCCGGCAATGCCCTTGCCGGCCATAAAACCTTGCCGCAGCTAGTCGCAGCACACTTAGATTGTTGAGCGAACTCGAAAACGAAGTAAGGGCGCGACACTTGTCGCAGCTCACTTAAGCCGTTGAGCGTGCTCGAAACAAAGTAAGGGTGCGGCTAGCCACGGGTAGGTTCCTCCGCGCACAGGTTTCCCATACAAAGTGTGGTCGTTCAAGGAGAATAACTAAGAATTTGAAATTTTGAATGCTCAAACTTTGGCAACTTATCTTTTGTGTTCTATTCGCTTCCCGGCAAGGCTTTCCTTTCATGATCAGTACTTGGTCCATACCACTGTCTCCTTCCCCCCCGGCAAACTTGTGCGCGAGGAACACTTCTTCTGCTTGAGAGAAAAAAGGAAAAGGGGAGGAAACAATGGATATGGAGCCTTGCGGCTTGTTACTGCTTACCGGGTGTGTGTGCTGCACAAAGTGTCAGATGATACATGCAAGTAAAAAGAAAGGCATGAAATGACAAATGGTGCAAAGCTCAAAAGTTTTACTGATGCACGGGGTCTGCGCCCGGCTTTGTACAAAGGTTTATATGCAACAGCGGCAAGACTTGTACAAAAGGTGGTTGCCGGAGCGGATCACAGCAACCGCGCCTCATGGGTGAAACTTGCGAAGATGCTCAATGTTCCAGGAGTTGCTCATCGGTAAGCCTTCTCCGGTCTCAAGGCGGACAGCGCCTGGCCTTGTGACTTGTCTCACCTGATAAGGGCCTTCCCACTTCGGTGTCAACTTGTTGGAATTCTTGGCGGACTGAATGCGCCGAAGAACAAGGTCGCCTTCCTCGAGACTCTTGGCCTTGACTTTGCGGCGATGATAGCGACGCAAAGCTTGCTGGTATCGAGCAGCTCGTACACCAGCCTGGAGACGGTCCTCCTCGAGGAGCAGTGCGTCATCTTGCCGCAGTTGCTCTTGCTCGAGCTCGTCGTAAGCGAGTACTCGAGGAGACCCATATACGAGTTCCGTGGGGAGAACTGCCTCTGCTCCATAGACAAGAGCAAAGGGTGTCTGCCCGGTGGCTCGATTTGGTGTCGTCCTGATTGACCAAAGAGCCGCCGGCAACTCCTCGATCCAGTTTCTTCCGCACTTGTGCAGCCTGTCGAAAGTTCTTGTCTTGAGCCCGCGCAACACTACAACATTGGCCCTCTCCGCTTGACCGTTGCTCCTCTGGTGAGCAACAGAAGTGAAGCAGACCTTGGCGCCAAGGTCTTGGACGTATTGCATGAAGGTGCGACTTGTGAACTGTGTGCCGTTGTCGGTGATGATCCTGTTAGGGATTCCGAAACGGCAAACGATTGATCTGAAGAATTTGACTGCTGACTGTGCGGTCACCTTTCTCACTGGTTCCACTTCCGGCCACTTTGTGAACTTGTCAATTGCAACGTACAAGTACTCAAAGCCCCCGACAGCGCGGGGAAAGGGGCCGAGGATGTCGAGCCCCCAGGCCGAGAAGGGCCAGGACAAAGGGATGGTCTGGAGAGCTTGAGCTGGTTGATGTATTTGCTTGGCATGGAACTGGCACGCTTCACACTTGGTTACTTGTGCAGTTGCATCTTGGAGGGCTTCTGGCCAAAAGAAACCTTGCCGGAACGCCTTCCCGGCAAGTGCTCTTGCGCCAATGTGGTGGCCACATATGCCTCCATGTATTTCTGCCAACAACTTCTGTCCATCTTCCCGGGAAATGCACTTCAATCTGACACCATTGAGTCTTCTTCTGTATAGTTCATTGTCAATGAACTGGTACATACTTGAGTGCCTGGTTATTCTCTCTACCTCTTCTGGCTCGTCGGGAAGTTCTCCAGTTTGAAGAAAATGGACAATTTGCTGTGCCCATGCTGGAGCTTGAGGCTCAACAACAAGGACTAAAGGCATCAATTCTGCTGCAGGAACGTTAGCTTCTACGGCAAAGGCTTGTGGCTCTGCCGGGGCAAGACTTGTTGGGAACGCCTGCTTCAACTGTACAAACCCTGGGGCTTGCAGGAGCAGACTGTTCCTCAGCAATTTGGTCGTTGATCTTGGGGACCTTGGCGGCGGCTTGAGGAAGATCCGCCGGCAAGTAGTCGCCGGAGACCATCTTTCTCTTCTTGCTTAGCCCAACTGATGATGGAACGGATGGTTGAGTTAGCTTGAGCATGAAGGTTCCTGGTTCCACAGGTAACTTCAACGCGGCACACTTTGACAGGCCGTCTACAATATCATTTTGAGCTCTTGGAACGTGCTCCATCGGCAGGCCTTCAAAGTGTTCTTCAAGCTTCCTCACTTCATCGACATAAGCTTCCATCAAAGGACTCTGGTAGCTCTTGTTTATTTGTCGGACCACCAACTGTGAATCTCCCCGGACAATCAGCTTCTTGATCCCAAGTTCGACCGCAATTTTGAGGCCGGCAAGCAACCCTTCATACTCAGCAGTATTGTTTGTCGCTTGCTCCTTGGGAAAGTGCATTTGGACAACATACTTGAGGTGCTCCCCGGTGGGTGCGACAAGCAGCACACCAGCACCGGCGCCTTGCAGCGAGAAGGCACCATCGAAGTACATTATCCATTCTTTGCTTACTTCTTGGACGGGGATGCTTGTCTTTGGAACTTCTTCGTCTGGTGTTGGTGTCCATTCTGCTATGAACTCTGCCAATGCTCGGCTCTGGATAGTTGAAGTACTCTCAAATTTAAGACCGAAGCTTGACAGCTCTAGTGCCCACTCGACAATCCTTCCTGTTGCTTCTGGATTTTGCAATATCCTCTTCAACGGAAAGCGAGTGACCACCGTTATCTCGTGTGCTTGGAAGTAATGGCGCAGCTTTCTTGAGGCCATGAGGAGGCCGAAAAGCAACTTCTGCATTCCAGAGTATCTTGACCTAGCCCCCTGCAAAAGGGAACTTACAAAATAAACTGGGCGCTGCACCATCTTCTTTCGCACTTCTCCTTGTATCTGCACAGACTCGTCCTTGTCGGGGCCAGAGCTTGTCTGGGGAGCCCCCTGCTTGTCGCTGGAGGTGCTTGCCGGGGTTGTGGGCTCTTCCTCTGCCTCCCTTTCCGCTACAAACGCAGCACTAACCACTTGATTGGTTGCTGCTAAGTATAGCAGCAACTTCTCTTGCGGCTTAGGTGCGACAAGTATTGGAGTGGAGGATAGGTAACCTTTCAAGTCCTGCAGCGCTGCCTCCGCTTCCGGAGTCCACTTCATTGGACCTGCCTTTTTCAAGATTTTGAAAAATGGCAGGGCGCGTTCTGCAGACTTAGAAATGAACCTACTGAGGGCAGCCACACAACCAGCAAGCCTCCGTACATCCTTGACGCGCTTCGGGTCTTCGATTTGCTCGATGGCTTTGATTTTGTCGGGATTAGCTTCAATCCCCCTCTAGGACACAAAGAACCCGAGAAGCTTGCCGGAAGGGACTCCGAAGACGCACTTCTCGGGGTTGAGCTTGAGTTGTATCTTGCGCAGATTTGTAAAAGTCTCATCCAGGTCTTGGATCAGGGTATCCTTGTCCTTGCTTTTGACCACTATATCATCCATGTAGGCTTCTACATTCCTGTGTATCTGTGGCTCAAAAGCAGTGTGGACTACCCTTGCAAATGTTGAGCCCGCATTTTTCAATCCAAAGGGCATACGTATGAAACAGTAAGTGCCACATGGAGTAATAAATGCGGTCTTCTCTTCATCTTCCTCAGCCATGAATATCTGGTGGTATCCGGAGTATGCATCAAGAAATGAAAGCAACTCACATCCAGCCGTGGAGTCAACGATCTGGTCAATGCGCGGCAAGGGAAATGGATCCTTGGGACAAGCTTTATTCACATCAGTGAAGTCTATACAAAGTCTCCATTTCCCATTAGCTTTGCGCACGACAACTGGATTGGCCAGCCACGTGGGATGAAGTACACCTCTAACAAGGCCTGCTGCTTCCAACTTCTTGATTTCTTCAGCAATGAACTCTTGGCGCTCCACCGCTTGCTTCCTGACCTTCTGCTTGACGGGCCGCGCGTGAGGACAAACAGCAAGCTTGTGCTCAATTACCTTCTTGGGAACACCGGGGATGTCAGACGGTTGCCATGCAAACACGTCGACATTCGCCCGCAGGAAGGCAACAAGCGCGCTTTCCTATTTGGGGTCGAGCGTAGCACTGATGGTGAAGGTACCACCAGTGCCGTCCTCCTTGGCGGACACCTTCTTGGTTGCCGGTGGAGCTGCCATTACTTTCTTGCACTTGCCGGTGGAGCTCGATGGTGCGTCCTCGACGGCAGCGCAGCACTCCGAAGGGGTGTGTTTGCCGGAGTGGGCCCCAGAGCTCTTGCCGGACTTGGTCTTGGTCTTCCCCCCGGGAGCTTCAGCGGCAAGTGTCTTGCTGTCTGCCGCGGCTGCTGCGTCCCGGAAGATCTTGTCGGCGCAAATAAGCACGTCCTTCTTGTCACCGGGGACAGAGATGACGCTTATTGGCCCTGGCATCTTGAGCATATTATACGCATAGTGAGAGGCCGCCATGAACTTGGCGAGCGCTGGACGGCCAAGTATCCCATTGTATGGTAATGGGATATCGGCAACGTCGAACGTGATCCTCTCAGTTCTGAAGTTTAGCTCTCCGCCAAAGGTCACTGGCAGCGTTATCTTCCCCTTTGGCTTGCTCCTTCCCGGTTTAATTCTTTGGAACGTCCCGGTCTCCTCGAGCTCGCTGTCGGGGATCTGCAGCTTCCGGATCAAAGCGGAGGATATCAAGTTGAGGCCGGCCCCGTCGTCAACCAACATCTTGGTGACCTTGAGGTTGCGGATGGTTGGTGATACCAGCATCGGCAAGCACCAACCGCAGTTGTGCGGTCAGGGTGTTCCTCAAGGTCGAAGATGATGGGCGTGCTGGACCATTTCAGGAGTTTGCGCGACTCGATGGGTGGCTCAGCTGCGTTCACTTCCCGCACCCATTGCTTGAGATGGTGGTGGGAAGTGTGCAGAGAGGCACCTCCATCGACGCACAGAACTTCTGTCGCCTTCTGGAACTCCTGCTCGCTGTTGTCTCCGTCATCCATGTCCTCGTCGTCCTCTTCGTCCTCGTCCTTGTCGCGGCCGCGGGGAGGTCTATCTCCTTGCCGCTGCTTGGCCTTGCCGCGGCGTCCTCCCCGGCCATTGAATGGCCGCTTCTTGCCGGATTCTCCTCCGCCTCCTTGGCCTTCTCCTTGTGGCAACGCTCGTATTTAGCCTTCTGCTGTTCTACGAGGTACTCTACCCTCTTGCAGTTCTGGAGGTCGTGGCCCTTGGTGCGGTGGATCTTACAATGCTGCTTGTCGGAGCCGTCCTGCTTGTCGGCTGCCACTATAGGGGTGGCCTCCTTGCCGGAGCCACCAGCCTGTGTCTTCTTGGCGGCAGCCTCCTTGCCGGACTGCTCGACAACCAGTATCTCCTTGCTCTTCTTCTTCTTATTGTTCCGCCGCCGGCCCTTCCTTGCCGGGGCGGCATCCTCGCTGTCAGTTCCTCCTGCTCTAACATCCTCTCCGGGGAGTCTCCTCCCCTCTTCAGCGCGCGCACATTTATCAGCCAGAGCGTCAAGCTCGCTGACGTCTCGGATCTTGGTCATTGCCATCTCCTCCCTCATCCGGCGGTTACGCACGTTCTGGTGGAACGCGCTGATAACCGCGGCAGGGTGTACGTCTGGGATGTTGTGCTGGACGCGGCTGAACCTCTGGATGTATTTCCGCAGGGACTCTCCCTCCTTCTGGGCAAGAATGTGAAGATCGCTCTCCTGGCCGTGGGGCTTGTGGCCGCCCGTGAAGGCGCCGACAAACTGGTGGCACAGGTCTGCCCAAGAAGAGATGGAGTTCTCCGGCAAGTGCATGAGCCAGGATCTGACATTGGGCTTGAGCACAAGCGGGAAGTAGTTTGCTAGAATCTTCTCGTCCCATCCCCCGGCAGCCTGCACCGCAATGGTGTAGATGCTAAGGAACTCTGAGGGATGAGTCTTGCCGTCGTACTTCTCGGGTACGTCGGGCTTGAAGTTCTTCATGCTGGACCACTGGACTTGCCGCAGCTCTCGGGTGAACGCAGGGCAACCTGCCGCGTACGGCAAGTCGCCTGGTTCACCGGGCGCGTGCATGTCGACAGCGGTCCTAGCGCGTTGGTCGGACTATCGTCGTGCTTCTCTTCGACGCTCGATGCGAGTTCGAGCGTCCTCTTGTCGCCTGTCATCGAGGACCTGGCGTTGATCGCAGCGAGCTCGCGGGTCCGACGACGCCGTGGAGTCGTCGTCGACGTTGATCCGGCGTGCCGGCGATTTCTGCTTTCGCGGCGGGGAGTGCACGGTAGTGGCACCCCCGGTGGTCTTGTCTCCATCGGCCTTCGCTTGGCTGACTTGCCGCGGCCGTGATGTTGCCGGCTGCTGCGGCGTGTCGTTGTTGGCAAAGGCGATGAGGCTCTGGATTGTAGCCCTCCAGTCCTCGGCCTTGTCTGCCGCTGGAGGGAAGTCGAGGAGCAGCTGAGCTCTGGCTAGAGCTTCTGCTGGAGAGGAGGAAAGCGGTGGCGAGCGGTGCGAGGAGCGAGATATCCTCGGACTCCTAACCGCGTTAGAAGGAGCAGGTTCTCGCCCCGGCGACCGCGCCTTGCTCGTGCCAGCACGTTGGCCTTGAGCGTCCCGCGACCCGCCAGCTTGGCCACGTCCCAGCAAGCGTATGGTACCCCCGGTACCACGCCGCTGCTGGTCCAGCACCTCCTGAGAGGGGCGCGGTGCATGCACGGACGCCGAGGTCTTGGAGTGGGCTCGGTCGTCCGTCTTGTTCTTGGACTTGGCGACGCCATGAGTATCCTCACCGGCGTCCACCCTTCCGCCAGCGTCTACCCCACCAACCGTTGGTTCTGGTGGTGGCGGGATCGACGCAGACGGGCCTCCGACCTCCGAAGCCTTCTTCTTCGGCGGCATGTTGATGTAGTGGATGAGGTTGATGAAGCTGCTGAAGGTTGCGCCCGCGTGAACGCCGGATCAGGTTCGCACAACCTCGACGCCCCCTACCTGGCGTGCCAAAATGTCGGGGAAACTAATCGCCCACGAATACCTATGGGACCGGAGCCCCTTTTTCGGTATGGCCAGGGAGCGGAGGGAGCACAAAGAGCAGATCGAGGGGCGCACGCGAGCAGTTTACCCAGGTTCGGGCCGCGCGGACGCGTAAAACCCTACTCCTGCCTTGGTTGTATTGAGATCTTGGCTCGAGAGCAAGAAGATCTACAGTACTCGCTACACCGAGCATGGGAGTGATCAAGTTTCTGGAATCGAACCCCCTCTACGTTGTGCATGGGCCTCCTTTTATAGCTCAAAGGGGTCACCGACAGGTGTCAACGTAGATGAGGGTAAAAGTGTAAAATTGGTGGTAGTTTTAACAGTGCATGTACAGTGTATGCACAGTGGTCTATACCTAACCCTGACGGTGGGGGACAAGGGCATTGAATGCCCGTCGCCGTCGCCCCAAAAGCGTCCGTCCGGGCGTCTCCGTTCGCCACGACGGTAGCCTCGTCATCGTGGCTTGCCACCGTGTCCCCCCAGGCTGCACAGCCATCTGCCACATGCCCCTGGAAGGGCCCCAGGGCGACGCGTGGAGAGATAAGCTGTAGCGCAGGCACACAGTGAAAGCCTCCCCCGGCAAGCACCTTGCCGGGGTCGCTATCTTGCCGGGCCTGGAAGCTTGTCGCTCTCCGGGCCCTGTCGGGGCGCGCTATGCGCCACGATATATCTTCTGAGATGCTGTTCTTTGGCTTTCCTGGCAAGCTCCTCTTGCCAGGGTCTTGTGCTGAAGTGATAACCTTGAGCCTGGTGCGGCCTTCCCGGCAAGCTCCTCTTGCCGGGGTCTTGTTTCTTAATTTGAATACTTTGTTCTTGAATGGCTCCAAGGGAGCTAGAGTGGGCCTTGGCAGGCGCGGGGCGAGCCCTGCCACGGGACGCTGCTACTGCCCGTGCACATATCGGGATACTAAGGTACCCCTACTTTAGTACACCGACAAAGAGGGGGAGAAGCTAGTCCTATCGAAGACTAGCATCTTCTAGAAACCACCGTCTTGCAGCAAGAGGGGGAAGTAGAGTAGTGTAACATAAGTCATATTTATGTTGTTGTTCCAACGCTCCAGGATTCTTTCTCGACTCCCGAAGCAACATATCCAAACAATGCCTCAGCATCCAGTTCTAGTTTTAGCGATCAGGATACAACTCCAAGTGTCCGTTACCGTAGGACATGCTATCGATAGATGTTTTCTTCCCTGTAGGGGTGCACCAACTTACCCAACACGCTTGCTTAACTCCGGCCGGACACACCATCAGGTCATGCTCGCCCTCGGCCAGACAATACGCCGCAACCCGACCTAGACTTAATAGAGAGGTCATGCACGCCGGACTAAACCCTATGCTCCTAGGGGTCATGGGCCAATTGCCCCGGGAACTCCTGCACGTTGCGTGGGCGGCCGGTGAGCAGACCTAGCAACCTCCTTTAAAAAGGTAGGAGCCTAACCAGTCCAACCCGGCGCGCGCCGCTTAGTCACATGACGTCGGTTAAGCTTCGGCTGATGCATACGACACAGAAGGCCCATACTATGCCCACGTGATGGTTAGCGCTATCAGGCCAGAGGCCCCTTGGATCAAATATCCAAACCGTTTAGTGTCTTGGGAATGCGCAGTAACGAGCAGAGACTCACGAAAGATGTGACCCCATCGCCCCGTCTCGAGAACTTGCGGGAAGGGCGAGTGCCCGGCCACGCCTCGTATTATCTCGCAGGCACCTTCCAGGTCAACCTGACTACACATCACTCGCAATTAAGCTCGCGCGGGTACCCCTCAGGGTCGACCCGTCTTTAGTAACCAGGTTCAAGGTAAAGTCATAGTAACCATTGTAACTGTGTGTCTGACACCAAAGGAAAACCTGATGAAATCACCCTCGATGGAATTCCACCTGATGTTTATCGTCAAGGTGAACGAAAGAGGAGTCACCCTCAAGGTCCACTCTTGAGGAGTTGCAAGACAGGGTCTTTATCGAGAGTGGAGAAAGAGGAATCACCCTCGATGACCACAACTGATGAACTAACCTACAAGGTTAACATCAGAAGTGCTGATGAGGTCTCACCCTCGGCACTCGATAGTAACCCAGTAGTGTCGAGAAACTAAGGGGAAACTGATGTGCGGTGCCGGGTCCTGGTCTTCGATCCCGTTGATCGGGTGTTCTGATAATCCAGCGGGGCAGTCGGGACAAGGTAGGGGGTCATTGGTGGATCTCTAACCAGCCTATACTAAGCAGTTTAGTATAAACATGTAAGGTATGAAAGCAGTATCAACAACAGGCTATGCATCATAATAGGATCATACAAAAAGCAGTAGCAGTTCTAATGCAAGCATAAGAGAGAAGAGAATGGGCAATATCGGAATGATCAAGGGGGTTGGCTTGCCTGGTTGCTCAGACGACAAGGAGGGGTCGTCAACACCGTAGTCGATCACCGGGGCATTATCGGTCTCGGGGTCTACCGGAGAGAAGAGGGGGAAGAAACAGTAAATATAAAGCAAACAATTGCAACAGAGAAGCACGACACGTCAGCACGCAGTGCTAGGGTGCTCTAACGCGGTGGTACACGGTACCGGCGAAGGGGGATAACACTCGGGAAGTATCCCCGGCGTTTCGTGTTTTCTGTTAGATGAATCGGAGGGGGAAAGTTGCAGGTTCACTATGCTAGGGACGTGTGGCGGATGAACGGACCACGTATTCGGATTCGTCTCGTCGTTCTGAGCGATTTTCATATATAAAACATTTTCATCTGAGTTACAGATTCTTTTATATGATTTTCTAAAGTTTTAAACATTTTTAAGAATTTATTTAATTTATTTAATTCAACATTATCCAGAATAGTAAGTGATGACGTCAGCATGATGTCAGGGTGATGTCAGCGGGGTCAACAGTCAACTTTGACTGGTTGACTGGTCAAAGGGGCAGTGTGGCCCACTGTCATAGAATAATTTAATTAGTCAGGTTTAATTAGACTAATGTGTAATTAGTTTAATTAAACATAATTAATTAGGGTTAATTATCAGGATTAATCAAGTTAATTATTAATTAATTAATTAACTTTTTTATTTTATTATATTTTTTAAACTTCTTTTTTAATTTCTTTTAAGGGGAGGGGGCCCGCCTATCAAAGGGCCATAGGCCAAGCGGGTGCGGGCCGTTTAACGGGCGCTGGGCAGGGCGCAGGTGCCTGGGCGCGGGCGTCTGCCCGGACACCCACGGGCGTGAGGGCGCGACGGGGCGAGGCCACTGGGCGCCCGCAGGCCGAAGCGGGGCAGCGCGGCGAGCAGCGCGAGGGCCGGCGACCGGAGCCGGCCACAGGGCGGCGGCGGGTGACATGGAGCGGCGCGGCACGGCTCTAGGAAGAGCAGGAGGTGGGCGCGTCGGTCGGGGACGAGGCCAAGGGGGAGTAGCGGGCGGCGCCGGCGGATGCTGGTGGGGCGCGGCCATCGGGGTGCTGCCGGCGGCTAAGACGAGCGGCGGCGGCCGAGAAGGAGGACACAGGGCTGGAGGCGGTGACTTGCGACGGGAGAGGCCACGAGCAGGCGTTGCCGGCGTGGAGAGTGGGGTGGCTGCAGGGGAGCGCCCGAGGCGA
>LR738714.1:634670779-634721402 GCA_902687465.1 Secale cereale
CCCCCCCCGCCGTTCTGCTGGCCTGGATCGACCACCCACGTCTCCCCCGAGCTCGCAGACACGCCTCCTCCTCCCCAGCTCCTCTCCCTCGCTCCCCCGCACCATGGCCGACGCTGCCGCGCCCGCGCCATCATGATAACCGCGTCCACCGTCGTCCCAGTGCCGCGTCACCGTGTCCGTTTGCTCCGCCGACGTCAACTACGTCGAGCAGGCCGAGCCCCAAGTGCTCGCCCGCTCTGGAGTCGCCCCCGACCCCGTCTTCCCCAACTCCGGCCGTAGAGATCGCCATCGTCGCCCCGCTCAGCTCCGACCTTCCCCGAGCCCGCTTCGACGCTTACTGCAACCGCCGTGAGCCTAGCTACGTCCCCATCCTCTCCGTCCCCCCCTCGAGCCCTATACCGACTGCACGAAGCTCACCTGCATGCGCTGCCGCGGAGCTCGTCGCCG
This sequence comes from Secale cereale, assembly GCA_902687465.1. Taxonomy (NCBI): domain Eukaryota; kingdom Viridiplantae; phylum Streptophyta; class Magnoliopsida; order Poales; family Poaceae; genus Secale; species Secale cereale. The sequence goes on from LR738714.1 coordinate 634,671,227, forward strand.
ATGTGCCTCCGGCCACATGACGGCCCGGCCATCATGCCCACTAGCTTCACCGTTTTGCGTAGATGCTGTAGGATCAATCCACGCGTCTCCAAGAGCACCGCACCGACGAGTTCGTCCCCGCCCGAACTCCCGCAGCCGCTGGACTCGTCGCCGGCATCGTTTCCGGCGACCCCGAGGCCAGCCACCACCACCACTCGATGCGGCTCACTCCCAGTTGCCCGTAGGTGTGCTCCGCCGTCGATTTGGTCGCCGGAGCACGTTTTCCGCACCTCGCCGCCGCGTCTGGCCTAGTCGGCCGCTAAACGCCGGCGAGTCAACCCAGTTTGACCAGGGGTTTGACCCCCTGGGTCACTGACATGTGGTCCCTGCCTGTTAGTCAAACCTAGGTTACTGTATAAACTAATCCTAATTAGTTAGTTAACTAACTGTGACACTAACCAGTGGGTCCCACTGGTCAGGTTTGACCTGGACCGCCCTGTTGACTTGCTGACGTCAGCATGATGTCATGCTGATGCAGTAAATGCTTTTCTGGGATTAATTGATTTAAAACAATTCAGGAAATTCCAAAAAAATGCTTTAAACTTCAAAAAAATCATATAAATTCAACAGTAGCTCAGATGGAAAAGATTTATATTGAAAATTGATCAGAAAAATCTAATCTTTCCAATGGCACTGGTTTCATACATGTTTGAGCAAGTTAACCTTGTTGTTCACATTAAAACATGATAATGCACTTTAATAAATAATAGTTTGGGTATAAATTTGAATATTTGATTCAAATGGGCTCAAACCCTTCTGTTTATAGATGCATTAGCCCAAAACACATTCATCTTGCCATGTCATGAGCATGCATCATATTGTTGCATTTGTTTGTATATTGATTGTATCGCCGGTATTCTCTGTGGTAGGTCGTGCTCCCGAGGATACTCCTGCGTATCCAACTGAAGAGCAGTACCCGACAACCACCCTGTTAGGCAAGCAACCATTGATCATTCCGATACAAACCCATCTTCTCGCTCCTGCTCTCTTTTACTGCATTAAGGCAACATCGTGTGAACTACTACTTGCTGCGGTAGTTGAACCCCATTCCTTTGCATGACCTATCATTGCCGCAGTAAATAGTTGGAACCCACTAGCATGTGTAGGAGTTGATTGAGCCATGTGATGTGTGTTCCACCATGCTATTTGTTTATGTTGCCTACTGTGCTTAGATTTGTGTCAGGTCTGGTTCATCTGGGTGATGGATCAGAGTGAAATGATCATGCTCGATAAAGAGAAGGAAGCGTGGAACATGTTTGGTAAAGGTATCGATGAAAGGCCATGTAGGAGTACATGGTGGGTTGTTTCATTGGAACCGTCCATAGGACCCGAGATCTGTATGTGTGGTTCAAGTTACAGCTACTACCACACATTGGGCCCTGAAATATGACCCCGCTCGACTTATTGACTGCCCTTGTTCTCTGTCCAGGAGTTGCAACTAGTTTCTGGTGTTTGTAGTTTACTGGTGGCTGTGCACAGCGCTGACCCTCGGGGTGGGCTGTGATGCGGCAGGTACGTGGCACGGTGTACCGGTTGCCCATTTGGTGACTCGGGAACCCTGTACACATCGTTTGGGGCTGTGAGCGACACCCCGGCCGGATCTCCCCACGGATGGAACCCAAATAGGCGATAAACCTGGACGAGAGACTTGAGTGGTTGGTTAGGTCGTGGTCTACACCCACGTCGGCTTTCGCTTGAAGTCTGCCGAGCACATGTCGTGCGCAGACGCTAAGTGGTGGAAACATGTGTGAAGAAGTACACCCCTGCAGGGTTACCAATCTATTCGAATAGCCGTTGTTCGCGGTACGGACTACTTTGTTGCTCTTACAGTTCATAGACAAGTTGATGGATACTACTAAAAGCCTCAAGACAAGTGTGAGTGCCGTGGATGGTTGTCGGTGTACTAAAGTAGGGGTACCTTAGTATCCCGACTTGTGCACGGGCGGTAGCAGCGTCCCATGGCAGGGCTTGCCACGCGCTCGCCAAGGCCCACTTTAGTTCCTGTGGAACCATTCAAGAACAAAGTATTCAAGTCAAGGCCCCGGCAAGAGGAGCTTGCCGGGAAGGCCGGTCCAGGCTCAAAAACCACCCCTTCAGCACAAGACCCTGGCAAGAGGAGCTTGCCAGGAAGGCCAAAGCACGGCATTTCAGAAGACCTGCCGTGGCGCATCGCGCGCCCCGGCAAGGCCCGGAGAGCGACAAGCTTCCGGGCGCAGCAAGGTAGCAACCGCGGCAAGGCGCTTGCCGTGGCAAGCTCCCGCTGTGTGCCCGCGCTCCTGCTCATCCGGCCACGCGTCGCCCTGGGGCCCTTCCAGGGGCACGTGGCGGAAGGCTGTGCAGCATGGGGTACACGGTGGCGAGCCACGATGACGAGGCCCCCGTCGTGGCGAACGGAGACGCCCGGACGGACGCTTTTTGCACTGTTTGGGGCGACGACGACGGGCATTCAATGCCCTTGTCCCCCACCGTCAGGGTTAGGTACAGAGCACTGTACATCCACTGTTCCAACTACCACCATTTTTACGTTTTTACCCTCATCTACGTTGCCACCTGTCGCTGATCCCTTTGACCTATAAAAGGAGGCCCATGCACAACGTAGAGGGGGTTCAGATCCTGGAACACGCTCACGCTCGGTGTAGCTAGTTCCGATTACTGTAGATCTTCTTGCTCCCGAGCCAAGAACACAATAACAAACAAAGGCAGGAGTAGGGTTTTATGCATCCGTGCGGCCCGAACCTGGGTAAACTACTCGCGTGCTCGCCTCGATCCGCTCTTCGTGCATCCTCCGCTCCCTTGCCATACCGAAAAGGGGCTCCGGTCCCATAGGTGTTCGTGGGCGATCAATTTCCCCGACATCTTTGGCGCGCCAGGTAGGGGGCGTCGAGGTTGTGCGAACCTGATCCGGCGTTCACGCGGGCACAACCTTCAGCAACTTCATCAACTTCGTAAACTTCATCGACATGCCACCGAAGAAGAAAGCTTCGGAGGTAGGAGGCCCGTCCGCGTGGATCCCGCCGCCACCAGAACCAACGGTTGGTGGGGTAGACGCTGGCAGGAGGACGGACGCCGGCGAGGAGATTCACGGCGCCGCCAAGTCCAAGGAGAAGACGGACGACCGAGCGCACTCCAAGACCTCGGCGTCCGTGCATGCACCGCGCCCCTCTCAGGAGGTGCCGGACCGGCAGCGACTTGGTACACAAGGTACCATCCGCTTGCTGGGCCAAGGACAAGCTGGCGGGTCGCGGGACGCTCAAGGCCAACGCGCCGGCACGAGCAAGGCGCGGTCGCCGGGGCGAGAACCTGCTCCTTCTAACGCTGTTAGAAGGCCGAGCATATCTCGCTCCTCGCACCGCTCACCACTGCTACCCTCCACTCCAGCGGAAGCTCTAGCTAGAGCTCAGCTGCTCCTCGATTTCCCTCCAGCGGCAGACAAGGCCGAAGACTGGAGGGCTACCATTCAAAGCCTCATTTCCTTTGCCAACAACGACACGCCGCAGCAGCGGGCGACGTCACGGCCGCGGCAAGTCAGCCAGGCACGGGCTGATGGAGACAAGACTGCAGGGGGTGCCACTACCGTGCACTCCCCGCCCCGAAGGCCGAAATCGCCGACTCGTCGGATCAATATCTACGATGACTCCACGGCGTCGTCGGATCCGCGAGCTCGCCACGATCAACGCCAAGTCCTCGACGACAGGCGACAAGAAGACGCTCGAACTCGCATCGAGCGTCGAAGGGAAGCGCGACGACAGTCCGACCAGCGCGCTGGGACCGCTGTCGACATGCACGCGCCCGGAGAACCGGGCGACTTGCCGTACGCGGCGGGTTGCCCTGCGTTCACCCGTGAGCTGCGGCAAGTCCAGTGGCCCAGCATGAAGAACTTCAAGCCCGACGTACCCGAGAAGTACGACGGCAAGACCCATCCCTCAGAGTTCCTCAGCATCTACACCATTGCGGTGCAGTCTGCCGGGGGACGAGACGAGAAGATACTGGCAAACTACTTCCCGCTCGTGCTCAAGCCAAACGTCAGATCTTGGCTCATGCACTTGCCGGAGAACTCCATCTCTTCTTGGGCCGACCTGTGCCATCAGTTTGTCGGCGCCTTCACGGGTGGCCACAAGCCCCATGGCCAGGAAAGTGATCTCCATATACTTGCCCAGAAGGAAGGAGAATCCCTGCGAAAGTACATCCAGAGATTCAGCCGCGTCCAGCACAACATCCCGGACGTCCACCCTGCCGCGGTTATCAGAGTGTTCCATCAGAACGTGCGTAACCGCCGGATGAGGGAGGAGATGGCGATGTGCAAAATCCGAGACGTCAGCGAGCTTTATGCCCTGGCCGACAAGTGCGCAAGCGCTGAAGAGGGGAGAAGACTCCCCGGAGAGGATGCTGGAGCAGGAGGAACAGACAGTGAGGATGCCGCCCCGGCAAGGAAAAACCGGCGGCGGAACAATAAGAAAAAGAAGAACAAGGAAGTGCTGGCTGTCGAGCAGTCCGGCAAGGAGGCTGGCGCCAAGAAAGCTTAGCCTAGTGGCTCTGGCAAGGAAGCTGCCACTGTAGCGGCCGCCGACAAGCAAGACGGCTCCTACAAGCAGTACTGCAAGATCCACCGCACCAAGGGCCACGATCTCCAGAACTGCAAAAGAGTCGAATACCTCGTCGAACAGCAGAAGGCTGAGTACGAGCGACGCGACAAGGAGAAGGCCCAGGGAGGTGGAGGAGAGTCCGGCAAGAAGCGGCCATTCAATGGCCGGGGAGGACGCCGCGGCAAGGCCAAGCAGCGGCAAGGAGATAGACCTCCCCGCGGCCGCGACAAGGACGAAGACGAAGACGACGACGAGGATATGGACGACGGAGACAACAGCGAGCAGGAGTTCCAGAAGGCCGCAGAAGTTCTGTGCATCAATGGAGGTGCCTCTCTGCATACTTCCCACCGCCAACTCAAACAATGGGTGCGGGAAGTTGATGCAGCAGAGCCACCCATCGAGTCGCGCAAACTCCTGAAATGGTCCAGCACGCCCATCATCTTTGACATTGAGGATCACCCTGACCGCACAACGGCGGTCGGGTGCTTGCCGATGTTGGTTTCGCCAACCATCCGTAACCTCAAGGTCACAAAGATGCTGGTTGACGACGGGGCCGGCCTGAACCTGATCTCCTCCGCTGTGGTCCGGAAGCTGCAGATCCCCGACAGCGAGCTCGAGGAAACCGGAACTTTCCAAGTAATTAACCCGGGAAGGAGCAAGCCGAAGGGGAAGATCACACTGCCAGTAACCTTTGGCAGAGAGCTGAACTTCAGGACTGAGAGGATCACCTTCAACTACCACCGTCAGGGCAACCTAAACATAACGTAGAAGTAACTCCCAAGGGTTTGAAAATAATGCAGGTAATAGGTTCTACCTCAATCTACATCCCAGTCCCACAAGTTAAGAGATCCTACTCATGCAATGTGTGAGGGTTTTGATCTAATGCATAAAAACTGGGTAATAAAGGGTATGATCAAAGTGTTACTTGCCTTGCTGATGATTCGCAAAACCTAGGGACTCGTAGTAGCACGCTTCACACTCCGGGAATTCTATCGCAAGCAAACAATAGCATACATAAGCAATTAAGCAAAGATGCACAGATAAAACTCCAAATAAGAGGATCTAACCAGAAAGTTCAACTTAAGAACTCCGGTTTGCAAAAAGAATCAAATCAAATAGAGCAACGAAACTCAAACTGCGAAAGAAACAAGATCCGTTTACTAGATTGATCTAAAGTCAAATTTTTTCAGTAGCAAAACCTTATTCATGTTGGCTAAACGGAAAGATGGCTTCGAGACAAAGATTTGGGCGCTTGAATCGCCTGATTCCGACCTTCGAGCGAAAAGAAAAACTAAAAACAAGATCAGGGCAGAAATCACGATCGAAAATAATCGCGGAAAAAGCCCTGAAAAAGAAAACTGACGAACAGGCTAACGAACGAACGTTCATTATTTGTGACTAACGGACGAACAATGTTCGCTAAAATGAACGTATGGACGGACGTCCGCTAAATAACTAAACCGAAAAAACCGAACCGATCTATTAAAACAGATCTAGGTTTTCCAAAAAAACTGAACGGTTTTAGAAAAAAAACGGCAGCTACCTCGGCAACGGCCGCGGCGACTCCGGCGGCGGGCGGGCTCCGTCGGCGGCGTGGCTCAGGCGACGGCGGGCTGCGGAGGCGGCTTAGGGTTAGGGTTAGGGCAGGCGGGGCGGCAGGGTGGGCTGGACGGGGCGACGGCCTGGGCTTTTAAAGGCCCCGGGCTGAGGAGTCCGGGTCGGTTACGGCCCGTTGGTCGGTTGCCCTTTTTCTTTTATTTTTCAAAACAGTCCCGACGTACTAAAGTAGGAGGAAAAAAACTAAACGGACTCAAAAAATTCTGAAATAAATTTTCACCGTCCTCTAATAATATTTAGGACAAAGTGAACATTTTTCTCGGACCTAAATGCAATTATGAGAAACGTGCATTTTTCCTATGCAAATAAAATCACAAATAAATCCAAATAAAATACCAAAAGTGATTTTAATATTTTTCCTCCAACATTTCTTTTATTTTTGAGAAGTCATATTATCTCCGCTCATATATTTTATTAAGAAATATTTTTAGGAGGGAAAAATAAATAAAATCAAGGTGATCCCCGTACCGGTATCTGAGAAAACTCAAATACGAAAACGGTAAAATCCCCAACTCTCTCTGTGGGTCCTTGAGTTGCTTAGAATTTTCGAGGATCGCATGCACACAAATGCAATAAAATATGCAATGCAATATTATCTATGTATAACATTCCAAATTAAAATTTTGGGATGTTACAATTAAAGCCCAATAAACATCCAAAACAGATAATATAATAGCATGGAACAATAAAAAATTATAGATACGTTGGAGACGTGTAACACCCCGGTGTAATGATGCTACAGTAACCCATGGGGTTAAGTTAATCTTTTGCTAAACAAGTGATGGTTCATCATTTGTCTAATATCTTTTGCAAATTCTCGTTGAATTCAAATTTCAAAATAAGTGGGAAATTCAAAATTGCTCAAACATAAAATCTAAAATGTTCATCATGTGCCAAATAATTCATAACTAATATTGGTGGTGGTCCAACTTTTCTGCAAAATGTTTAAAATGTCCTAAACTAATTGAAACGGGGAAAGATTAAAAGAAAATGCAAAAAAGGAAGCTGTAAAGGAAAAGGAGAGAGACCCCTCCCCCTAGGCCCTGGCCCAACTGGGCCAAGGCCCAGCAGTCGGCCAACCTCTCCCTTGGCCTATATGGCCCCCTTCCCGTGACCTAATCGAGCTCACTCCTCCCACTTTCCCCTCTCTCCCTCGTCCCTCCCGATCTGGATAAGGCGCTGGCGCCCCGCTGACTACCTCGCCATGGTCGCACCGAGGACGCCACCTCACGCTCCTCGCCATCGCCACCATCGCCGCCCCGTCCTCGTCCCCCTCCCCAACGGCCGATCTCACGCCTCGCCACCCCCCGTTCCTCTACGCGGTTGTGAGCCCCTCCCCTCCCCTCCTCTCGACCTCTGTCCTCCTAGCTCCGGCGCAATCCGGTTGTGCCCCACGTGCCACACCGATGACGCCGCTGCCGCACCTGGCTCGTGCGAACGTGCACCGCACCAACTGCCCAGCGCCACTGCGCCAGCATGCCGGCGCGCAGGCTCCGGCCGCCACGGCCGACCTCCCCGCCTCCGGGCGCCCGACTGCTCCCGGCCGAGGCCGTCTCCGCCCTGCCCCGTCCGACCCCCCGCGGCTCGCCCCGACTGACCCGACCCTGCCACGCCGCCCGCGTGCGCCGCCTCTGCTCGCGCCCGTCGACCGCGGCCGCGTCCGCCCCGCTCGCTGCTCACCCCGCCGCCGTCGCCTGGCCCCGACCGGGCCATGCCGTCCCGCGGACGCGCTCGCCCGCTTCCGTCGCCCTGGACACCGCCCTCCGCCGGAGCGGTGCCTGCCACCGCCTAGCACAACCTCCCCTCCGCTCCAGCCGGCGCCTCGCCGAGGCCGCCCCGGCCCGCGCCTGGGACCGACGCCCCGCCGGCCTCGCCTGCACCCGCCGGCGACCACCCTCACCGCGACCCTGGCCGCCTGCGCCTAACTGGGTCACGGCCTCGCTCGCACGCCCGGGCGGGCAGCGCTGCGACGGGTCCGTCCCGGTGGACGCCCAGCGCCTCGCCTGTTAACAACTGCCCCGTTAGGCCCCCTGGCCTTATGACGCACGGGCCCCACGGCCCAGGGTTTTAAAAAAGGGCTTTAAAAATTATAAATATTAATTAATTAATTAATTAAAAGAATTAATTAACTTAATTAATCCTATTAATTAACCTTAATTATCTGCTTAGATAAACAGCCAATGACGGTAGGACCCACACGTCAGTTTGACTAAGTCAACTAACCGCTGACATCACCCTGAAATCATACTGACGTCATCACTTACTATTCTGGATAATGTTGATTTAAATTAATTAAATAAATTCCGGAAAATGTTCAAAACTTTGAAAAATCATATAAACTAATATGTAACTCGGATGAAAATGTTTTATATATGAAAATCACTCAGAACGACGAGACGAATTCGAATACGCGGTCCGTTCTTCCGCCACACATCTCTATCATACCGAACCTGCAACTTTCCCCCTCCAATTCATTTGTCCGAAAACACGAAACGCCGGAATACTTTCCCGAGTGTTATCCCCCTTCGTCGGTACCGTGTACCACCGTGTTAGAGCACCCTAGCACTGCGTGTTGACATGTCGTGCTTATCTGTTCCATCTGTATGCTTTGTATTTATTATTTCTCCCCCCTCTTCTCTCCGGTAGACCGCGAGACTGATGCTAGCTTGGTGATCGACTGCATCGACGACGACCCCTCCTTCTTGCCAGAGCAACCCTGCAAGCCAACCCCCTTTGATCATTTCGATATCGCCCATTCCCTTCTCTCTTATGCTTGCATTAGCATTGCTACGGTATTTGTATGATCCTATTCTGATGCATAGCCTGTTGTTGATTCCTGCTTTCATACCTTATATGTTTATACTAAACTGATTAGTATAGGCTGGTTAGAGATCCACCAGTGACCCCCACATTGTTCCGACTGCCCCGCTGGATTATCAGAAGGCCCGATCAACGGGATCGAAGACCAGGACCCAGCACCGCACATCACTTTCCCCTTAGTTGCTCGACACTACTGGGTTACTATTGAGTGCCGAGGGTGAGACCTCATCAACACTTCTGATGTTAACATTGTAGGTTAGTTCATCGGTAGTGGTCATCGAGGGTGATTCCTCTTTCTCCACTCCCGATAACGACACTGTCATGCAACTCCTTAAGAGTGGACCTCACGGGTGACTCCTCTTTCGTTGACCTTGATGATAAACATCAGGTGGAATTCCATCAAGGGTGATATCCTCAGGTTTTCCTTTGGTGTCAAACACACAGTTACTATGGTTACTATGACTTTAACCGAACCTGGTTACTAAAGATGGGTCGACCCTGAGGGGTACCCGCGCGAGCTTAATTGCGAGTGATGTGTAGTCGGGTTGACCTGGAAGGTGCCCGCGAGATAAATACGAGGCATGGCCGGGCACTCGCCCTTGCCGCAAGTCCTCGAGACGGGGCAATGGGGTCACATGAACGCGAGTCTCTGCTCATTACCGCGCGTTCCCAAGACACTAAACGGTTTGGATATTTCATCCAAGGGGCCTCTGGGCTGATAGTGCTAACCATCACGTGGGCATAGTATGGGTGTTCTGCGTCGTATGCATCAGCCGAAGCTTAACTGATGTCATTGCGCCTGAGCGGTGCGCGCCGGGTTGGACTGGTTAGGCTCCTACCTTTTTAAAGGAGGTTACTAGGTCTACTCACCGGCCGCGTACGCAACGTGCAGGAGTTCCCGGGGCGATTGGCCCATTACCCCTGGGGACATAGCGTTTAGTCCGGCGTGCATGACCACTCTATTAAGCCTAGGTCGGGTTGCGGTGTATTGTTTGGCCGAGGGCGGGCATGACCTGATGGTGTGTCCGGCCGGAGTTAACCAAGCGTGATAGCCTGTCCTACGGTAACGGACACTTGGAGTTGTATCCTGATCGCTACAACTAGAACTGGATGCTGAGGCATTGTTTGGATATGTTGGTTCGGGAGTCGAGAAAGGATCCCGGAGCGTTGGAACAACAACATAAATATGACTTATGTTATACTATACTTCCCCCCCCCCTGCTGCAAGACGGTGATTTTCCAGAAGATGCTAGTCTTCGATAGGACTAGCTTCTCCCCCTCTTATTCTGGCATTCTGTAGCTTAGTCCACAGATACTACCCTTTTCATTGATACCGATACATATGTAGTGTAGAACCTTTCTTGCGAGTACTTTGGACGAGTACTCACGGTTGCTTTGCTCCCCCTTTTCCCCCTTCTTTCTTCTTTCTGGTTGATGCAACCAGATGGCAGAGTCTAGGAGCCAGATACCACACTTGACGACTGCTACTACCCCAACGGCGCCTACTACTACATGGAGACACCTGACGACCAGGAGTAGTTAGGAGGTCACAGGCAGGAGGACTTGCCTTTTCGAGCGTGTTGTTTTTGTGCTAGCCTTCTTAAGGAAAACTTTTTTAACTTAGGTATGTGCTCAGATATTGTTGCTTCCGCCGACTCTTGTGTTTCGAGCTTATGTATTCGAGCCCTCGAGGTCCCTGGCTTGTAATATAAAGCTTGTATTATTCAATTTGTGTCTATAGTTGTGTTGTGATATCTTCCAGTGAGTCCCTGATCTTGGTCGTACACATTTGCGTGCATGATTAGTGTATGGTCAAATTGGGGGCGTCACAAGTTGGTATCAGAGCTGACTGCCTGTAGGAACCCCCCCCCCTCGAACTCCTTGGCCGAAGTTGAGTCTAGTCTTTGAAATACTGTTTTACTAACATGGCTGTGTGGCTTACGGGCCCACGTCCCCAATTGGGTGATATTAGGATCTTTTACTCCTCGTCTATACTCTGGGACTCTGAACTCTCTTCTATTCGGGTTAAACGAATTTACTGACTCTAACATTAGGATCCCGTGACCACATTCACCCCAAAGTTGGATAAGCCATAGTTATTCCTTAGGTTAGTATTTTGAATAAGTACCCCACTCTGTCTTGCCGACTATTATGTGGTACCCGTCAAACCTCGTTCATTCTACATGTTAGATAAAGAATAATTCTTTGTCTTTGCAAATGCTCAATGCTGAACTACCCCTGTTACATGTTAGCAGGATGGTTAGACCAGGTGGTCATGGTCATAGTGCCAATGCTCCACCACCACCCGAATTCGTGGCAGGAATGATGCAACAGTTCGAGCTGAATCACCTGTTCATGGAAGGAGTGATGGCTCGGTTTCCTCGCCCAAATATGAATCAGCAGACAGCCCCAGTATCTCTGCAAGAGTTTGCGCAACTCAACCCTGTCGTCTACAGCAGCTCAACTCAACCACTGGATGCTGATGACTGGCTCCGAGACATCGCTTTCGAACTAGAGTCTGCTGATGTAGCCCCTACCAACTATGTCACCTCCGCGACATACTATCTGAAGGGCCCCGCTGCTCAATGGTGGGACAGCCACAGGCGTACCCTACCTGCTGGAACGGTCATCACTGTTGGGGAACGTAGTATTTTTAAATTTTCCTACAATCATGCAAGATCTATCTACTAGATGCATAGCAACGAGAGGGAAGAGTGTGTCTACGTACCCTCGTAGACCGTAAGCGGAAGCGTCAAGTGACGTGGTTGATGTAGTCGAACTTCTTCGCAATCCAACCGATCAAGCACCAAACGTACGGCACCTCCGCGTTCAGCACACGTTCAGCTTGATGACGTCCCACGAGCTCTTGATCCAGCTGAGCTTCACGGGAGAGTTTCGTCAGCACGACGGCGTGGTGACGGATATGATGTATCTACCGGCGCAGGGCTTCCCCTAAGCACTGCGACGGTATGACCGAGGTGTGTTTCTTTGGAGGGGGGCACCGCACACGGCTAGAACAATTAACCTTGTGTGTATTTGGGTGCTCCCCTGCCCCCGTATATAAAGGAGAAAGGGGGGAGGCCGGCCAGCCCTCCTATGGTGCGGCTAGGGAGCAATCCTACTAGGAATAGGATTGCAATCCTATTCCTAGTAGGAGTCCACCAATGAAGGAAAGGGGGGGAAGGAAAGAGAGGGAGAGGGAGAGGGAAAGAGGGGCCGCACCCCCCTCCCCTAGTCCTATTCGGACTCCTCCTAGGGAGGGGGCGCGCCACCTCCTGGCTGCTGCCCTCTCTCTCCCCTATGGCCCACCAGGGCCCATCATTCCCCCGAGAGGTTCCAGTAACCCCCCGGCACTCCGGTAAATTCCGAAACTTTCCAGAACACTTCTGGTGTCCGAATATAGTCGTCCAATATATCAATCTTTCTGTCTCGGACATTCCGAGACTCCTCGTCATGTCCGTGATCTCATCCGGGACTCCGAACTACCTTCGGTACATCAAAACTCATAAACTCATAATACCGATCGTCATCAAACGTTAAGCGTGTGGACCCTACGGGTTCGAGAACTATGTAGACATGACCGAGACTCATCTCCGGTCAATAACCAATAGCGGAACCTGGATGCTCATATTGGTTCCTACATATTCTACGAAGATCTTTATCGGTCAAACCGCATAACAACATACGTTGTTCCTTTTGTCATCGGTATGTTACTTGCCCGAGATTCGATCGTTGGTATCTCTATACCTAGTTCAATCTCGTTACCGGCAAGTCTCTTTACTCGTTTCCGTAATACATCATCTCGTTACTAACTCATTAGTCATTTGCTTGCAAGACTTATTATGATGTGCATTACCGAGAGGGCCCAGAGATACTTCTCCGACAATCGGAGTGACAAATCCTCGTCTTTTTCTATGCCAGCACCACGAATACTTTGGGAGACACCTGTTGAGCATCTTTATGATCGCCCAGTTATGTTGTGACATTTGATAGCACACAAGGTGTTCCTATGGTATTCGGGAGTTGCATAATCTCATAGTCATAGGAACATGTATAAGTCATGAAGAAAGCAATAGCAGTAAAACTAAACGATCATAGTGCTAAGCTAATGGATGCGTCTTGTCCATCACATCATTCTCCTAATGATGTGATCCCGTTGATCAAATGACAACTCATGTCTATGGTTAGGAAACATAACCATCTTTGATCAATGAGCTAGTCTAGTAGAGGCATACTAGGGACACTCTGTTTCGTCTATGTATTCACACATGTATTAAGTTTCCGGTTAATACAATTCTAGCATGAATAATAAACATTTATCATGATATAAGGAAATATAAAATAACAACTTTATTATTGCCTCTAGGGCATATTTCCTTCAGTCTCCCACTTGCACTAGAGTCAATAATCTAGCTCACATCACCATGTGATTTAATACCGATAGTTCACATCGTTATGTGAATAACACCCATAGTTCACATCGCCATGTGACCAACCGTCACATCCCTAGCTAGCACATGCATTAGGACCTGACTAGAGTGTGCATCATGTTTACTTTCAAAGAAACTTGAAATGGGATTAACAGAAACCCCAGCACCCCTTGTTGGGGAACGTAGTATTTTAAAAATTTCCTATGACCACGCAAGATCTATCTACCAGATGCATAGCAATGAGAGGGAAGAGTGTGTCTACGTACCCTCGTAGACCGGAAGCGGAAGCGTCAAGTGACGCGGTTGATGTTGTCGAACTTCTTCGCGATCCAACCGATCAAGTACCGAACGTACGGCACCTCCGCATTCAGCACACGTTCAGCTTGATGACGTCCCACGAGCTCTTGATCTAGTTGAGCTTCACGGGAGAGTTTCGTCAGCACGACGGCGTGGTGACGGATATGATGTATTCACCGGCGCAGGGCTTCGCCTAAGCACTGCAACGGTATAACCGAGGTGTGTTTCTGTGGAGGGGGGCACCGCACACGGCTAAAACAACTCAACTTGTGTGTCTTTGGGTGCCCCCCTACCCCCGTATATAAAGGAGCAAGGGAGGAGGGCCGGTTAGGGCAATCCTACTAGGAATAGGATTGCAATCCTATTCCTAGTAGGAGTCCACCAAGAAGGAAGAGAGGGAAAGGAAAAGAGGGAGAGGTGGCGCCCCCCCAATCCTAGTCCAACTATCCCTAGGTGGGGCGCCGGCCAGCCTCTATGGGCTGCCTCTCTCCTTTCCTCAAGGCCCACTATGGACCATCCCCCCTCGTAGGGGGTTCCGGTAACCCCCTCCGACAATCCAGTTAAATCCGAAACTTTTCCGGAACACTTCCGGTGTCCGAATATAGTCGTCCAATATATCAATCTTTATGTCTCGGACATTCCGACACTCCTCGTCATGTCCGTGATCTCATCCGGGACTCCGAACTACCTTCGGTACATCAAAACTCATAAACTCATAATACCGATCGTCATCAAACGTTAAGCGTGCGGACCCTACGGGTTCGAGAACTATGTAGACATGACCGAGACTCATCTCCGATCAATAACCAATAGCGGAACCTGGATGCTCATATTGGCTCCTACATATTCTACGAAGATCTTTATCGGTCAAACCGCATAACAACATACATTGTTCCTTTTGTCGACGGTATGTTACTTGCCCGAGATTCGATCGTCGGTATCTCTATACCTATTTCAATCTCGTTACCGGCAAGTCTCTTTACTCGTTCCGTAACACATCATCTCGTGACTAACTCATTAGTCTTTTGCTTGCAAGGCTTATTATGATGTGTGTTACCGAGAGGGCCCAGAGATACCTCTCCGACACTCGGAGTGACAAATCCTAATCTTGATCTATGCCAACACCACGAATACTTTCGGAGACACCTGTAGAGCATCTTTATGATCACCCAGTTACGTTGTGACGTTTGATAGCACACAAGGTGTTCCTACGGTATTCGGGAGTTGCATAATCTCATAGTCATAGGAACATGTATAAGTCATGAAGAAAGCAATAGCAGTAAAACTAAACGATCATAGTGCTATGCTAACGGATGGGTCTTGTCCATCACATCATTCTCCTAATGATGTGATCCCGTTGATCAAATGACAACTCATGTCTATGGTTAGGAAACATAACCATCTTTGATCAATGAGCTAGTCTAGTAGAGGCATACTAGGGACACTCTGTTTTGTCTATGTACTCACACATGTACTAAGTTTCCGGTTAATACAATTCTAGCATGAATAATAAACATTTATCATGATATAAGGAAATATAAATAACAACTTTATTATTGCCTCTAGGGCATATTTCCTTCAGTCTCCCACTTGCACTAGAGTCAATAATCTAGCTCACATCACCATGTGATTTAATACCGATAGTTCACATCGTTATGTGAATAACACCCATAGTTCACATCACCATGTGACCAACACCCAAAGGGTTTACTAGAGTCAATAATCTTGTTCACATCGCTTATGTGATTAATACCCAAGAGTAATAAGGTGTGATCATGTTTTGCTTGTGAGAGAAGTTTAGTCAACGGGTCTGTCATATTCAGATCCGTATGTATTTCGCAAATTTCTATGTCTACAATGCTCTGCATGGAGCTACTCTAGCTAATTGCTCCCACTTTCAATACGCATCCAAATTGATACTTAGAGTTATCTGGATTTAGTGTCAAAGCTTGCATCGGCGTAACCCTTTACGATGAACTCTTCATCACCTCCATAATCGAGAAACATTTCCTTAGTCATTCAATTACTAAGGATAATTTTGACCGCTGTACAGTGATCTACTCCTGGATCACTATTGTACCTCCCTGTCAAACTCATGGCAAGGTACACAACGTGTTTTGTACATAGCATGGCATACTTTATAGAACCTATGGCTGAGGCATAGGGAATGGCTTTCATTCTCTCTATATTTTTTCTGCCGTGGTCTGGCTTTGAGTCTTACTCAACTTCACACCTTACAAGTCAGGCAAGAACTCCTTCTTTGACTGATCCATTTTGAACTACTTCAAAATCTTATCAAGGTATGTACTCATCGAAAGTATTATCAAGCGTCTTGATCTATCTCTATAGATCTTGATGCCCAATATGTAAGCAGCTTCACCAAGGTCTTTCTTTGAAAAACTCCTTTCAAACACTCCTTTATGCTTTCCAGAAAATTCTACATCATTTCCGATCGACAATATGTCATTCACATATACTTATCAGAAAGGTTGTAGTGCTCCCACTCACTTTTTGTAAATACAGGCTTCACCGTAAATCTGTATAAATCTATATGCTTTGATCAACTTATCAAAGCGTATATTCCAACTCCGAGATGCTTGCACCAGTCCATAGATGGATCGCTGGAGCTTGCACATTTTGTTAGCACCTTTAGGATTGACAAAACCTTCGGGTTGCATCGTATACAATTTTTCTTTAATAAATCCATTAAAGAATGCAGTTTTGTTTATCCATTTGCCAGATTTCAAAAAATGCGGCAATTGCTAACATGATTCGGACAGACTTAAGCATCGCTACGGGTGAGAAAGTCTCATCGTAGTCAACTCCTTGAACTTGTCGAAAACCTTTCGCAACAAGTCGAGCTTTGTAAACAGTAACATTACCGTCAGCGTCGGTCTTCCTCTTGAAGATCCATTTATTTTCGATGGCTTGCCGATCATCGGGCAAGTCAACCAAAGTCCACACTTTGTTCTCATACATGGATCCCATCTCAGATTTCATGGCCTCAAGCCATTTTGCGGAATCTGGGCTCATCATCGCTTCCTCATAGTTCGCAGGTTCATCATGGTCTAGTAACATGACTTCCAGAACTGGGTTGCCGTACCACTCTGGTGCGGAACGTACTCTGGTTGATCTACGACGTTTAGCAGAAACTTGATCTGAAGTTTTATGATCATCATCATTAGCTTCCTCACTAATTGGCGTAGGAATCACTAGAACTAGTTTCTGTGATGTTCCACTTTCCAATTCGGGAGAAGGTACAATTACCTCATCAAGTTCTACTTTCCTCCCACTCACTTCTTTCGAGAAGACTCCTTCTCTAGAAAGGATCCACTCTTAGCAATGAATATCTTGCCTTCGGATCTGTGATAGAAGGTGTACCCAACAGTCTCCTTTGGGTATCCTATGAAGACACATTTCTCCGACTTGGGTTCGAGCTTATCAGGTTGAAGCTTTTTCACATAAGCATCGCGGCCCCAAACTTTAAGAAACAACAACTTTGGTTTCTTGCCAAACCACAGTTCTTAAGGCGTTGTCTCAACGGATTCAGATGAGGCCCTTATTTAACGTGAATGCAGCTGTCTCTAATGCATGACCCAAAACGATAGTGGTAAATCGGTAAGAGACATCATAGATCGCACCATATCCAATAAAGTACGGTTACGACGTTCGGACACACCATTATGCTGTGGTGTTCCGGGTGGCGTGAGCTGTGAAACTATTCCACATTGTTTCAAATGAAGACCAAACTCGTAACTCAAATATTCTCCTCCACGATCAGATCGTAGAAACTTTATTTTCTTGTTACGATGATTCTCTACTTCACTCTGAAATTCTTTGAACTTTTCAAATGTTTCAGACTTGTGCTTCATTAAGTAGATATACCCATATCTGCTCAAATCATCAGTGAAGGTCAGAAAATAACGATACCCGCCGCGAGCTTCAACACTCATTGGTCTGCATACATCAGTATGTATGATTTCCAACAAATATGTTGCTCGCTCCATAGTTCCGGAGAACGGAGTTTTAGTCATCTTGCCCATGAGGCATGGTTCGCAAGCACCAAGTGATTCATAATCAAGTGATTCCAAAAGTCCATCACTATGGAGTTTCTTCATGCGCTTTACACCAATATGACCTAAACGGCAGTGCCACAAATAAGTTGCACTATCATTATTAACCTTTCATCTTTTGGCTTCAATATTATGAATATGTGTATCACACGATCGAGATCCAACAAACCATTTTCATTGGGTGTATGACCATAAAAGGTTTTATTCATGTAAATAGAACAACAATTATTCTCTAACTTACATGAATAACCGTATTGCAATGAACATGATCAAATCATATTCATTCTCAACACAAACACCAAATAACACTTATTTAGGTTCAACACTAATCCCGAAAGTATAGGGAGTGTGCGATGATGATCATATCAATCTTGAACTACTTCCAATACACATCGTCACTTCATCCTTTAACTAGTTTTTGTTCATTATGCAACTCCCATTTTGAGTTACTACTCTTTAGCAACTAAACCAGTATCAAATACCGAGGGGTTGCTATGAACACTAGTAAAATACACATCAATAATCTGTATATCAAAATATACCTTTGTTCACTTTGCCATCCTTCTTATCCGCCAAGTATCTAGGGCAGTTCCACTTCCAGTGACCACTTCCTTTGCAGTAGAAGCACTTAGTTTCAGGCTTGAGTTTTAGCTTTGGTTTTTTTTATGGGAGTGACAACTTGCTTGTCATTCTTCTTGAAGTTCCCCTTCTATCCCTTTGCCCTTTACTTGAAACAAGTGGTCTTGTTAACCATCAACACTTGATGCTTTTTCATGATTTCTACCTTCGCCGACTTCAGCATCGTGAAGAGCTGGGAATTCCTTTCGTCATCCCTTGCATATTATAGTTCATCACGAAGTTCTACTAACTTGGTGATAGTGACTAGAGAACTTTGTCAATTACTATCTTATCTGGAAGATTAACTCCCACTTGATTAAAGTAATTGTAGTACCCAGACAATCTGAGCACATGCTCACTGGTTGACCTATTCTCCTCCATCTTGTAGGCAAAGTACTGTCAGAGGTCTTATACCTCTCGACACGGGCATGAGTATGAAATACTAATTTCAACTCTTGGAACATCTTATATGCTCCGTGGCGTTCAAAACGTTTTTGAAGTCCCGGTTCTAAGCCGTAAAGCATGGTGCACTTAAACTATCAAGTAGTCATCATATCGAGCTTTTGTCAAAAACGTTCATAACGTCTACATCTGCTCCTGCAATAGGTCTGTCACCTAGCGGTGCATCAAGGACATAATTCTTCTGTGCAGCAATGAGGATAATCCTCAGATCACGGAACAATTCCGCATCATTGCTACTAACATCTTTCAACTTGGTTTTTCTCTAGAAACATATGAAAAATAAACGGGGAGCAATATCGCGAGCTATTGATCTACAACATAGATATGCTAATACTACCAGGACTAAGTTCATGATAAATTAAAGTTCAATTTAATCATATTAATTAAAGAACTCCCACTTAGATAGACATCCCTCCGGTCATCTAAATGATCACGTGATCCAAATCAACCAAACCATGTCCGATCATCACGTGAGATGGAGTAGTTTCAATGGTGAACATCTTATGTTGATCATATCTACTATATGATTCACGCTCGACCTTTCGGTCTCCAGTGTTCCGAGGCCATATCTGCATATGCTAGGCTCGTCAAGTTTAACCCGAGTATTCTGCGTGTGCAAAACTGGCTTACACCCGTTGTATTTGAACGTAGAGCTTATCACACCCGATCATCACGTGGTGTGTCAGCACGACGAACTTTCGCAACGGTGCATACTCAGGGAGAACACTTATACCTTGAAATTTAGTAAGGGATCATCTTATAATGCTACCGTCGTTCTAAGCAAAATAAGAAGCATAATAAGATAAACATCACATGCAATCAAAATATGTGACATGATATGGCCATCATCATCTTGTGCTTTTGATCTCCATCTCCAAAGCACCGTCATGATCACCTTCGTCACCGGCGCGACACCTTGATCTCCATCGTAGCATCGTTGTCGTCTCGCCAACTATTGCTTCTACGACTATCGCTACCGCTTAGTGATAAAGTAAAGCAATTACATGGCGATTGCATTTCATACAATAAAGCGACAACCATATGGCTCCTGCCAGTTGTCGATAACATTACAAAACATGATCATCTCATACAAAAACCGTATAACTCATCATGTCTTGACCATATCACATCACAACATGCCCTGCAAAAACAAGTTAGACGTCCTCTACTTTGTTGTTGCAAGTTTTACGTGGCTGCTACGGGCTTAGCAAGAACCGTTCTTACCTACGCATACAAAACCACAACGATGTTTCGTCAAGTATGTGTTGTTTTAACCTTCACAAGGACCGGGCGTAGCCACACTTGATTCAGCTAAAGTGAGAGAGACAGACACCCGCCAGTCACCTTTAAGCAACGAGTGCTCGTAACGGTGAAACCAGTCTCGCGTAAGCGTACGCGTAATGTCGGTCCAGGCCGCTTCATCTCACAATACCGCCGAAGCAAAGTATGACATGCTGGTAAGCAGTATGACTAGTATCGCCCACAACTCATTGTGTTCTACTCGTGCATATCATCTACGCATAGACCTGGCTCTGATACCACTGTTGGGGAACGTAGTATTTTAAAAATTTCCTACGACCAAGCAAGATCTATCTACCAGATGCATAGCAACGAGAGGGAAGAGTGTGTCTATGTACCCTCGTAGACCGGAAGCGGAAGCGTCAAGTGACGCGGTTGATGTTGTCGAACTTCTTCGCGATCCAACCGATCAAGTACCGAACGTACGGCACCTCCGCGTTCAGCACACGTTCAGCTTGATGACGTCCCACGAGCTCTTGATCTAGTTGAGCTTCACGGGAGAGTTTCGTCAGCACGACGGCGTGGTGACAGATATGATGTATTCACCGGCGCAGGGCTTCGCCTAAGCACTGCAACGGTATAACCGAGGTGTGTTTCTGTGGAGGGGGGCACCGCACACGGCTAAAACAATTCAACTTGTGTGTCTTTGGGTGCCCCCCTGCCCCCGTATATAAAGGAGCAAGGGAGGAGGGCCGGTTAGGGCAATCCTACTAGGAATAGGATTGCAATCCTATTCCTAGTAGGAGTCCACCAAGAAGGAAGAGAGGGAAAGGAAAAGAGGGAGAGGTGGCGCCCCCCCAATCCTAGTCCAACTAGGATCCCTAGGTGGGGCGCCGGCCAGCCTCTATGGGCTGCCTCTCTCCTTTCCTCAAGGCCCACTATGGACCATCCCCCCTCGTAGGGGGTTCCGGTAACCCCCTCCGGCAATCCAGTTAAATCCGAAACTTTTCCGGAACACTTCCGGTGTCCGAATATAGTCGTCCAATATATCAATCTTTATGTCTCGGACATTCCGAGACTCCTCGTCATGTCCGTGATCTCATCCGGGACTCCGAACTACCTTCGGTACATCAAAACTCATAAACTCATAATACCGATCGTCATCAAACGTTAAGCGTGCGGACCCTACGGGTTCGAGAACTATGTAGACATGACCGAGACTCATCTCCGGTCAATAACCAATAGCGGAACATGGATGCTCATATTGGCTCCTACATATTCTACGAAGATCTTTATCGTTCAAACCGCATAACAACATACGTTGTTCCTTTTGTCGACGGTATGTTACTTGCCTGAGATTCGATCGTCGGTATCTCTATACCTAGTTCAATCTCGTTACCGGCAAGTCTCTTTACTCGTTCCGTAACACATCATCTCGTGACTAACTCATTAGTCTTTTGCTTGCAAGGCTTATTATGATGTGTGTTACCGAGAGGGCCCAGAGATACCTCTCCGACACTCGGAGTGACAAATCCTAATCTTGATCTATGCCAACACCACGAATACTTTCGGAGACACCTGTAGAGCATCTTTATGATCACCCAGTTACGTTGTGACGTTTGATAGCACACAAGGTGTTGCTACGGTATTCGGGAGTTGCATAATCTCATAGTCATAGGAACATGTATTAGTCATGAAGAAAGCAATAGCAGTAAAACTAAACGATCATAGTGCTATGCTAACGGATGGGTCTTGTCCATCACATCATTCTCCTAATGATGTGATCCCGTTGATCAAATGACAACTCATGTCTATGGTTAGGAAACATAACCATCTTTGATCAATGAGCTAGTCTAGTAGAGGCATACTAGGGACACTCTGTTTTGTCTATGTACTCACACATGTACTAAGTTTCCGGTTAATACAATTCTAGCATGAATAATAAACATTTATCATGATATAAGGAAATATAAATAACAACTTTATTATTGCCTCTAGGGCATATTTCCTTCACCCCTCCCCTAACAACTAGGGTTTGATAAAATATTTTCCAATGTACCCAAAATGCCCTTCAAAATGTTCATCATTTCTGCCTTGGTCTTAAACCTCTGCCAAAAATGGTGCACAATTTTCTAGGACAACCTAGGGTTTTGGATTAAATCATATGGTATTTGAATTTGGGCATTTAAATGCTATAAAATATTTTAAATGCTCAAATAATCATAAACTATAATGTTTCCTACTGTTCATATTATATACAGCAGGTATGACAAGTGTTATGATTTATAAAAATGTTTAGGCATTTTTATTAAATGAACAAAGTTGCAAAAGAAATGAAATAGAAAAGAAAATAGAAAAAGGAGAGAGAGAGAGAACACTTACCTGGCGCCCACCCGGCCCACCTGCCGGCCCAGCCCAGCTGCCGCTCCAGCGAGCTGCTTGGCTCGGCCAGGCAGGCAGGCAGGTGCTCGACGGCGACCGCACGGCGCGCCACGCAGCTGCCCGCCGCCCTGCTTCGCCCCCTAGCCGTCCTGGAGGAGTGGATCGAACGTCCACGTCTCCCTCGACCCCCCAGACACCTCCGTTTCTCCCCAGCTCCTCTCCTTCGCTCTCCCCGCGCCATGGCCGACGCCGCCGTGATCGCACCGTCGTAGAAACCACGTCCACCGTCGTCCCCGAGCTCCGCCGTGTTGTCCCTCGTCTCCGCCGTCCTCGACTGCTTCGACAGGCCGAGCCCCGAGCGCTCGCCCGCCCTGGAGACGCCCCCGAGCTCTTCTTCCCCAACTCCAGCCGCGGAGATCACCCTCGCCGTGCTGCTCAGCTCCGACCACCTCCGAGCTCGCTTCGGTGCTCGCTGCAACCGCTGTGAGACTAGCTACCTCCTCCCCCTCTCCGTTGGCTCCCTCTTGCCCTGTAACCCACTGCACGTAGCTCCACCGCATGCACCGCCGCCGTGCTCGTCGCCGGTGATGCTCCGGTGACCATTTGGTCACCGGCGCCCGTCCATCGCACTCACCACAGCACGTAGATGCGAACGGTGCTACGCACGCATCGCCTAGGCACCTGCAGCCGCATCTCCACACACGCCCGACGCCGGTCGCCGCCGTTGAGCTTGTTGCCGTCGTCTCCGGCCAGCCCAGGTCCGGCGACCACCACCATCCGATGCGGAAGAGCAAGAGCTCTCCAACGCACCCAACCACAGCTCGAACCATGCACCATAGACGTTTTCCGAGGCACGCCGCCGCGTTTGGCCTCGCCGGCGACTAAACGCCGGCGAGTTGGACCTGTTTTGACCACGGGTTTGACCCCCTGGGTCAATGACATGTGGGCCCTGCCCGCAAGTCAAACTCAGTTAGGTGTTAATTTAATATTAATTAGTTAATTAGTTAGTCACTGACATGTGGGCCCTGGCCCCACTGAAAGCTAATTAGTTTTAGTTTAACTCTAATTAACTCAGGTAATTAGCTGTGACACTGACATGAGGGACCCACTGGTCAGGTTTGACCTGGACTGGCCCTGTTGACTGCCTGACGTCAGCATGATGTCATGCTGACGCAGTAAAGGTTTTTTTGGGATTTTTAGATATAATAATAATTCAGGAAATTCTAGAAAATACCCAAAACTTCTAAAAATCATATAAAATCAACCATAGCTCAGATGGAAAAGATTTATATATGAAAAATGATTAGAAAATCCAATCTTTCTAATGGCACTGGTTTCATGCATGTTTGAACAAGTTAACTTGCTGTATATATCAAAAACATGATAATGCACTTATTTAAATAATAGTTTGAACTTCAATTTGAATCCTTGATTCAAATAGATTCAAACCCCTCTGGTCTTAGTTGCATTAGCCAACACACATGCATCTTGCCATGTCATAAACATGCATCATATTGTTGCATTTGTTTGTTAATGATTGTATCGTCGGTATTTCCTGTGTTACGTCCTGCTCCCGAGGATACTGCTGCGTATCCAGTTGAAGAGCAGTACCCGACAACTACCCTGTCAGGCAAGCAATCATTGATCATTCCGATACAACCCAATCTTCTCGCTCCTGCTCTCTTTTACTGCATTAAGGCAACAGCGCGTGAACTGCTACTTGCTGCGGTAGTTGAACCCTATTCCCTTGCATGACCTGTCATTGCCACAGTAAATAGTTGAAACCCACTAGCATGTGTAGGAGTTGATTGAGCCATGTGATGTGTGATCCACCATGCTATTTGTTTATGTTGCCTGCTATGCTTAGAGTTGTGTCTGGTCTGATTCATCTGGGTGATGAATCAGAGTGAAACAATCTTTCGATAAAGAGAAGGAAGTGTGGAATACTTTTGGTAAAGGTATCGATGAAAGGCCATGTAGGAGTACGTGGTGGGTTGTTTCATTGGAACCGTACATAGGACCCGAGATCTGTATGTGTGGTTCAAGTTGCAGTTACTACCATGCATTGGGCCCGAAACCAATGGACCCTCTCGACTTATTAATTACCCTTGATCTCTGTCCAGGAGTTGCAACTAGTTTCTGGTGTTTATAGCTTAGTGGAGGTCGTGCACAACGCTGACCCTCGGGGTGGGTTGTGATGCGACAGGTACGTGGCACGGTGTACCGGTTGCCCGTTTGGTGACTCGGGAACCCTGTACACATCGTTTGGGGCCGTCAGCGACACCCCGGCCGGATCTCCCCACGGATGGAACCCAAATAGGCGATTAACCTGGACGAGAGACTTGTGTAGTTAGTCAGGTCGTGGCCGACACCCTCGCTGGGCTTCCGCTTGAAGGTTGCCGAGTACACGTCGAGTAAACGGCGATAAGTGGTGGAAGCGTGTGTGAAGAAGTACACCCCTGCAGGGTTATCAAACTATTCGAATAGCCGTTGTTCGCGGTACGAACTACTTGGTTACTCTTACAGTTCATAGACAAGTTGATGGATACTACTAAAAGCCTCAAGATAAGCGTGAGTGCCATGGATGGCCCTTCCGTAGGATGACGGAAGAGGATCCTCGGTAGTGTATTGATGTGGTGACTAGAGGACTCGTGTTCGTAATAACATCTTGCAATCTGTTGGAAGTTGTAGTATAGGTTAGCCAAGGTCAAAGCTGGCATTCTGCTATAAACTCCACTACCCCCTTTGATAATGTTGCATGTATGATAGGTTCTGTGGTAAGACTTGCTGAGTACCTTTGTACTCATGTTTGCTTAATAACTATTGCAGAGGAGAACCCTGCCCCTGCTGATGGGTTCTACATAGACGTTGACGTCGACGAGTAGCTTGACACCCAGACGGTGATCTGGAGCTTGTGAAGGGCCTTGTAGATAGTCAGGCTACACCAAGCCTGTTTTATTTTCTAAGTTGTCTGTACTCAGACATGTAGCTTCCGCTTGTGCTTGTATGACTGTATGACTTGAGTGTTGGGTCATGTGACCCCTACCTGTATGAATATGTTATGTATGGCTCTTGGAGCCTTTTAAATAAAGTACTTTGAGTCATAGAGTTCTGTTGTGATGCAATGTTGTATTTGCACATATTGAGCATATTGCGTGTATGATTGAAATGCTTGGTATGTGTGGGATCTGACACCTAGTTGTTTTCCTTTGGTAGCCTATCTTACAGGGAAATGCCTCCTAGTGATTCCAATGAGCCTTGGTAGCTTGCTACTGTTCGGAACACGTAGGCTGGCCGGCATGTGTCCTTCTTCGTTCCTGTGTCTGTCCCTTAGGGGAAAGGTCACGCGTTGTTCCTTTAAGTCCATGTAGCTTGCTACGACTTGGGTTCATACGTTGATGACCGACACGTTCGTTGCTGGGTCATGGATGCCTGTCTCTGTAATTTAGTGCCACTTTTGGTTTATAACTAGTCATGTCGGCCCGGGTTCTCTATCATATGGATGCTAGCGACACTGTCATATACGTGTGCCAAAATGCGCAAACGGTCCCGGGCCAGGTAAGGTGGCACCCGTGGGGTTACCGTGCGTGAGGCCGCAAAGTGATATGGCGTGTTACAGCTAGATCGGTGTGACTTAGGATCGGGGTCCTGACAGCGTTGGCATCAGAGCTGGACTGCCTGTAGGTTTCTCAAGCCAAACTGGTCGATGTTGAGTCTAGAAAAATTCTTAGTTATATGTAGGGGAATTGATTGTGGAAGGGAACGTAAGGCTCTTTTACTCCTTTACCTTATGCCCTTCTGATCTGAGTCTGTCTATTCTTTCTACGGGGATTTAGGACTAGGCCTCTTATCCTTACTAGGTTCACGTGTTACTAATCCGTAGACTCTTAGGATTATTGGTTTCAAGCCTCAGTTCAGTTTCTATCCTTTTGAGTATGATGATTATTGAACCGGAACCTTGATATGGAATTGTTGAGTGGCTATGCTATCATTTGTATGATGTCTCAAATCCTTGTTTGAGCATTTACAGTTGTTATGCTGCCCGATTTCTTCCAGAAACACTAATGCCTTTGCATTATTTGGTGTTTCAGATGTCTGGCCGCATTCCTCACCAAGTGGTTCGTTTGACTCGGTGCATTAATGTGCCCGGTCACACGGCCATGCTAGTCCGTGTGATGACTGAGACCGGTTATCGCTGGTATCCTGAATACACTGTGGAGGAACAGTATCGGGATTTCAATCAAAGTCAGTATTTCTGCACAGTCCGGATATACCCCTCATATCCCGGAGCAAATGCTCCCATCCATTGGTCTTATGGACTCGGGATTACCATCGAGATGGCAGTGCAGGATGCCGCTTATTCGATGATGACCATTCTCCGTGCTAGGCATGCCCTGTTGCTGAACACTGAGTTCTGTTACATGCCAGCTTCACTCCCCGGAGAGGAAGGCTACTACACTGGTCTGTATACTGATGCTGCTCATGAAGAGCCACTGCTTCAGACTACTGTTCAGATGTTGGAGGATAGGGACCGTGAGGTCCGTGCCCTCCGAATGGAGCTGTATAACACCCGAGCCGCTCAGTGGACTACTTTGACACGGCTTGCACCTGCTGTGCACGCCGGATATCTGGACATGCGGGATTTGTATCCTGTGCGGACTCGTCTACCTGATCGCATGGATTGGCGTGACGTTGGGGGTATTACACCTCCACGTGGGCGTCGGTTACCACCAGCATCGGGACCGAGACCACACCCATGCCCTTATGGTCCACAACCTTCGAGTGCTCGCGAGTTCCAAGATCCGTCTGTACCACTTCCAGGCTACGGTGGTAATCTTTACGAGGATTACTACGCGAATGTCTGAGCTAGTCCGTGGTAGTAGTAGTATTGTAGTAGTTGTATTTCCACAGTCCTGCGCGTCTTGTGGAATATGACTTAGTGTGTACTGAATTCTGGAGGTATAGTTAAATAATGTATAGGAGCTTGGAATGCCTCTGATGGGATGTATCGTCTTTCACCACAGTTGTACTTTAGCCTTGGCTTGTACTAAACTTTGTATGGTGTGTATGACCACTGGTGTATATATAGCAGTTCCTATATTAACATGTCGTACGGATGAACATCTCTGCATTCTGTGTCATCCATTACATTCTGCACTTCTATGTCAAATTTTGCCATCCTTGTCTAAACCGTTGTTTTGTTTTCCTAGGATGGTCAACACTCGCAACACTCCTGCTGCTCAGGAGCAGGGTGAGGCTAGTGGGGCTAGAGATGGAAATCTGCCCCAGCCACCCTCTTTGGCGGAAGTTATGCTTGAAGCAGAACGGAACAAGAGAGAGACCAACCGTCTGCTGGAACGCATAGAGCAAAACACTGGGTTCCGTCAGAGGAATGACGTGGTGTCAATCCACGATTTTATCAAGATGTGTCCACCGAAGTTCCATCACTCCACTGAACCTCTGGATGCTGATGACTGGCTACGTAGTATCACCCACAAGCTACACTCTGCCCGTGTGGCCGAAGCTGACAAGGTTATCTACGCCGCCTACCATCTTGAGGGCCCTGCCAGTCTTTGGTGGGAAAACTTTGAAGCTATGCGTCCTGCTGGCCAAGTCACTACCTGGGTTGAGTTCAGTGAGGCGTTCCGTGAACACCACATTCCGGAAGGTCTCATGGATCGCAAGCGGGAGGAATTCTGCAATTTCACCCAAGGTCGTTTAACTGTGGATGGTTACAGTCGTGAGTTTGGTAATCTGGCACGCTATGCACCTGAAGAAGTATCCACCGATGCCAAGAAACAAGCGAGGTTCCGCAAGGGACTCAGCCCTGAACTTCGTCGTGATCTACGTCTGCACGAGTGCGCCTCCTTCCAGAAGTTGGTTAACAAGGCTATCAGTGCTGAGACAGGCCAGACCGACTTTGAGGCTACCCGCAAGCATACTCGAGACCTTGGTTCCTCATCCGGCACTGGTTCTCACAAGCGCCGTGTATGGGTTCCTAACACTGCTCTGCCACCCAAGTATACACCGAGGCCATCCTATGAGGCGCCTCGTCCAACTCAACAGTTTGCACCTGCTAAGACCTATGGAGGTCCACCCTCCAACTTTGCTCCACGCACCACCACTGTGACATGTTTCAAGTGTGGAGAACCGGGACACTACATGCGTGATTGTCCCCAGAACCAGCCAGGAAAACCCGTTGGCCGTGGTAAGCCAACCGGCAAGGTGAACTATGTCAAGCCAATCCCCACTGCACGTGGTCATGTCAACTATGTTTCTGCTGAAGAAGCCTATGAGGATCCTAACGTCGTCCTTGGTACGCTTCTCGTAAACTGCCATCCGGCATCTGTTCTTTTCGATACTGGAGCATCCCATTCGTTCATATCTGAAAGCTATGCTCGATTGCACAACATGACTTTTTGTGACATGCCTACTTCCATGGTTATTCAAACTCCTGGCTCAAAGTGGCAAACCTCTAGGGTAAGCCATGGAAATGAAATCCTTGTCGATAGACTTGTTTTCCTTGCATCCTTAATCGCTCTCAAGTCCTCGGACATAAATATCATTTTGGGTATGGATTGGATGACAACCCATTACGCCAAAATTGACTGCTTTACTAGGACCGTTCAACTTACACATCCATCCGGCAAGATAGTCAATGTCTTGACTCGAATGGCTGAACGTCAGCTCTACTCTCTTAATGCCAGCCCTCTACCAGAACTCGAAGATATCCCGGTAGTCCGTGACTTTCCGGATGTTTTTCCAGAAGAACTGCCAGGAGTTCCACCTGACAGAGATGTCGAGTTCGTGATAGATCTTATTCCTGGAACTGTCCCAATCTCTAGGAGACCTTATAAGATGGCACCACTAGAATTAGCTGAGCTAAAGAAACAACTCGATGAGTCCTTGCAAAAGGGTTTCATCCGTCCTAGTTCTTCCCCTTGGGCTTGCCCCGTCCTCTTCGTCAAGAAGAAGGATGGAACGGAGCGGATGGTTGTAGATTACCGACCTGTCAATCTGGTCACCATAAAGAATAAGTATCCGCTTCCCAGGATCAACGATCTGTATGATCAGCTCGCTGGATCCTCAGTCTTCTCTAAGATGGATTTGAGGTTGGGCTACCATCAAATCAAAATCAAGAACGGGGACATTCCTAAAACGACTTTCGTTACTCGTTGTGGCCAATATGAGTACACCGTCATGTCCTTCGGATTAACCAATGCCCCAGCTACCTTTTCTCGGTTAATGAATTCTATATTCATGGAGTATTTGGATAAATTCGTCGTGGTATACCTCGATGATATACTCATTTTCTCCAAGAACAAGGAAGATCATGCCGAGCATTTAAGGCTGGTATTGACGAAACTTCGAGAGCACCGCCTTTATGCCAAATTCTCTAAATGTGAATTTTGGTTGCCAGAAGTAACCTATCTAGGTCATGTGATCTCTGGCAAGGGTATTGCTGTCAATCCCGAGCGAGTTCAAGCCGTCCTCGATTGGACTTCCCCTGAATCGGTCAAGCAAGTTAGGAGTTTTCTTGGCTTAGCGAGCTATTGCCGACGTTTCGTCGAGAACTTCTCCAAGGTTGCTAAACCTCTAACCGAACTCCTCAAGAAAGATAAAAAGTTTGAGTGGACCCCACAGTGCGAGTCCAGTTTTCAGGAACTGAAAAGACGCCTGACATCTGCACCTGTACTGGTACCACCAGACTTTTCCAAGGATTTTATAATCTATTGCGACGCCTCGCGACAAGGACTAGGTTGCATTCTTATGCAAGATCGTCAAGTGATTGCTTACGCATCCCGACAGTTGCGTCCACATGAGGATAATTATCCTACTCATGATTTACAGCTTGCAGCTGTAGTCCATGCACTCAAAACATGGCGGCATTACCTCCTTGGTAATCGTTGTGAAATTTTCACTGATCACCAAAGCTTGAAGTATATCTTCACCCAACCGGATTTGAATCTCAGGCAAAGACGTTGTGTTGAGTTGCTCACCGACTACGATTTAGGAATCACTTATACTCCTGGAAAGGCCAATGTCATGGCTGATGCACTAAGTCGTAAGTCTTATTGTAACAATTTAATGTTACAACAAAGTCAACCACTTCTCCACGAGGAATTTCGTAAGCTTAACCTTCACATTGTTCCTCGAGGATTCCTTTCCACCTTGGTGGCGAAACCTACCCTTTTGGATCAAGTCATCAAAGCACAGAAGGTTGATCCCGGAATTTCGCGTATTAAGAGGAACATCAAGAAAGGAGTTGCAGGATGTTTCTCAATTGATGATCAAGGAGTCGTATTCTTTAGCAACCGTTTAGTGGTTCCTAAAGTACGAAACCTAAGACGTTTGATCCTCAAGGAGGCTCATGAATCTCCTCTCACGATTCATCCCGGTAGTACCAAAATGTATCAAGACCTACGTCAAAGATTCTGGTGGACTAGGATGAAGAGAGAAATCGCTCAGTTCATTGCTAACTACGACGTTTGTCATCGAGTTAAAGCAGAGCATCAACGGCCTGCTGGCACCCTTCAACCTCTAGCTATTCCTGAATGGAAATCGGATAAAGTCGGTATGGACTTCATTACCGGGTTTCCCAGGTCCAGGAAAGGGAATAATGCTATCTTCGTCGTTATCGACCGCCTCTCTAAAGTAGCTCATTTCCTGCCTGTTCGGGAGAGTATTACCGCTAGCCAGCTAGCAGAATTATATATCTCTCAAATAGTATCACTTCATGGTGTACCGTTGGAGATTAACTCAGACCGTGGAAGTCTTTTCACTTCACGATTTTGGGAAAGTTTCCAGAATGCTATGGGAACTCATCTCTCTTTCAGTACTGCCTTCCATCCGCAATCAAGTGGTCAAGTGGAACGAGTCAATCAAATTCTGGAGGACATGCTTCGAGCCTCTGTCATTTCTTTCGGTATGGAATGGGAAAAATGTCTTCCATTTGCCGAATTCGCTTATAACAATAGTTATCAAGCCAGCCTGGGTAAAGCTCCCTTCGAAGTTCTATATGGACGAAGGTGTCGAACACCTCTTAACTGGTCAGAAACCGGCGAAAGACAATTCTTTGGCCCGGATATGATTCAGGAAGCAGAGGAACAAGTTCGCATCGTTCGTGAGAGATTGAAAACAGCCCAGTCTCGCCAAAAGAGCCAATATGATAGTCATCATAAGGCTGTGACTTTTGAAGTCGGCGATAAGGCTTACCTTCGGGTTACTCCTCTTAAGGGAACCCATCGATTCGGTATCAAAGGCAAATTGGCCCCTCGTTACATCGGTCCTTTTCGCATTCTTGCCAAACGAGGAGAAGTTGCCTACCAATTGGAACTACCTCCGCACCTCTCCAGAGTTCACGATGTTTTCCACGTTTCCCAACTCAGGCGTTGCTTCTCGGATCCTATCCGCGGAGTGGACCACGAAACGCTTGATCTCCAAGACAATCTCACATATCGAGAATACCCCGTTCGTATTCTTGATCAAACCGAGCGCACTACTCGACGCCACAATATCAAGTTTCTCAAGGTTCAATGGTCACATCATTCTGAGAGTGAAGCTACTTGGGAAAGGGAGGATCGTCTTCGACTTGAGTACCCCACCCTCTTTCCGGAGGAACCCGAATCTCGGGACGCGATTCTTTTAAGTGGGGGTGAGTTGTCACATCCCTAGCTAGCACATGCATTAGGACCTGACTAGAGTGTGCATCATGTTTACTTTCAAAGAAACTTGAAATGGGATTAACAGAAACCCCAGCACCCCTCCCCTAACAACTAGGGTTTGATAAAATATTTTCCCATGTACCCAAAATGCCCTTCAAAATGTTCATCATTTCTGCCTTGGTCTTAAACCTCTGCCAAAAATGGTGCACAATTTTCTAGGACAACCTAGGGTTTTGGATTAAATCATATGGTATTTGAATTTGGGCATTTAAATGCTATAAAATATTTTAAATGCTCAAATAATCATAAACTATAATGTTTCCTACTGTTCATATTATATACAGCAGGTATGACAAGTGTTATGATTTATAAAAATGTTTAGGCATTTTTATTAAATGAACAAAGTTGCAAAAGAAATGAAACAGAAAAGAAACTAGAAAAAGGAGAGAGAGAGAACACTTACCTGGCGCCCACCCGGCCCACCTGCCGGCCCAGCCCAGCTGCCGCTCCAGCGAGCTGCTTGGCTCGGCCAGGCAGGCAGGCCGGTGCTCGACGGTGACCGCACGGCGCGCCACGCAGCTGCCCGCCGCCCTGCTTCGCCCCCTCGCCGTCCTGGAGGAGTGGATCGAACGTCCACGTCTCCCTCGACCCCCCAGACACCTCCGTTTCTCCCCAGCTCCTCTCCTCCACTCTCCCCGCGCCATGGCCGACGCCGCCGTGATCGCACCGTCGTAGAAACCACGTCCACCGTCGTCCCCTAGCTCCGCCGTGTTGTCCCTCGTCTCCGCCGTCCTCGACTGCTTCGACAGGCCGAGCCCCGAGCGCTCGCCCGCCCTGGAGACGCCCCCGAGCTCTTCTTCCCCAACTCCGGCCGCGGAGATCCCCCTCGCCGTGCTGCTCAGCTCCGACCACCTCCGAGCTCGCTTCGGTGCTCGCTGCAACCGCTGTGAGACTAGCTACCTCCTCCCCCTCTCCGTTGGCTCCCTCTTGCCCTGTAACCCACTGCACGTAGCTCCACCGCACGCACCGCCGCC
Organism: Secale cereale; assembly: GCA_902687465.1. Taxonomy (NCBI): domain Eukaryota; kingdom Viridiplantae; phylum Streptophyta; class Magnoliopsida; order Poales; family Poaceae; genus Secale; species Secale cereale. The sequence goes on from LR738714.1 coordinate 634,704,486, forward strand.
GTGCTCGTCGCCGGGGATGCTCCGGTGACCATTTGGTCACCGGCGCCCGTCCATCGCACTCACCACAGCACGTAGATGCGAACGGTGCTACGCACGCATCGCCTAGGCACCTGCAGCCGCATCTCCACACACGCCCGACGCCGGTCGCCGCCGTCGAGCTTGTTGCCGTCGTCTCCGGCCACCCCAGGTCCGGCGACCACCACCATCCGATGCGGAAGAGCAAGAGCTCTCCAACGCACCCAACCACAGCTCGAACCGTGCACCACAGACGTTTTCCGAGGCACGACGCCGCGTTTGGCCTCGCCGGCGACTAAACGCCGGCGAGTTGGACCTGTTTTGACCACGGGTTTGACCCCCTGGGTCAATGACATGTGGGCCCTGCCCGCAAGTCAAACTCAGTTAGGTGTTAATTTAATATTAATTAGTTAATTAGTTAGTCACTGACATGTGGGCCCTGGCCCCACTGAGAGCTAATTAGTTTTAGTTTAACTCTAATTAACTCAGTTAATTAGCTGTGACACTGACATGAGGGACCCACTGGTCAGGTTTGACCTGGACTGGCCCTGTTGACTGCCTGACGTCAGCATGATGTCATGCTGACGCAGTAAAGGTTTTTTTGGGATTTTTAGATATAATAATAATTCAGGAAATTCCAGAAAATACCCAAAACTTCTAAAAATCATATAAAATCAACCATAGCTCAGATGGAAAAGATTTATATATGAAAAATGATTAGAAAATCCAATCTTTCTAATGGCACTGGTTTCATGCATGTTTGAACAAGTTAACTTGCTGTATATATCAAAAACATGATAATGCACTTATTTAAATAATAGTTTGAACTTCAATTTGAATCCTTGATTCAAATAGATTCAAACCCCTCTGGTCTTAGTTGCATTAGCCAACACACATGCATCTTGCCATGTCATAAACATGCATCATATTGTTGCATTTGTTTGTTAATGATTGTATCGTCGGTATTTCCTGTGTTACGTCCTGCTCCCGAGGATACTGCTGCGTATCCAGTTGAAGAGCAGTACCCGACAACTACCCTGTCAGGCAAGCAATCATTGATCATTCCGATACAACCCAATCTTCTCGCTCCTGCTCTCTTTTACTGCATTAAGGCAACAGCAAGTGAACTGCTACTTGCTGCGGTAGTTGAACCCTATTCCCTTGCATGACCTGTCATTGCCACAGTAAATAGTTGAAACCCACTAGCATGTGTAGGAGTTGATTGAGCCATGTGATGTGTGATCCACCATGCTATTTGTTTATGTTGCCTGCTATGCTTAGAGTTGTGTCTGGTCTGATTCATCTGGGTGATGAATCAGAGTGAAACAATCTTTCGATAAAGAGAAGGAAGTGTGGAATACTTTTGGTAAAGGTATCGATGAAAGGCCATGTAGGAGTACGTGGTGGGTTGTTTCATTGGAACCGTACATAGGACCCGAGATCTGTATGTGTGGTTCAAGTTGCAGTTACTACCATGCATTGGGCCCGAAACCAATGGACCCTCTCGACTTATTAATTACCCTTGATCTCTGTCCAGGAGTTGCAACTAGTTTCTGGTGTTTATAGCTTACTGGAGGTCGTGCACAACGCTGACCCTCGGGGTGGGTTGTGATGCGACAGGTACGTGGCACGGTGTACCGGTTGCCCGTTTGGTGACTCGGGAACCCTGTACACATCGTTTGGGGCCGTCAGCGACACCCCGGCTGGATCTCCCCACGGATGGAACCCAAATAGGCGATGAACCTGGACGAGAGACTTGTGTAGTTAGTCAGGTCGTGGCCGACACCCTCGCTGGGCTTCCGCTTGAAGGTTGCCGAGTACACGTCGAGTAAACGGCGATAAGTGGTGGAAGCGTGTGTGAAGAAGTACACCCCTGCAGGGTTATCAAACTATTCGAATAGCCGTTGTTCGCGGTACGAACTACTTGGTTACTCTTACAGTTCATAGACAAGTTGATGGATAATACTAAAAGCCTCAAGATAAGCGTGAGTGCCGTGGATGGCCCTTCCGTAGGATGACGGAAGAGGATCCTCGGTAGTGTATTGATGTGGTGACTAGAGGACTCGTGTTCGTAATAACATCTTGCAATCTGTTGGAAGTTGTAGTATAGGTTAGCCAAGGTCAAAGCTGGCATTCTGCTATAAACTCCACTACCCCCTTTGATAATGTTGCATGTATGATAGGTTCTGTGGTAAGACTTGCTGAGTACCTTTGTACTCATGTTTGCTTAATAACTGTTGCAGAGGAGAACCCTGCCCCTGCTGATGGGTTCTACATAGACATTGACGTCGACGAGTAGCTTGACACCCAGACGGTGATCTGGAGCTTGTGAAGGGCCTTGTAGATAGTCAGGCTACACCAAGCCTGTTTTATTTTCTAAGTTGTCTGTACTCAGACATGTAGCTTCCGCTTGTGCTTGTATGACTGTATGACTTGAGTGTTGGGTCATGTGACCCCTACCTGTATGAATATGTTATGTATGGCTCTTGGAGCCTTGTAAATAAAGTACTTTGAGTCATAGAGTTCTGTTGTGATGCAATGTTGTATTTGCACATATTGAGCATATTGCGTGTATGATTGAAATGCTTGGTATGTGTGGGATCTGACACCTAGTTGTTTTCCTTTGGTAGCCTATCTTACAGGGAAATGCCTCCTAGTGATTCCAATGAGCCTTGGTAGCTTGCTACTGTTCGGAACACGTAGGCTGGCCGGCATGTGTCCTTCTTCGTTCCTGTGTCTGTCCCTTAGGGGAAAGGTCACGCGTTGTTCCTTTAAGTCCATGTAGCTTGCTACGACTTGGGTTCATACGTTGATGACCGACACGTTCGTTGCTGGGTCATGGATGCCTGTCTCTGTAATTTAGTGCCACTTTTGGTTTATAACTAGTCATGTCGGCCCGGGTTCTCTGTCATATGGATGCTAGCGACACTGTCATATACGTGTGCCAAAATGCGCAAACGGTCCCGGGCCAGGTAAGGTGGCACCCGTGGGGTTACCGTGCGTGAGGCCGCAAAGTGATATGGCGTGTTACAGCTAGATCGGTGTGACTTAGGATCGGGGTCCTGACAGCGTTGGCATCAGAGCTGGACTGCCTGTAGGTTTCTCAAGCCAAACTGGTCGATGTTGAGTCTAGAAAAATTCTTAGTTATATGTAGGGGAATTGATTGTGGAAGGGAACGTAAGGCTCTTTTACTCCTTTACCTTATGCCCTTCTGATCTGAGTCTGTCTATTCTTTCTACGGGGATTTAGGACTAGGCCTCTTATCCTTACTAGGTTCACGTGTTACTAATCCGTAGACTCTTAGGATTATTGGTTTCAAGCCTCAGTTCAGTTTCTATCCTTTTGAGTATGATGATTATTGAACCGGAACCTTGATATGGAATTGTTGAGTGGCTATGCTATCATTTGTATGATGTCTCAAATCCTTGTTTGAGCATTTACAGTTGTTATGCTGCCCGATTTCTTCCAGAAACACTAATGCCTTTGCATTATTTGGTGTTTCAGATGTCTGGCCGCATTCCTCACCAAGTGGTTCGTTTGACTCGGTGCATTAATGTGCCCGGTCACACGGCCATGCTAGTCCGTGTGATGACTGAGACCGGTTATCGCTGGTATCCTGAATACACTGTGGAGGAACAGTATCGGGATTTCAATCAAAGTCAGTATTTCTGCACAGTCCGGATATACCCCTCATATCCCGGAGCAAATGATCCCATCCATTGGTCTTATGGACTCGGGATTACCATCGAGATGGCAGTGCAGGATGCCGCTTATTCGATGATGACCATTCTACGTGCTAGGCATGCCTTGTTGCTGAACACTGAGTTCTGTTACATGCCAGCTTCACTCCCCGGAGAGGAAGGCTACTACACTGGTCTGTATACTGATGCTGCTCATGAAGAGCCACTGCTTCAGACTACTGTTCAGATGTTGGAGGATAGGGACCGTGAGGTCCGTGCCCTCCGAATGGAGCTGTATAACACCCGAGCCGCTCACTGGACTACTTTGACACGGCTTGCACCTGCTATGCACGCCGGATATCTGGACATGCGGGATTTGTATCCTGTGCGGACTCGTCTACCTGATCGCATGGATTGGCGTGACGTTGGGAGTATTACACCTCCACGTGGGCGTCGGTTACCACCAGCATCGGGACCGAGACCACACCCATGCCCTTATGGTCCACAACCTTCGAGTGCTCGCGAGTTCCAAGATCCGTCTGTACCACTTCCAGGTTACGGTGGTAATCTTTACGAGGATTACTACGCGAATGTCTGAGCTAGTCCGTGGTAGTAGTAGTATTGTAGTAGTTGTATTTCCACAGTCCTGCGCGTCTTGTGGAATATGACTTAGTGTGTACTGAATTCCGAAGGTGTAGTTAAATAATGTATAGGAGCTTGGAATGCCTCTGATGGGATGTATTGTCTTTCACCGCAGTTGTACTTTAGCCTTGGCTTGTACTAAACTTTGTATGGTGTGTATGACCACTGGTGTATATATAGCAGTTCCTATATTACCATGTCGTACGGATGAACATCTCTGCATTCTGTGTCATCCATTACATTCTGCACTTCTATGTCAAATTTTGCCATCCTTGTCTAAACCGTTGTTTTGTTTTCCTAGGATGGTCAACACTCGCAACACTCCTGCTGCTCAGGAGCAGGGTGAGGCTAGTGGGGCTAGAGATGGAAATCTGCCCCAGCCACCCTCTTTGGCGGAAGTTATGCTTGAAGCAGAACGGAACAAGAGAGAGACCAACCGTCTGCTGGAACGCATAGAGCAAAACACTGGGTTCCGTCAGAGGAATGACGTGGTGTCAATCCACGATTTTATCAAGATGTGTCCACCGAAGTTCCATCACTCCACTGAACCTCTGGATGCTGATGATTGGCTACGTAGTATCACCCACAAGCTACACTCTGCCCGTGTGGCCGAAGCTGACAAGGTTATCTACGCCGCCTACCATCTTGAGGGCCCTGCCAGTCTTTGGTGGGAAAACTTTGAAGCTATGCGTCCTGCTGGCCAAGTCACTACCTGGGTTGAGTTCAGTGAGGCGTTCCGTGAACACCACATTCCGGAAGGTCTCATGGATCGCAAGCGGGAGGAATTCTGCAATTTCACCCAGGGTCGTTTATCTGTGGATGGTTACAGTTGTGAGTTTGGTAATCTGGCACGCTATGCACCTGAAGAAGTATCCACCGATGCCAAGAAACATGCGAGGTTCCGCAAGGGACTCAGCCCTGAACTTCGTCGTGATCTACGTCTGCACGAGTGCGCCTCCTTCCAGAAGTTGGTTAACAAGGCTATCAGTGCTGAGACAGGCCAGACCGACTTTGAGGCTACCCGCAAGCATACTCGAGACCTTGGTTCCTCATCCGGCACTGGTTCTCACAAGCGCCGTGTATGGGTTCCTAACACTGCTCTGCCACCCAAGTATACACCGAGGCCATCCTATGAGGCGCCTCGTCCAACTCAACAGTTTGCACCTGCTAAGACCTATGGAGGTCCACCCTCCAACTTTGCTCCACGCACCACCACTGTGACATGTTTCAAGTGTGGAGAACCGGGACACTACATGCGTGATTGTCCCCAGAACCAGCCAGGAAAACCCGTTGGCCGTGGTAAGCCAACCGGCAAGGTGAACTATGTCAAGCCAATCCCCACTGCACGTGGTCATGTCAACTATGTTTCTGCTGAAGAAGCCTATGAGGATCCTAACGTCGTCCTTGGTACGCTTCTCGTAAACTGCCATCCGGCATCTGTTCTTTTCGATACTGGAGCATCCCATTCGTTCATATCTGAAAGCTATGCTCGATTGCACAACATGACTTTTTGTGACATGCCTACTTCCATGGTTATTCAAACTCCTGGTTCAAAGTGGCAAACCTCTAGGGTAAGCCATGGAAATGAAATCCTTGTCGATAGACTTGTTTTCCTTGCATCCTTAATCGCTCTCAAGTCCTCGGACATAAATATCATTTTGGGTATGGATTGGATGACAACCCATTACGCCAAAATTGACTGCTTTACAAGGACCGTTCAACTTACACATCCATCCGGCAAGATAGTCAATGTCTTGACTCGAATGGCTGAACGTCAGCTCTACTCTCTTAATGCCAGCCCTCTACCAGAACTCGAAGATATCCCGGTAGTCCGTGACTTTCCGGATGTTTTTCCAGAAGAACTGCCAGGAGTTCCACCTGACAGAGATGTCGAGTTCGTGATAGATCTTATTCCTGGAACTTCCCAATCTCTAGGAGACCTTATAAGATGGCACCACTAGAATTAGCTGAGCTAAAGATTTCATAAAATGCGGCAATTGCTAACATGATTCGGACAGACTTAAGCATCGCTACGGGTGAGAAAGTCTCATCGTAGTCAACTCCTTGAACTTGTCGAAAACCTTTCGCAACTAGTCGAGCTTTGTAAACAGTAACATTACCGTCAGCGTCGGTCTTCCTCTTGAAGATCCATTTATTTTCGATGGCTTGCCGATCATCGGGAAAGTCAACCAAAGTCCACACTTTGTTCTCATACATGGATCCCATCTCAGATTTCATGGCCTCAAGCCATTTTGCGGAATCTGGGCTCATCATCGCTTCCTCATAGTTCGCAGGTTCATCATGGTCTAGTAACATGACTTCCATAACTGGGTTGCCGTACCACTCTGGTGCGGAACGTACTCTGGTTGATCTACGACGTTTAGCAGAAACTTGATCTGAAGTTTTATGATCATCATCATTAGCTTCCTCACTAATTGGCGTAGGAATCACTAGAACTAGTTTCTGTGATGTTCCATTTTCCAATTCGGGAGAAGGTACAATTACCTCATCAAGTTCTACTTTCCTCCCACTCACTTCTTTCGAGAAGACTCCTTCTCTAGAAAGGATCCACTCTTAGCAATGAATATCTTGCCTTCGGATCTGTGATAGAAGGTGTACCCAACAGTCTCCTTTGGGTATCCTATGAAGACACATTTCTCCGACTTGGGTTCGAGCTTATCAGGTTGAAGCTTTTTCACATAAGCATCGCAGCCCCAAACTTTAAGAAACAACAACTTTGGTTTCTTGCCAAACCACAGTTCTTAAGGCGTTGTCTCAACGGATTCAGATGAGGCCCTTATTTAACGTGAATGCAGCTGTCTCTAATGCATGACCCAAAACGATAGTGGTAAATCGGTAAGAAACATCATAGATCGCACCATATCCAATAAAGTACGGTTACGACGTTCGGACACACCATTATGATGTGGTGTTCCGGGTGGCGTGAGCTGTGAAACTATTCCACATTGTTTCAAATGAAGACCAAACTCGTAACTCAAATATTCTCCTCCACGATCAGATCGTAGAAACTTTATTTTCTTGTTACGATGATTCTCTACTTCACTCTGAAATTCTTTGAACTTTTCAAATGTTTCAGACTTGTGCTTCATTAAGTAGATATACCCATATCTGCTCAAATCATCAGTGAAGGTCAGAAAATAACGATACCCGCCGCGAGCTTCAACACTCATTGGTCCGCATACATCAGTATGTATGATTTCCAACAAATATGTTGCTCGCTCCATAGTTCCGGAGAACGGAGTTTTAGTCATCTTGCCCATGAGGCATGGTTCGCAAGCATCAAGTGATTCATAATCAGGTGATTCCAAAAGTCCATCACTATGGAGTTTCTTCATGCGCTTTACACCAATATGACCTAAACGGCAGTGCCACAAATAAGTTGCACTATCATTATTAACCTTGCATCTTTTGGCTTCAATATTATGAATATGTGTATCACTACAATCGAGATCCAACAAACTATTATCATTGGGTGTATGACCATCGAAGGCTTTATTCATGTAAACAGAATAACAATTATTCTATGACTATAAATGAATAACCGTATTGCAACAAACATGATCAAATCATATTCATGCTCAACGCAAATGCCAAATAACATTTATTTAGGTTCTACACTAATCCCGAAAGTATAGGGAGTGTGCGATGATGATCATATCAATCTTGGAACCACTTCCAACACACATCGTCACTTCACCTTTAACTAGTCTCTGTTCATTCTGCAACTCTTGTTTCGAGTTACTAATTTTAGCAACTGAACTGGTATCAAATACCCAGGGGTTACTATGAACACTAGTAAAGTACACATCAATAATCTGTATATCAAATATACCTTTCTTCACTTTGCCATCCTTCTTATCCACCAAGTATCTAGGGCAGCTCCACTTCCAGTGACCATTTCCTTTGCAGTAGAAGCACTTAGTTTTAGGCTTGAGTTTAGCTTTGGGTTTCTTCACGGGAGTGACAACTTTCTTGTCATTCTTCTTGAAGTTCCCTTTCTATCCCTTTGCCCTTTACTTGAAACAAGTGGTCTTGTTAACCATCAACACTTGATGCTCTTTCTTGATTTCTACCTTCGCCAATTTCAGCATCGCGAAGAGCTCGGGAATTACGTTCGTCATCCCTTGCATATTATAGTTCATCACGAAGTTCTACTAACTTGGTGATAGTGACTAGAGAACTTTGTCAATTACCATCTTATCTGGAAGATTAACTCCCACTTGATTCAAGTAATTGTAGTACCCAGACAATCTGAGCACATGCTCACTGGTTGAGCTATTCTACTCCTTCTTGTAGTCAACTGTCAGAGGTCTTACACCTCTCGACACGGGCATGAGTATGAAATACTAATTTCAACTCTTGGAACATCTCATATGCTCCGTGGCGTTCAAAACGTTTTTGAAGTCCCGGTTATAAGCCGTAAAGCATGGCGGACTAAACTATCAAGTAGTCATCATACCGAGCTTGTCAAATGTTCATAACGTCTACATCTGCTCCTACAATAGATATGTCACCTAGCGGTGCATCAAGGACATAATACATCTGTGCAGCACTGAGGATAATCCTCAGATCACGGACCTAGTCCGCATCATTGCTACTAACATGTTTCAACTTAGTTTTCTCTAGGAACATATAAACAATAAACAGGGAGCAACATCGCGAGCTATTGATCTACAACATAGATATGCTAATACTACCAGGACTAAGTTCATGATAAATTAAAGTTCAATTAATCATATTACTTAAAGAACTCCCACTTAGATAGACATCCCTCCGGTCATCTAAATGATCACGTGATCCAAATCAACTAAACCATGTCCGATCATCACGTGAGATGGAGTAGTTTCAATGGTGAACATCTTATGTTGATCATATGTACTATATGATTCAGGCTCGACCTTTCGGTCTCCAGTGTTCCGAGGCCATATCTGCATATGCTAGGCTCGTCAAGTTTAACCCGAGTATTCTACATGTGCAAAACTGGCTTACACCCGTTGTATTTGAACGTAGAGCTTATCACACCCGATCATCACGTGGTGTCTCGGCACGACGAACTTTCGCAACGGTGCATACTCAGGGAGAACACTTATACCTTGAAATTTAGTAAGGGATCATCTTATAATCCTACCGTCATTCTAAGCAAAATAAGAAGCATAATAAGATAAACATCACATGCAATCAAAATATGTGAAATGATATGGCCATCATCATCTTGTGCTTTTGATCTCCATCTCCAAAGCACCGTCATGATCACCTTCGTCACCGGCGCGACACCTTGATCTCCATCGTAGCATCGTTGTCGTCTCGCCAACTATTGCTTCTACGACTATCGCTACCGCTTAGTGATAAAGTAAAGCAATTTACATGGCGATTGCATTTCATACAATAAAGAGACAACCATATGGCTCCTGCCAGTTGCCGATAACATTACAAAACATGATCATCTCATACAAAACCGTATAACTCATCATGTCTTGACCATATCACATCACAACATGCCCTGCAAAAACAAGTTAGACGTCCTCTACTTTGTTGTTGCAAGTTTTACGTGGCTGCTACGGGCTTAGCAAGAACCGTTCTTACCTACGCATACAAAAACCACAACGATGTTTCGTCAAGTATGTGCTGTTTTAACCTTCACAAGGACCGTGCGTAGCCACACTTGATTCAGCTAAAGTGAGAGAGACAGACACCCGCCAGACACCTTTATGCAACAAGTGCTCGTAACGGTGAAACCAGTCTCGCGTAAGCGTACGCGTAATGTCGGTCCGGGCCGCTTCATCTCACAATACCGCCGAAGCAAAGTATGACATGCTGGTAAGCAGTATGACTAGTATCGCCCACAACTGATTGTGTTCTACTCGTGCATATCATCTACGCATAGACCTGGCACATGATGCCACTGTTGGGGAACGTGGTATTTTTAAAATTTTCCTACGATCACGCAAGATCTATCTACTAGATGCATAGCAACGAGAGGGAAGAGTGTGTCTAAGTACCCTCGTAGACCGGAAGCGGAAGCGTCAAGTGACGCGGTTGATGTAGTCGAACTTCTTCGCGATCCAACCGATCAAGCACCGAACGTGCGGCACCTCCGTGTTCAGCACACGTTCAGCTTGATGACGTCCCAGGAGCTCTTGATCCAGCTGAGCTTCACGGGAGAGTTTCGTCAGCACGACGGCATGGTGACGGATATGATGTATCTACCGGCGCAGGGCTTCGCCTAAGCACTGCGACGGTATGACCGAGGTGTGTTTCTGTGGAGGGGGGCACCGCACACGGCTAGAACAATTCAACTTGTGTGTATTTGGGTGCTCCCCTGCCCCCGTATATAAAGGAGCAAGGGGGAGGCCGGCGGCCCTCCTATGGTGCGGCTAGGGAGCAATCCTACTAGGAATAGGATTGCAATCCTATTCCTAATAGGAGTCCACCAATGAAGGAAAGGGGGGGAAGGAAAGAGAGGGAGAGGGAGAGGGAAAGAGGGCCCATGCCCCCCTCCCCTAGTCCTATTCGGACTCCTCCTAGGGAGGGGGCGTGCCACCTCCTGGCTGCTGCCCTCTCTCTCCCCTATGGCCCACCAGGGCCCATCATTCCCCCGGGGGGTTCCGGTAACCCCCAGGCACTCCGGTAAATTCCGAAACTTTCCAGAACACTTCCGGTGTCTGAATGTAGTCATCAAATATATCAATCTTTATGTCTCGGACATTCCGAGACTCCTCGTCATGTCCATGATCTCATCCGGGACTCCGAACTACCTTCGGTACATCAAAACTCATAAACTCATAATACCGATCGTCATCAAACGTTAAGCGTGCGGACCCTACGGGTTCGAGAACTATGTAGACATGACCGAGACTCATCTCCGGTCAATAACCAATAGCGGAACCTGGATGCTCATATTGGTTCCTACATATTCTACGAAGATCTTTATCGGTCAAACTGCATAACAACATGTGTTGTTCCTTTTGTCATCGGTATGTTACTTGCCCGAGATTCGATCGTCGGTATCTCTATACCTAGTTCAATCTCGTTACCGGCAAGTCTCTTTACTCGTTCCGTAAAACATCATCTCGTGACTAACTCATTAGTCATTTGCTTGCAAGGCTTATTATGATGTGCATTACCGAGAGGGCCCAGAGATACCTATCCAACACTCGGAGTGACAAATCCTAGTCTTGATCTATGCCAACACCACGAATACTTTTGGAGACACCTGTAGAGCATCTTTATGATCACCCAGTTACGTTGTGACGTTTGATAGCACACAAGGTGTTCCTACGGTATTCGGGATTTGCATAATCTCATAGTCGTAGGAACATGTATAAGTCATGAAGAAAGCAATAGCAGTAAAACTAAACGATCATAGTGCTAAGCTAATGGATGGGTCTTGTCCATCACATCATTCTCCTAATGATGTGATCCCGTTGATCAAATGACAACTCATGTTATGGTTAGGAAACATAACCATCTTTGATCAATGAGCTAGTCTAGTAGAGGCATACTAGGGACACTCTGTTTTGTCTATGTATTCACACATGTATTAAGTTTCCAGTTAATACAATTCTAACATGAATAATAAACATTTATCATGATATAAGGAAATATAAAATAACAACTTTATTATTGCCTCTAGGGAATATTTCCTTCAATCACTTGGCCGGATTTCCAAGCCGCCTTCCGTGCCCGCTTCACTCCTCAGGGAATCATGGACAGGAAGAAGCGAGAGTTCCGCAACCTCGTCCAAGGCAACAAGTCTGTAGATGCTTATCAGCGGGAATTCTTGGACTTGTCCCGCTACGCTGAAGAAGACATTGCTAGTGATGCTCGCAGGCAAGAAAAGTTTCGTGATGGACTTCACCCTGATATCAAGCTAGAACTACTCGCTCATGATTTTGCTGATTTCGCCACCTTGGTGAACAAGGCTATTCAGGTTGAGACTGGTCTTCAGGAACACGAGGGATCCCTTAGGCGCAGTCGTGACGCTGGCTCATCTTCGGGCCCGTCCGCATAGAAGCGTCGGATTTGGATCCCCCACAACATGTATCGTCCAACTGCACCTGCACCAAGGCAGTCCTATGTTGCACCTCGTCTGCCTCCCCCAATGCCGAGGCAACCTCTTCAGACTGCACCGCCCCGAGCACCTGCTTCCAACCCCAAGGATGGTCTATGCTTCAAGTGTGGCCTTCTGGCTCACCGTTATAGGAACTGTCCTCAGAATCAGAATGAACTTGTTCTTCCTCCTGCTGGTCGTGGTAACAATCAGCCCCGCAACATAAATGCCAGACCTTATGGTCGTGGTCAGGCTAACCACGTTGATCTGCATGAAGCTCAATACCAGCCTGCTAATGTGATGGGTACTCTTCTCGTGAACTCAGTCCCGGCTTCTGTGTTATTCGATTCAGGAGCATCACATTCATTCATGTCAGAAAATTTTGCATACGCACACGACATTCGATGCGAGCCCATGAACACTGATAGTGGTACGCACCCCTGCGGGTCAGTGTCGAACCACCATGATTGGTCGCGGCGTCCACGTTGAAATTGAAGGGTTGGAATTCCATGTTTCTCCCATTATATTGGAGTCTTCTAATATTGATCTCATTCTAGGAATGGAATGGTTGAAAGCACATACTGCCTCTATCGTTTGTGCCACCAAAGTCGTTCATCTTCTACATCCATCAGATGAGATAGTAAGTTACCATGCTCAGATTGTTCAAAATGCCGAGGCACGACTTTATGCCTTGAATGCATTGAACGCAGCAGCTCTTGAGGGCATTGAGAAGATTCCAGTCGTTCGCGATTTCCAAGATGTCTTTCTAGAAGAACTCCCAGGCATACCTCCTACATGGGCTGTCGAATTCGTCATCGACTTGAAACCAGGCACCGTTCCTATTGACAAACGACCCTACAAGATGCCACCTCATGAACTCCTTGAGCTTAAGGAGGAAATCGACAAGTCTCTTCGCAGTGGATTCATTCGTCCAAGTTCCTCTGCTTGGGGAGCACCTTCTCTCTTTGTGAAGAAGAAGGATGGCACGAACCGTTTGGTCCAAGACTATCGTCCTATCAACCAAGCTACAATTCAGAACAAATATCCGCTTCCTCGGATCAACGATCTGTATGATCAACTGGCTGGTTCTTCAGTTTTCTCTAAACTCGACTTGAGGTTGGGTTACCACCAGATCCGTGTTCGTGAAGAGGATATTCCAAAGACCGCATTCGTCACTCGTTATGGTTCTTACGAGTACATTGTCATGTCCTTCGGTTTGACCAATGCTCCAGCGAATTTCTCTCGTCTGATGAACTATATATTCATAGATTACCTCGACAAGTTCACCGTGGTCTATCTGGATGATATACTGGAATATTCGAAGAATAAAGAAGAACATGCTGAACATCTTCGTCTTATTCTGGAAAAGCTTCGAGAGCATCAACTATATGCCAAGTATTCTAAGTGTGAATTTTGGCTACCCAAAGTAACCTACCTTGGTCATGTGATCTCCAAGGATGGTATTGCCGTCAACCCAGAGCGAGTTCAGGCTATTCTTGACTAGACCCCTCCCAAGAATGTCAAGCAAGTCATAAGCTTTCTCGGACTCGCCAGCTACTGCCGTCGTTTCGTTGAGAACTTCTCCAAGATCGCCAAGCCATTGACCAATCTGCTACACAAAGGCGTTAAGTTTGAATGGACAGAAAAATGTCAGGAAAGTTTCCAGACTCTCAAGGACAAGCTGACTTCTGCCCCAGTGCTTGCTCCTCCGGATTCTTAGAAGGATTTCGTCATATATTGCGATGCTTCGCGTCAAGGATTAGGTTGTGTCCTAATGCAAGAGTGCAGGGTGATTGCTTATGCCTCTCGTCAAGTGCGTTCTCACGAAGAAAACTACCCAGTTCATGACCTCGAGCTTGCAGCGGTTATTCATTCTTTGAAGCTGTGGTGACATTACCTTCTCGGTAATCGTTGCGAGATCTTCACCGATCATCAGAGTCTGAAGTATCCGTTTACTCAACCAGATCTGAACCTCCGTCAGCAAAGATGGATGGAGGCTATAGCAGATTATGACGTGGGTATTTCCTATACCCCAGGCAAGGCTAATGTCATGGCCGATGCCCTGAGCCGCAAGTCTTATTGCAATAACCACATGGTTCATAAAGCACAACCCCGCCTTTATGAAGAGCTCTGCAAGCTGAACCTTCAACTAGTTCCACAGGGTTCTCTGAATAACCTTGTCTTGGAACCAACTCTATTGAAAGCAATTAAGTCTGCTCAAGCCAAAGATGCTCACGTTGATCTAATGAAAAAGGATCTTGCCTTAGAGAAATCCAGAGATTTCTCACTTGCTGAAGATGGGACCTTGTACTTCAAAGATCGCATAGTGGTACCCCGCTTCGAGCTTATCACTGAGAAGGTGATGAAAGAAGCACATGACACCCCTCTCTCTATTCATCCGAGAAGTACTAAGATGTATCTAGACATCCGTCAGAAGTACTGGTGGTCTAACATGAAGCAAGACATTGCTCTGTATATCGAAGAATGTGACGTTTGTCGTCGCGTCAAAGCTGAACATCACAAACGAGTTGGACTTCTACAACCACTTCCGATTCCTAATGGAAGTGGGATAAGATTCAGATGGACTTTGTCACTGGCCTTCCGAAGTCTTAGAAAGGTAATGATGCTATCTTTGTCGTCATCGACCAATTCTCGACGGTTGGTCACTTTCTGCCAGTCAAGGAGACAATCACTGCTAGTCAATTAGCAAACTTGTATATCTCTAGAATTGTGTCACTCCATGGCATTCCGAAAGAGATCAGTTCAGACCATGGTAGCATTTTCACTTCGAAATTCTGGGATAGTTTCCAAGAGGCAATGGGAACTCATATAACCTGGAGCACTGCTTATCATCCCCAATCCCAAGGCCAAGTCGAGCGAGTCAATCAAATTCTTGAAGACATGCTTCGGGCTTGTGTTATTTCTTTTGGCAAGAACTGGGAAGAATCTCTCCCTTTTGTGGAGTTCTCTTATAATAACAGTTATCAAGCCAGCTTGAAGATGGCACCCTTCGAAGTGCTTTATGGACATAAGTGTTGAACCCCTCTGAATTGGTCAGAAACTGGGGAACGGACGCTCATTGGTCCACACATTATTAAACAAGCTGGAGAGCAGGTTCGCATTGTCCGGGGTAATCTCAAGGCGGCCCAGTCCCGCCAGAAGAGCAACTATGACCGGAAACACTGGGGTTCAACTTATCAACCTGGTGAGCAAGCTTATCTGCGTGTCACTCCTTTGAGAGGCACTCATCGATTCGGAGTCAAGGGCAAGCTAGCTCCATGCTACATTGGTCCGTTCCACATTCTCGCCCGTCGTGGACTGGTGGCTTATCAACTGGAGTTGCCACCTCAGTTCTCTCACGTCCATGACATCTTCCACGTGTCGCAACTTCGTCGTTGCTTCAAGGATCCGGAATGTGAAGTGGATCCGGAATTGATTGAAGTTCAAGATGATCTCACTTACAAAGAGCATCCGATCCGCATTCTCGAAGAAGCTGAACGTCGAACCCGCCAGAAGGTTAACAAGTTCCTCAAGGTGCAGTGGTCAAATCATTCCGAAGATGAAGCCACTTGGGAACGCGAGGATAATCTTCGGGCAGAGTATCTCGACCTTTTCCCTTCTACCTCTTAATTCTCGGGACAGAATTTCTTTTAGAGGAAGAGAGTTGTAACACCCCGGTGTAATGATGCTACAATAACTCTTGGGGTTAAGTTAATCTTTTGCTAAACAAGTGTTGGTTCATCATTTGTCTAATATCTTTTGCAAATTCTATTTGAATTCAAATTTCAAAATAAGAGTGAAATTCAAAATTGCTCAAACATAAAATCTAAAATGTTCATCATGTGCCAAATAATTCATAACTAATATTGGTGGTGGTCCAACTTTTCTGCAAAATGTTTAAAATGTCCTAAACTAATTGAAACAGGAAATATTAAAAGAAAATGCAAAAAAAAGGAAGCTGTAAAGGAAAAGGAGAGAGACCCCTCCCCGTGGGCCCTGGCTCAGCCAAGGCCCAACAGTCGGTCCACCTCTCCCTAGGCCTATATGCCCCCCTCCCCGTGACCTAATCGAGCTCACTCCTCCCACTTTCCCCTCTCTCCCTCGTCCCTCCCGATCTGGATTGGGCGATGAGGTCCCGCTGACTACCTTGCCGTGGTCGCACCGAGGACGCCACCTCACGCTCCTCGCCATCGCCATCGTCGCCGCCCCGTCCTCGTCCCCCTCCCCGACGGCCGACCTCATGCCTCGCCGCCCCCCGTTCCTCTACGCGGCTGTGAGCCCCTCCCCTCTCCTCCTCTCAACCTCTGTCCTCCTAGCTCCGGCGCAATCCGGTCGTGCCCCACGTGCCACACCGACGACACCGCTGCCGCACCTGGCTCGTGCGAACATGCACCGAGCCAACTGCCCAGCGCCACTGCGCCAGGGTGCCGGCGCGCTCGCTACGGCCGCCACGGCCGACCTCCATGCCTTCGGGCGCACGGCTGCTCTCGGTCAAGGCCGTCTCCACC
>LR738714.1:634721474-634750182 GCA_902687465.1 Secale cereale
CCCCCGCAGCTCGCCCCGACCGACCCCGGCCCTGCCCTGCCGCCCGCCTGCGCCGCCTCTGCTCGCGCCCGTCGACCGTGGCCGCGTCCGTCCCGCTCGCTGCTCACCCCGCCGCCGTCGCCTGGCCCCGACCGGGCCATGCTGTCCCACGGACGCGCTCGCCCGCTCCGGCCGCCCTGGACACTGCCTTCCGCCGGAGCGGCGCTTGCCACCGCCTAGCACAGCCTCCCCTCCGCTCCAGCCGGCACCTCGCCGAGGCCGCCCCAGCCCGCGCCTGGGACCGACGCCCCGCCAGCCTCGCCCGCACCCGCCGGCGACCACCCTCACCGCGACCCTGGCCGCCGATGCCTCGCCGGGTCACGGCCTCGCTCGCACGCCCGGGTGGGCAGCGCTGCGACGGGTCCGTCCCGGTGGACGCCCAGCGCCTCGCCCGTTAACACCCGCCCCGTTAGGCCCCCTGGCCTTATGACGTACGGGCCCCACGGCCCAGGGTTTAAAAAATATATATATATATATATATTAATTAATTAATTAACTTAATTAATCCTATTAATTAACCTTAATTATCTGCTTAGATAAACAGCCAATGACGGTAGGACCCACACGTCAGTTTGACTAACTCAACTGACCACTGACATCACCCTGACATCATGCTGACGTCATCACTTACTATTCTGGATAATGTTGATTTAAATTAATTAAATAAATTCTAGAAAATGTTTAAAACTTAGAAAAATCATATAAACTAATATGTAACTCGGATGAAAATGTTTTAAATATGAAAATCGCTCAGAACGATGAGACGAATTCGAATACGCGGTCCGTTCGTCCGCCATACATCCTATCATAGTGAACCTGCAACTTTCCCCCTCCCATTCTCTGTCCGAAAACATGAAACACCGGAATACTTTTCCGAGTGTTATCCCCCTTCGCCGGTACCGTGTACCACTGCGTTAGAGCACCCTAGCACTGTGTGTTGACATTTCGTGCTTATCTGTTACATCTATATACTTTGTATTTATTGTTTCTTCCCCCTCTTCTCTCTAGTAGACCGCGAGACTGTTGCTACCTCGGTGATCGACTACATCGACGACAACCCCTCCTTCTTGCCAGAGCAACCAGGCAAGCCAACCCCCTTTGATCATTCCGATATCGCCCATTCCCTTCTCTCTTATGCTTGCATTAGAACTGCTACTGTATTTGTATGATCCTATTCTGAAGCATGGCCTGATGTTGATTCCTGCTTTAATACCATATATGTTTATACTAAACTGCTTAGTATAGGCTGGTTAGAGATCCACCAGTGAGGCTAGTTAGAGATCCACCAGTGACCCCCACATTGTCCCGACTGCCCCGCTGGATCATCAGAAGGCCCGATCAACGGGATCGAAGACCAGGACCCAGCACCGCACATCACTTTCCCCTTAGTTGCTCGACACTACTGGGTTACTATCGAGTGCCGAGGGTGAGACTTCATCAGCACTTCTGATGTTAACCTTGTAGGTTAGTTCATCGGTAGTGGTCATCGAGGGTGATTCCTCTTTCTCCACTGTCGATAACGATACTGTCATGCAACTCCTCAAGAGTGGACCTCGAGGGTGACTCCTCTTACGTTCACCTTGACGATAAACATCAGGTGGAATTCCATCGAGGGTGATATCCTCAGGTTTTCCTTTGGTGTCAAAGACACAGTTACTATGGTTACTATGACTTTAACTGAACCTGGTTACTAAACACGGGTCTATCCTGAGGGGTACCCGCGCGAGCTTAATTGCGAGTGATATGTAGTCGAGTTGACCTGGAAGGTGCCCGCGAGATAAATACGAGGCGTGGCCGGGCACTCGCCCTTGCCGCAAGTCCTCGAGACGGGGCGATGGGGTGACATGATCGTGAGTCTCTGCTCGTTACCGCGCGTTCCGAAGACACTAAACTGTTTGGATATTTAATCCAAGGGGCCTCTGGCCTGATAGCGCGAACCATCACGTGGGCATAGTATGGGCGTTCTGCGTCGTATGTATCAGCCGAAGCTTAACTGATGTCATTGCGACTGAGCGGCGGGCGCCGGGTTGGACTGGTTAGGCTCCTACCTTTTTAAAGGTGGTTGCTAGGTCTGCACATCGGCCACGTACGCAACGTGCAGGAGTTCCCGGGGTGATTGGCCCATCACCCCTGGGGGCATAGGGTTTAGTCCGGCGTGCATGACCTCTCTATTAAGCCTAGGTCGGTTTCGGCGTATTGTTTGGCCGAGGGCGGGCTTGACCTGATGGTGTGTCCGGCCGGAGTTAAGCAAGCGTGATGGGTAAGTTGGTGCACCCCTGCATGGAAGAAAACATCTATCGATAGCCTATCCTACAGTAACGGACACTTGGAGTTGTATCCTGGTCGCTACAACTAGAACTGGATGCTGAGGCATAGTTTGAATATGTTGCTTCGGGAGTCGAGAAAGGATCCCGGAGCGTTGGAACAACAACATAAATATGACTTATGTTATACTATACTCCCCCCCCCTTGCTGCAAGACGGTGATTTTCCAGAAGATGCTAGTCTTCGATAGGACTAGCTTCTCCCCCTCTTATTCTGGCATTCTGCAGCTTAGTCCACAGATACTACCCTTTTCATTGATATCGATGCATATGTAGTGTAGATCCTTGCTTGTGAGTACTTTGGATGAGTACTCACGGTTGCTTTTCTCCCCCTTTTCCCCCTTCTTTCTTCTTTCTGGTTGATGCAACCAGATGGCGGAGTCCAGGAGCCAGATACCACACTTGACGACTGCTACTACCCCAACGGAGCCTACTACTACGTGGAGACATCTGACGACCAGGAGTAGTTAGGAGGTCCCAAGCAGGAGGCCTTTCCTTTTCGATCATGTTGTTTTTGTGCTAGCCTTCTTAAGGAAAACTTGTTTAACTTAGATCTGTACTCAGATATTGTTGCTTCTGCTGACTCTTGTGTGTCGAGCTTATGTATTCGAGCCCTCGAGGCCCCTGGCTTGTAATATAAAGCTTGTATGATTTCAATTTGTGTCTAGAGTTATTTTGTGATATCTTCCAGTGAGGCTCTGATCTTGGTCGTACACATTTGCGTGCATGATTAGTGTATGGTCAAATCGGGGGCGTCACAAGACGTATCACACACCTATATGGATTTGACTGTTAAACGTCGCAGTCTGTGAGAATTGAGTGTTCTCTAGTAAATTCACGAAAGGCCATGGATTATGACGTATACGCTCTAACCGCGGGGACGCCTTGCGGCAGCCCAGTATCGGTCAAGAATTTGTGTGAAACTAGTCTCGCAAAAAACTTGTAGTTCAAGGCATAGTCCACTATTCAAGTTGTGATCTACTGTAGCATAAATCTCTGAGTGGAAGTTCAACTTTACAGTCTCCACTGAACACCGGAATATAAATAATGTTTTGGAACTAAATGATGAGATGTGCCAATGTTAATTTATGGGGGATTGTTGGAATTTCGCTAGTAGGCCTTTGGCCCAAAGCCCAACTAAAATTATGAAATTCTCTTGGCTCATTCATGCATACATGTGAGTGGTGTGAGTGGCACTAAAGTTTAGTCCCATCACAGAAGTTGAGAGAGAGTTGCACCTCTTTATAAGGTGAGCTCTTTTGCCACTTTTATGAGAATGAGAAGATGAGACCTACACTCGCTCGCCTCGCCACGCCACGCCTCGTCACGACGCGCCGTGGGTTGCGGGAATGAGCTGAGCTGAGGACATAGCTATGCTATATTTTTGCTGCTCAGTAATAATTAATGGACGCATTAATTAATCAGTCGTTTCCAATTCTTTTGGATCATGGTGTTGTTACTTGGACGTGGGGTTTTCTCTTATATAGTCAGGCAGACGTCTACCCTAGCCGCCGCCACAACATATGGTTTCGCACCATCGTTCAAGATCATTGCGCCGCCACGCAAGACTTCTCCATCCCTCCTTCCGGCGTGCACCGCGACAAGGGACAGCAGGCCTCCGAACCCCGTCTCTTGTGATCCTGTACGGGAGAGGGGCGATCAGGTTTTTGGGGAGCGCACTCGCGCGACTGCTGGCAGCGACGACTTCGCTAACGACGACTTCTTCCCCGACCTCGGCAACCTCATCCTCAACGACATGGGCGACAACATCGGCGCCGGCGGTGCTGCTCCCACTGCACCGTACGTATTTCTATACTTCCTATTCGAGATCGTGGTAGAATTCATGTTTCTAGTATGTGCCCTAGATATGATATGCTCATCTACTATGCTAGTTCGCATGATTAATTTAATCTCTGCTATTGCTGTCATGATTTATCTTCTATTTATTCGGATTAAATCTCGTAGTAATTTGCTCATATTTCCAACAAAATTCCTCATAAGTTGTAAAGCATAACCTTATACGTGTATAGTACTACAAGTACTACTAGCATATGGAAATTCGTACAATCTTGTCAAAGTAGTATATTAATTACAGCAGCAATCCTCAAACTCAATTCTAAAAAAGAAAAGAAAAAAAAGAGCAACCTCAAATTCACGCACGAACACATCACACATGCATTACTTTAGTTCAGACATAAGCGCTGGTGGAGCTCTTCTCCGCAAGCGTCGTCGAGCCGGCCTCCGAGCAGTCCACGACGAGATGGGGCTCTTGACAGCACGATCGGACCGGCAGCTGGAGTTTCGCCGTTGCTTCCTTGGGCAGCGGGAGGTCTTCTCCTGGGAAGCGGAGGATGTCCGCCATTGGCAGGGAAGCGAAGAGACGCACGTTGAAGAACGACATCGTGGAAAGATCGATTGGCTACTTGGCTTAATTTGGGGCCCTCGCTTCTTGCACAATGTCAATGGATACGGTGCCGATCGAGCCTGCCTGTCGTCACATATATAGTGTGGAGTGCATACGGGAATCCGAACTCGAGAGGGAGAACGGGACGATTGAACCAACATGATCCGGATCTGATCTGAACTCCGAGTTCGATACATCATCACACTAGGCGGTTCGAACGGAGGTGCAGCAACAGGAGTCAGACCCAACTCGCAGGCGGCAGGCGGCTACGAGACGTACAAATCACGTGTGATCAAGGATATGGTAATTGCGCGCGGATTATGGCAAGGTAATCAATCAATCAAGGCCAGCTGGAGCGTCATGGGTTGGATCGAACGATCGATCGTCGGGCCACGCCACATATATACTCTATCTACGTCAGTACAAAAAGAAAAAGCAAAAGAGAGAAGAAGAAGCAGCTCCTTTTTCTACTTCGAATTTTTTTAGAACGAAGAGGCAAGAAGTGTCTGGATTTAAATTAAGGAAAACGTTAAAATTGTCCGACTGATTTTTGGCTGATGCAAACCGCCTTGCGAGCCATCTGATCAAGGCTGATCGTGCGGCGCTGCGCGTCCATCTAGACCACGCACCTAGCGTGTGCCTTATCTTCACGCGCAGCAACGGGACCCAGTCGTTCTTCCACCACACACGCAAACCGGATTTTTCCTCTTTTCTTACTCCTCTCTGACCTTTCGCCGGAGCATCCGCAGGCGGCGTGCAGCACCCCGGCGGTGAACCTGCATCATCCCAGTAGGCGTCGACCCGCCGCACCCATCTCGTCCTCTAGCATCCGAGGCGCCCGTCGTTGTCGTTGTGCTCAGTATTGCCGAGCGTTGTCGGCACCTTCGGCCGCTGATGTGTTGCAGCATCTTTGCGCGTCGCCGTGCTGCGTCACAGCTTCCGCCATCGCCGCCGCGTGCTTCACCGCAGAACCCGTCGACGTCGCATTACGCTGCAGTGAAGCTTCACCGGCGGCCATCGGGTTGTTGTGGTCGAGCTTTGATGGGGCAGCCGCGGAGTGGTGGCGTTGCAGTGAAGCTCGGCGACACCGTCGGTGTGCTGCCACGGAGCACCGCCGTGACGGTGTTGGTGCTGCAACGAAACATCGTCGAGGTTACAGTGAAGCGCCGCGGGGTCGTTGGAGCTCCGGCGAGGTTCCATTGAAGTGTCGTCGAGCGCCGCCGAAACTGCAGTGAAGCGCCGCGAGCTCCGACGAGGGTACACCGAAGCGCCGCGGGAGTCGTTGGAGCTCCGGCGAGATTGCAATGAAGCGTCGTTGAGCGCTGCCAAAGCTGCAGTGAAGCGCCGCGAGCTCCGGCAAGGGTACACTAAAGCACCACGGGGTCGTTGGAGCTCCGGCAAAGTTGCAATGAAGCGTCGGCGAAGCTGCGATTAAGCGCCGCGAGTTCCGGCAAGGTCGTAGTAAAGAGCGGTGGGGGTCGTCGGAGCTCCGACAATGTTGCAATCAAGTGTAGCCGAGCGCCGCCAAAGCTGTAGTGAAGCACCGTGGGAGTCGTTGGAGCCCCGGCAAGGTTGCCATGAAGCGCCGCCGGGCACCGTTGCTGCGTTGAGCTGCTGTTATGGATGCTGCTGCGTGGTGCTACCCTTGGAGCTGGCTGATTTGTACGGCTGTAGAGCGTCTCATCGGAGGGCTCTGGTGACGGCTTAAGTTTGAGTTAAATCATCCGGATGATTTATAGTAATCGCCTTAAATTAATAAATCCCATCAACAGGCAGCATCCAACAGTTAAACAAGATAAACAGCAGGAAGTCTACGGCCGAAGCCCAAGTGAGATACATGCAACCGGCCTTTAGCCTGAATAAGATGGAACTAAAACAACAAAATAGGCATCCGACCCAAAACGAAGCAGATCCCCATCAACTTAGTGGCGAGCAACAATCTGGATCAAACGAGTCCGCTCCATGGCCTTCTTCATCCGCTCAGCGTCTCGCCGTTTCCCCAACGGCATCCAAGTCTGGAGGAACAAGTGGCATTTGAAAATAATGTCAGTAGGGTGAGAAGGAAATTCGTGCTTGATAGTGATTTTGTTTCTTACAGTCCAGAGAGCCCAAAGTAGCGCCCCTACGCATTGCCATAAGACACGTCCGAAACCACCCTTGTGGACCAAGAGAATATCGCGGAGCTCTCTAGCTGATAACGGGTTCCAATTCTGACCAAAAGCGTCCCTAACCGCACTCGAGGCAAAACGAGAAGGTGGCACTTGAAGAAAATATGGTTTGCATCTTGGTGCGCACCACACAACGAGCAAGTGTCATCGGACGACCCATTCCGTTTAGCGATGTTGTTAGAAGATGGGAGGCGGCCCCGAAACAATTGCCAAAGGAAAACTTTTATTTTCAGGGGAATAGACGCTTTCCATAGCCCCCTAGCTATGTCTAGGGTTGGTCCCTCGGTTAACTTAGCGTATACAGACTTGACCAGAACTTCCCGAAACTCGTGAGAGACCAAGAAACCGCATCGGCCTCTGGTCGCAACACCACATGATGATACCGCAGACCTAGGGTAGGGTCAGAGGCCTGTAACGCCCGGATAATTACACTACAGTAATCCCTCATTAATGATGCCTTGTCACCACTGTTACTATTGCTAGTATCAGTTGATTCAAATCCGTTCAAATACAAATTTAAAATAAAAGTTTTCAAATGACAATACTGAAAAGTGCAAACAGTGACAAATAATTCATAGGTAATATTGGTGAAGAAACCACATTTTTATAAAAGGTTTAGTTGCACTAAAATAATTAAAACAGTGGCGTTAACAATTAATTAAATGCATTTCCATTTATGGAAAATCCAAACAATCTCAAAAGCCTCCCAAACTAGCTTGTGTTAGTTCTAGATGATGCAAGTTATTTATGTGGCCAAGTCCCACATTTTTCAAGTTACATTTGTTAGCTAAAACAAAATGCAAAAAGAAAAGAATAAATGTAAAATAGAAAAATTAATAAAGGGAAAACAAAACAAAACAAAAACTAAAAGGAACCGCCCCCCACCCTTTGGCCCACTAGGCCACAGGCCGGCCCAGCTCCTCCCACCGTCCCCTTCCTGTGCTACAGGGAGCAGGGGGATTGTGGCGCCCATCCACCGACGGTGGCCGGGCGTGGCGGCTATCCACCCCCCTAGCGCCTTACTAGTACCCCGGGGCGCCCCTAAACCCTAGCACGCCCTCGCCCGCCCCATCCTTTTCCCCATCACGCCCCCTCCTAATCTGCTCGAATTCGAGCTCAGAGCTCGACGCGGTGACCGAGCTCTTCGTCGTCGTTGCCGCGGCCGCCGTTGACGCCATCGCTCGGGAGCACATCCAGAAGGTCCTCCACGGTCGCCCTCGTTTGCTTCGGGCATCCGTTCAAGCCGGGGTGCCGCGTAGCTGCCGCTATCGCCGTCTTCTTCGTTCGGTCGTCCTCATCTCGTCGCCCGAGCCGCTTCTTCGGCCCCTCCCCGAGCAGGCTTTTGCACATCTACAGGGCCGGTGAGCCCCCACGTCCGTTCCCCCTCGAATCCCATCTCTGCTCCCGTGCTCCGATGCGTCGCCGTGTGCACCGCAAGACCCGGCCGAGCCAGATGCGCGCGCTCGCGCCCCGCCGTCCTGTAACAGCGCTCGCCGCACCCACCTCTGGCCGATGTCGCACCCACAGCCGCGCCCTGGCCTCGCCTCATCTGCCCCCTTCTCGGCTCGCCGCTGCGCCTCCCGCTGCCCCGCTTCGCCCCGCCCGTCTTGCACCATGGCCACCGCTGCCGGCTGCCTCGCCGGTCGGGCTCGTGCCGCCTCCTCCTACCGACCGGCGCCGCTCACCGCGCCACCGCTTTCCTCGCCGCCCTCGCGGCCTACCGACCCTGGCTGTCGGTGCTGCGCCGGGTCCGGCCGCTCGCCGCGGCCCTCGCGTCCTGGCCGCGCCCGGGTCTGCCCTGGCCGACGCCCACGCCCACCAGCCCGTCGCCTGCTAAGGCCATGTTGGCCAATGACCGCTGGGCCCAGCCCCCTTAAGAAAAGATTAAAAAAATAAAAACAAAAAATAATTATAATTATAATTTAATTATTTAATTAATTATTCAGAACATTAATTAACCTGCTAAATAATCTGTATTAGTTAAATGTGTGTATGACAGGGGGCCCCACCCCCTGTTGACCATTCAACTTTGACTGGTCAACTAGGACCCCTGGACCCACATGTCAGGCTGTGTACACTTCTGTGTACACATTACTGTGTGCCCTTAGCAATTTTTCTTTTAATTTCAAATTAATAATAATTTTAGAATATTAATAAAACTTTGAAAAATCATATAAAATAATCCATCACACGAATGAAAAAGTTTATATATGAAAGTTGCTCAAAATTTCGAGACGAATCCGAATACGCGGTGCGTTCGCCCGCCACACATCCCTATCATAGCGAACATGGAACAATCCCCCTCCGGTTCGCTTATCCGAAAATGCCTAACGCCGGGAATGCTTTCCCGGGTGTTTCTCCCTTTGTTGGTATCGTGTAGTACTGCGTTAGAACACGCCTAGTACCGCTTATTGTCATGTCATGCATCTGTGTGCTATGTATTTATTGTTTCTTCCCCCTTTTCTTCTCCGGTAGACCCCGAGACCGCTGTTGATGCCCCTGTGATCGACTATGTCGACGACGACATTCCTTCCGTTTCAGCAGAGCTTCCAGGCAAGCCCCCCCCCCTTGATCTTCCCGATATCGCCCATTCCATTCTTTCTCATGCTTGCATTAGATTTTGCTACTGTGATTGATCATATTCTGATGCATAGCCTGCTTTTGTACCTGCTATTGGTACCTACATGTTATGCTAAACTTCTTAGTATAGGTTGGATAGTGATCCAACAGTGACCGCCACCTTGTCCTTGTTACCCCTGCTTCATCGACGACTCGAGTAATGTGATCGAAGACCAAACCCCGACACTTCACATCACATCACACCCCCTTTGTTGCTCGACTCTGCAGAGGTACTATTGGGTTGTGACAGCCTGATTTTTGCCCTCTTTTATTTGCCAGAGCTTTATTTGAATTTATTTCAAACCTTGGGATTTTTGAATCATTTCCTATGGACTTAAAACACTTGGGTACCCTTGACTTTCACCCAAGTGCCTCCTATCCATCTCAAACTATCTTTTCCCTCTGCACCACTCCAATATACTTCATGGAATATTTTTCTTATTTGAAAAATATTCATTTTACTCCCCAAAAGCCTAGCTAAATTCTTTGTGCTCCAAAGCAACCCCTTTTTTCTAAAATTCTTAGGAAAATCCTAAATATTCTTGGGACCCTAAGACATATTCCTCAGCAAAAATATTGCACTACATTTTGGAATATTTTTACTTCAGAAAATATTATCTATTCTGGACAGAAATGGTAGTTTCTACAACAACTAGCATTTTACTTGCTTCACTTCTTCTGAAACTCCATGTGCATCTTCACCTTAGTAACTCTTGACTAGCCTCGAAAGCACAGCCTCCAACTATTAACCATTTTACCTCAGTAAGCTCTCAAAGTTTCTGTCCAGAAACTTACCAGGCATGGTACTTTCTTTCTACTGCGTCTGGGAATGAACCAACCACGGGTAACTCTCCTATCTACCACGAATAACACGCCAGACACGGTTTTGGTACCAAGTCAGCCAGTAGGCATAGTTCGCGCGGTGACCACGCGTGTATACCATGCCATGGTAGTCAGTCGGCGCGCTCTGGATGCCGGCGAGCGCTCTGTAGAGCGCGTGCTCGCTTCCGCACCTGCCCAAGCGCGCCAAACCGCGCCACCATCACCGTCTTCACCTCCACAGTCCCCCTCTGGCGCTCGCCGACGCCGGAGCTCGCCGCAGCGAGCACGGGCGCAGTCCGGCCAAGGCCACAGTGCGGTGCGCACTGTGCTCGTCGCCACCCCAGCTCCCATGTGCTCGTCCCCGTTCGGCCACAGCTTCCGCGTGACTCCAGCGTCTTCTCCCCCCTCTCACTGACGCCAATTCGTCGACGGGCGCAGCCAGGTGTCGCCGGCGGAGCCCCGTTCCCCCCTCTCGCTCGCCTATATATAGACCCTCTCCCAGCCGCTCCGAGCACCCAACTCTACTCCCACACGACCATAGATCGAGTAGAACCCCGTGGCTCGGCCGAGCAGGCCTCAGGCCACCATTTCTGAGCTCGGGCTCACCGGTGATCCTCCTCGGGTCGTCAAGGTAGCTCTAAGCCCTCTCTGTCCAAGGCGACCTCACCAGAGCCTCCGCCACTCTCTGGTGGAGCCTCTTAACCTAGCTGAAGCTGCTGGAGGCACCGTTGCTCGCCGTCTTCTTCAACTCCGGTGAACCCCCTGATCTGCCTCCACCTCCGACCTCCGTTCCGACGCCGTCCGTCCACCTCTAGCTACCCTACGGGTACGGGCAGGTGCGCCTCGACCCCCTCCGTCGATCTATCCTTTTCATTTGAGCCAAGGGGCAGCGTCGCCGGCGTGCGCTCCGGCGAAGCAGCGGCCGCCTCTGCTCACCCCCCTCTCTCCCTCTCACCTGACTAGCGGAGCCCGCTAGTCAGCCTTTCCATACACGCGGCTTTTAGGCCTTCGACGTCACCCCCCTATTCTATTTATTTAAATTTCTGAATTTGAATATATTCCAGAGATCTTCAAACTGCAATAACTTTTTAACCATAAGTCCAAATGAATTGATTCTTTTTGCATTGTGTTCTTTGTAAAGAAATCTTGCAGCACACCAAAAATGAGACTATTTGGTGCTGTGTAGATTTTCTGGTGAATTTTTGAATGATTATTGATAGTTTCCTTTTGTACTTTTATTTATTTTCAGAAGGGGAAACTTGTCTTGAAGATCACCAGGAGGCTTGTGAACCTCATTTGAACTAAGGCAAGCCACAACAACATTTTCATAGTACCATTTCAATATTTGTGATTTTTCCAACTTGAACAAATGATTTATATTATGCATGTTAATTATTTTGTTAAATAATTTCTTTTGGTTGCTGTAGTTATTGGTTTCATTCACTTTACAGAAAGTTGGAGTTTGGTTTAAGTTATTAAGATAGTTAAAATGAAGTTGGGATATTGAGAATGATTATGGACATGCATATGTGAAGTACTTTCTTTTACATAAGTAATTATGATAAAATTTTGCTAAGATAAGATTTTGTTTTGAATTGAAAGTATAGCAGAACCAGAATAATAGTGAAGTTAGGATGATAAAAGTAAAGTTGACCCAGTTATATTTTTGTATGGCGTTTTACTTGTTTATGTGCTACATTTTGGTATATTGCATGGCATTGTATGACACCGGTTATTTATTCTTCTTTAAGTTGAAACTGTTAATAACTTAACTTGAATAAATTGTTGACCAGGTCATGGTGCCACTGAATCGAGTCTTTCCCAGTGCAACCACATTTACCTTTATGGGAAGGTCTTTATTTTGTCCATTGACATGCCTCCTGTCGGTACCTCCAGATAGGGAAAGTTATGGGCACGTAGTACCCTGGCCCGGTAAGCAGACATAACCTTGTGTGCCCGTTGTTAATTTTATGGTACCGAGTTCCCGTTTGGGACAACTTTTGTTTGGCCACGACGGTGGTCGGTGTGCCTTTGGTAGGCACAGGGCTACCCAGGACTGTTCCAGTGGGAAATGAGTCGGAGTGGCCGGAGGAGTGTCTTGGCAATGGACGGGTTTCGCGGGAACGCCGTTGGTCCACCCGAATGGGAGAACGAGGCCATGGGTTTCGTGGTGTGGGTACAGTGCACTACCTCTGCAGAGTGTAATTAATCTATCGATAGCCGAGTCCACGGTCACGGACACGCTCGAAAGTAGGTCACACCATGGGTCAACAGATAATAAAATTTTGCTCACTAAGTTCTACAATTTTAGTACTATAATAAATTGGTGGAAGAGCCACCGATATGTTTTGAGACCCAGTATGGACAGGTTGGTGATCACCGGAAAGGTCACGATTTATATCTTGTTGACATGAATAAGTTTGTAGTTATAATAAATCATCATGAGTAAGCCAGACCGAGGTTTTATTTATGCAAAGGCATGAGCACAACATGTTAGTGAATATCCATTTAAGTTTGTTGCTGCATATTTAATATTGAGTAATTATCATGATATTGTTTGTCATTATGATATTGTTTTGCTATAAGCTTGCAACTACATTCAAAGTACTGACATGGCGTGTCATGCCAGATTTCAGGAAAGTTTCGCTGGAAAGGAGTGTCGTCTGAGTCTAGTCCGTATCCACATCGGTGTCCCTGTGAGATGGAGTCCCGCTACGACGTTGTTCCGCTGCTGC
Organism: Secale cereale; assembly: GCA_902687465.1. NCBI lineage: Eukaryota > Viridiplantae > Streptophyta > Magnoliopsida > Poales > Poaceae > Secale > Secale cereale. The sequence continues at coordinate 634,734,585 of LR738714.1, forward strand.
GTAGTTTATGCCTGAGGCCTTTTATGTTCATTAAATAATGTACATATTGTCCAGCGGCACCGTGTGTGTTGCTCGGCCTCGCTACCTGTTGCAATGTATAACTATGGTCCGCTAGTATCAATAAAGCGGTTGTTTTCTGTACCAAGATGTTGTGTGTTTCCAGAAGACAAGGTCTTTGGGCTGGCAATGCAAGTTAAACCGGTCACTCTGATCCGGGGTGCCACACGGGTGCCGAGGGTGAAACCTCATAACGCACTCATGATGATAACTCTGTAGTGTAGCTATTTGGTCTTGGTCATCGAGGGTGATTCCTCTTTCTCCATTCCCGATACGACTCTGTCGCGCAACCCCTCAAGTGTGAAACTCGGGGGTGATTCCTCATAGTTCGCCTTGACGGACACATCGAGTGGAATTCGTCGGGGGTGATTCCTCGGGTTTTCCACCTTGACGTTTTGGACACACGGTTACATGGACTTTACTTGAGACCTTTGTGTAAGGCGGGCGGGCCCGGAGAGCACCCACGGGAGTTATTACGGTGGCGGCTAGCTGTTTAGTGGTATCACCCAGGAGGGGTGATAGCTCCGGACTTGTGCCGACAGCCGTCACTTCTGATAATAATGCACTAACAGATTTGGGTATTTGTTCTGAGTTGGCCTCTGGCCTTTACGCACTAACCGCCACGCGAGAATAGTTATGGGCCTCAGCGTCGTGGTATCAGCCGAAGCTTTGTCAGACGTCCAATTCAGCATTGCGGCATGGCCTGGTCGGCGCCCCACTGGAGGTGGCCTGGATCGCCCTGCGCGCAATGATCTGGAGTGCAACGGGCGATGGCCCATGACCCCGGAGCCCTTAGGATGTAGACTGGCGGGGACCTCTCTGCTGAGCGTAGGTAGGGCTGCGACGCGTTGATCTCCCGAGGCCGGGCATTGTCCCAACAGAGTGTGTCCGGCCAGAGATGATCGAGCATGTGGGTAACATGGTGCACCCCTGTAGGGAAGTTATCTATTCGAATAGCCGTGTCCACGGTAACGGACGTTCAGTCTTATATCCTGATCTATTATAAGTACGGGTGGATACTTGAGATATGTGTTGGATATGTGGCTGTGAGATTACTTTCTCGCAGGGAGTCGATGAAGGATCTCTAGGACGTTATTGCTACAACATGCTTGTTAATTATAAAATGCTATTCTGTATTTATGTTCTACTGCTTCAAGATGGTGTTTCCAGAAGATGCTTGAAGATGCTAGTATTCGATAGGCTAGACTTTTCCCCTCCTCTTCTGGCATTCTACAGTTAAGTCCACATATACAACTTACTCCTTTGATACTGATGCAAACTTAGTATAGATCTGATGCTTGCGAGTACTTTGGATAAGTACTCATGGTTGCTTTGCTTCCCCTTTTCCCCCTTCTTTCTTCTTTCTGGTTGTTACAACCAGATGGCGGATCCCAGGAGCCAGATGCCACCCCAGTCAACTACTACTACTACCCCGATGGAGCCTACTACTACGTGGAGACAGATGACGACCAGGAGTAGTTAGGAGGTCCCAGGCAGGAGGCCTTGCCTCTTCGATCATTGATGTTTGCGCTAGCATTCTTAACGCAAAACTTTTTTAACTTATGTCTGTACTCAGATATTGTTTCTTCCACTAACTCTATTGCTTTCAAGCTTCTGTATTCGAGCCCTCGAGGCCCCTAGCTTGTAATATGAAGCTTGTATTATTTTAATTTGTGTCTAGAGTTGTGTTGTGATATCTTCCTGTGAGTCCCTGATCTTGGTCGTACACATTTGCATGCATGGTTAGTGTACGGTCAAATTGGGGGGCGTCACAAGTTGGTATCAGAGCCGACTGCCTATAGGATCCCCCTTTCCAACTCCTTGGCCGAAGTTGAGTCTAGTCTTTGGAAAACTGTTTTACTAACATGGCTGTGTGGCTTATGGGCCCACATCGCCAATTGGGTGGTATTAGGATCTTTTACTCCTCAATCTTTACTCCGGGACTCTGAACTCTCTTCTATTCGGGTTAAACGAATTTACTAACTCAAACATTAGGATCCCGTGACCACATTCACCCCAAAGATGGATATAGCCATAGTTTTCCTTAGTATAGTAGTTTTGAATAGTGCACACTATGTCCTGATGTCTACAACGATGCATTCATAGTGTTTCCTTCACTATGCAAGTTTTATCATGAACGGTCACTAGTCTTAGCAAATGCTCAATGCTAAACTACTCCCGGTTACATTTTAGCAGGATGGTTGACGATCCACCACCTCCACCCTATATTGCCGCAATGATGCAGCAGTTTGAACTGAATTGTCAATTTATAACTGGAGTAATGGCTCAACTTCCAAACCAGAATGCTCATCAACGGCTTGCCCCAATAACACTACCAGAATTTGTGCGCCTCAACCCGTCCATTTTCCACAACTCCACCAATCCTATGGATGCCGATGATTGGCTTCGTGACATCCAGTTTGCGATGAAGTCAGCTAATGTTGCCCCTGCCAGTTACGTCACCTTTGCGACATTTCACTTGAAGGGTCCAGCTGCCCAATGGTGGGAAAGCCACATGGGTATGTTGCCTGCAGAAACTGTAACCACTTGGCAGGAATTTCAGTTAGCCTTCTGTGCACGGCACATTCCTCAAGGTCTGATGGAACAGAAGAAGGAGTTTCACAAACTCTCATAGGGCACAATGACTATGGACGAATATCAGAGGAAATTCCTTGAATTATCCCGCTATGCTGAGGATGACGTCGACCCTAACGCTCGTAAGCAGGAGAAATTCCATGAAGGATTGCGTACCGATATAAAGCTCGCACTTGTTGCTCATGATTGTGTAGACTTTGCGACATTGGTCAGCCAAGCTTTTCGAACTGAAACTGGTCTGACGGAGTACCAGGAGTCGCTCAAGCGTACTAGAGATGTAGGCCCATCCTCGGGCCAGCCTTCTCAGAAACGTCGAGTCCGGATCCCACACAATGTTCATCAGCGACCTGCTCCGACACCAAGGACGTCTTAGGTTGCACCTCGTCTGCCTCCGCCGCCGAGTCAACTAACTATTCAGGGTGGACAATCCAATAATGTGGCTCCTCCCCATAATGATGGCTTATGCCGCAAGTGTGGACAACCAGGGCACCTTGCTATCAACTGTCGCACGGGTCAGCCACAAAATGCTCCACGTCCTCATGTTGGTCGTAAGAAGGGCCGTCGAACCCATCATACCGGAAGTTGTAGTGCCGGACCACCTGCTATGACTGGTGGTCAAGTCACCCATGTCAAGATTGAAGAAGCTCGTGAGTCCCCAAAAATCGTGATGGGTACCCTTCGCGTTAATTTAGTGCCAGCTTCTGTTCTCTTTGATTCAGGAGCATCGCATGCCTTTGTGTCCCAACAATTTGCTCAGTTGCATGGGTTCGGTATGGAAAATTTTCCAACTCCTTTAGCGGTTCAATCTCCGGGATCCAAATGGCAAACCACAATGTTATGCCCTCGCAACCAAATCGAGATTGGAGGTCTACTATTGCCGTTTTCTCTCATAGTGCTCGGACCATCCAATATAGACATCATTCTTGGTATGGAATGGTTGACCGCCCATAATGCTTTGATTGATTGTGCTACCAGAACAGTTCAGCTCACTCACCCTTCTGGCCAAACAGTCCAATACTCAACCCAAACAGCGTAGGATGCCGAGAATCAGATATATGTTCTGAATGCATTGAATGCTTCACCTCTGGAAGGAATAGAGAACATTCTAGTGGTTTGTGATTTCAAAGATGTCTTTCCAGAAGAACTTCCCAGAATACCCCCTGCTAGAGCCGTTGAATTCATCATAGACTTGAAGCCGTGTACTACTCCTATTGCCAAGCGGCCATACAAGATGCCGCCGCATGAACTCCTTGAGCTTAAGGAGGAAAAATCGACACTTCACTTCGTCAGGGTTTTATCCGTCCAAATTCATCTGCTTGGGGAGCACCTTCTCTCTTTGTCAAGAAGAAGGATGGTACAAATCGTTTGGTCCAAGATTACCGACCTATGAACCAGGCAACAATTCAGAACAAGTATCCACTTCCCAGAATCAACGATCTGTATGATCAACTTGCTAGCTCCTCAGTATTCTCTAAACTTGATTTGAGGTTGGGTTACCACCAGATTCGGGTTCGTGAAGAGGATATTCCCAAGACCGCCTTTGTTACTCGCTATGGTTCTTACGAGTACACCGTCATGTCTTTCGGCTTGACCCACTACAACAAGAACCCTCCTCTAGCAACGCTTTTTTCCGTATCTAAAAGTCTATATATGCGTTGTTAGTGTATTTACCAACGGTTTGGGATGCGTTGCCTTATCCAGTGTTGCTAGCGCATAATGCAACGCTTATACTACCGTTGGTAAAAGGGACCGTTGCAAGAGTACAACAGATAAAATTGAGTTTTACAACACTTCTATATGTTGGTGCTTAATATACAAGAATCCAAATTTCACTGTTTGGCAACAAAGCATTTGCAACGCTTGAGGTGTTGGTACATATATAATGTTAATATTATTTTATATATATTGCCATCAATTAAACCAATGCTCCACATAATGGTGATAATAATGTATTGAATATGCTCCACACAGTGACAAAAAAATAAAAGAATATACTCACAAGAGGAAGAAATCGTATATTGGATAAAAATGTTGGATTACAATAGTAGATATTACAGAAGGAACATCATCCCAATGTGATGCATAATCTAAATATTTTCTTGACATCCCTACAACATAAGTAAAACTTAACTAAGGAACATCATCCAACAGGAACAACACCCCTACAACTTAACTAAACCTAAAAGCATCAATCTTCATCATCATGAACCGGAATATCATCATCATTGTAGTATACTTGTCACACACGCATATAATCATCCATATCTTCTGAATCTACAAAGAATATAACAAAATGATCTGTTAACACAATTAATTGACACGATGCAAGTAATGATAGAGCAAGGTTATTAGTCATGTGCAAATGTGGAATGCCATGCAATCTTTGTTATACATAACAAATTACTAGCATACATAGATGGAAATGCATTCATAACTTACCTCAAGTGTTGAGGGGTTCAGGTTACATACTTAAAATATATATGGCTAATATGGGAGTGTATGGCAGAAATCATTGCAGAAGTGTTAACATTTGCTTTGAATGCTTCCAGTGTTGAACATATCAAATGGGACAAAGATACACATTTTGTACAGCATGATATTTATTAGAGAAACACGAACCTGCACCAATTGTTGCCGTTCCTTTTCCCACTTCCTTATGAGATCCTTGTCCAAGCATGGGTAAAATATAACGGAGTACAAATAGACCTTCAGTTTGTGCTTGTAAACATAATTAAAACATTAGTTACAAACTAAGCTAGATACCATGGTAATTCGTGTTTGGGTAAAAAAATAAATTAGTCCAGACAAAATCATAGCTTATGCAATATAAATTGACAGCCAGAAGGACCTAAATATGAAAATGTTAAGTAATGATGGAGAGACATGCTTACGGTTTCTCTGAAGCTACAGACTTTTCACACAGCACGATATATACGCACTGACCATGACTAATCACAACAACTCTTTAATTGGAGTGTGTACAATTTGCATAAGACATACAGCTAACGAAATTCAAAAAGCCTTGTACTGCTTCGGAACCACACATCATTACTCAGGATTTACACAATCCAGCATATTCTGGAAAGTAGCTTAATTACATTATTATGTTTTTTGCAAGTGGCTGTACTGAAATCCAAATAATGAAACTATAGGGGAACGATATACATGTTGTTAGAGGCAAATGTTTAGAATATTGCTCCCATAATAATGATTGTGTATGTATGTTTCATTTTATATTGAAACCCCATCAATCAATCTATGATGTAAACATGAACCTGTACAAATGAAGTATTCCTTGCTATTGGCATAACTTTTGCATCGTCAGTAGGATTGTAGTATAACGACCAAATAAACCAAGTAAAAGTTATGCACAACGTAACACATTATTTCAAGAAAGCTGGGAAGCTCATATGCTAAACATCACATTATAGAAAATGATGTAATGTCTTGGCATCATAGCTTATCTTAATGCTAAAACAGAAGATATATTAAATATACCAGGAAGTTAACTGGAGTTCTTGTGGGTGTACATACGAAATGACGTAAAGTCTGCAAATCCTGCATATGCAAAAATCAACTAATTAATTACTTTGGCGAGCATGGACTAAGATAGAAAATCAGATGTAAATTGAGCTATTAATATCAATAGTCAACTGGGTGGCTGGTGTTTCAGTTATTGACGTAGAAAATACAACCTCAAAGAAGGATTCCGTATTGCCACTGGAGGCCATGAAGACAACCCCCTCGTGACTCTTCTCCACTCCATACAGGGCATAACAGGGTCAACAACGGTGCTCATAGAAACACATATACCTAACCGATTACTTCTTCAGCTAATCTATATCAAGAAAATGCATTGTCTTTCACGAATAATTCAGTGCTCTAGCTAGCTACAAAACACATCATGAAATCTTGTGATAAAGGCTTACCCGCCAGGGTCAGGGCAGGAGTAACGGCCAATGATCCAGAACAGAGTTGGGGGGAGTTTAATCGCCTCCCTACCAAGCCGCTGTACTACTGCGCCGTAGCCTCGTTGCTCCCCATCTGCTTTATGGTATCGTCGCTGGACTGCCAATTCTTCTACAACAACCATCATGGCATTAATGCTTTATCAGCCTAGGGAGAGATATGGTAGATTGGAAGAAGAGAAGATTGAAAAGTTTGAGTCTTCGAATATTTGTTCCTAATAACAACATCAAATTGATCTCAGGCAGTAGGCACATATGCCCAAACAGTGGCAAATACTAACACAACCAGCAAAATAATGGCTCCTGATGTGCCACGGACCAGATCAGAGAGGATTGGACCAACTCACTTGAAGCCAGATCAGGAAGAGGATGAGGAATCTCCATGGCTGCTTTGTCCCGAGCAACAGCAAGAACGTCCACTAGCGATTCCTCCCTGCACATCTATAGGAGAAGAGAAGAGTAGAGGTTAGAGAAAGGGCGAGAGAGAGAGAGAGGACGAAGCACAGGGAGGGGACACACTCACGGGATTAGGTGAGGAAGACATGGCCTCCGGCACCAGAGCCGACGCGCGAAACCCTAGCCATGGGGAAGGGCCGCGGGTGGGATTTGGTGGCCGCGAGCGCCGCATCTAGCCGGATGGGAAAGCGTCGTGGTGGGAGCGGGCCTCGAGCTGTGCTTCGCTGTCGTGGGACTCGCCGGATGTTGCTTGAATCAGCCACCGCAGGGGGCACAACGAGGAGCCGCGTGACGATAGAGGGATGGGTGCGTGGGGGAAGCGGCGGATCCGGCGGCCTCCGATGCTTTGAGGTGGGAGGAGGCGGGCGGGAGGGGTGGCGGCGAGGTGGGTCGGAGGAAGGCGACGAGGTGGTGGGTGGCGGCGGTTTAGGAGAGATGAGGGGAATCGGGGGCTCTGTTCTTTTTTTTAGAATGGGAGCTCTGTTTTTAGGGTCGGGGCTCTGTTTTTTGCGCATCTCTCTCATCTTTTTTTTCATGTGTAGGGTCATCAGTCATGAGCTGTAAAAGTAAATTTGGAACGCATATCCTTCAACGCTTATATCCGTATCTATTGTGAATCTTACAACATATAGTTAAAATGTTGTAGAATTTGCGTTGCTTTATAGGGGGTATCCTTGTAGTGACCAATGCTCTAGCAACGTTCTCCCGATTAATGAATTATATATTCATGGAATACCTCGATAAGTTTGTCGTGGTTTATCTAGATGATATCCTTGTATATTCCAAGAACAAAGAAGAACATGCTGAAAACCTTCGTCTTGTTCTGGAAAAGCTTCGAGAGCATCAACTATATGCAAAGTATTCCAAGTGTGAATTCTGGCTTCCCGAAGTGGCCTATCTTGGGCATGTTATCTCCAAGGATGGTATTACCGTCAACCCCGAGAGAGCTCAGGCTATTCTCGATTGGACTCCTCCGAAGAATGTCAAACAAGTCAGAAGTTTTCTCGGACTCGCCAGCTATTGCCGTCGATTTGTCGAGAACTTCTCCAAGGTTGCCAAACCCCTGACTGGTCTGCTTCACAAAGGTGTCATGTTCGAATGGACGGAGAAGTGTTAGGAAAGTTTCCAGGGACTCAAAGACAAGCCGACTTCTGCCCCAGTGCTTGCTCCTCCAGATACTAAGAAGGATTTCGTCATTTACTGTGATGCTTCACATCAAGGATTAGGCTGTGTCCTAACGCAAGATCGCAGGGTGATTGCTTATGGCTCTCGTCAGTTGCGCCCTCACGAAGAGAACTATCCAGTTCATGACCTCGAGCTTGCTGCTGTCATATATGCACTAAAACAGTGGCGACATTACCTTCTTGGTAATCATTGCGAGATCTTCACCGACCACCAAAGTCTGAAGTATCTGTTTACTCAGCCAGACCTGAACCTCTATCAGCAGAGATGGATGGAGACTGTAGCTGATTTTGACTTGGGTATTTCTTATACACCGGGCAAGGCTAATGTAATGGCTGATGCCTTGAGCTGCAAGTCATATTGCAACCACCTCCAGGTTCATAAAGTTCAGCCCTCGCTTGTTGAAGAATTCAGGAAGCTGAACCTCCATATTGTTCCTCCTGGTGCACTCATACCCCTCCTCCAGAATTCCACAAGATGAACCTCCGTGTTGTTCCCCAGGGTACCCTTAATACCCTGGCAGTCGAACCAGATCTCGTGGACAGCATCAAGAGGCTGCAGAAATATGACTCTCAGGTTGAGAAGATTAAGCGCTACCTCGCAGAAGGAAGGCCCTCGTTCTTCACTGTTGAAGATGATGGCACCTTGTTCTTTAAAGGTCGCCTAGTGGTTCCTTCAAAAGGCAACCTGGATATGACTCAGAAGGTTATGAAAGAAGCTCATGATACGCCTCTGTCTATTCATCCAGGTAGCACCAAGATGTACCAAGACATTTGTCAGAGATTCTGGTGGTCAAATATGAAGCAAGATATTGCTCGCTATGTTGCAGAATGTGACGTTTGCCGTCGTATCAAAGGAGAACATCAAAGGCCTGCTGGAACTCTACAACCTATCTCTATTCCTGAATGGAAATGGGACCATGTCGAAATGGACTTTGTCACTGGTTTTCCCAAATCGCAAAAAGGTAATGATGCTATTCTTGTCGTCATTTAACAGTTTTCTAAAGTTGCACACTTCCTGGCCGTCAAAGAAACGATCACTGCTAGTCAGCCGGCAACTCTCTACATGTCCAGGGTTGTCTCACTCCACGGTATTCTATTGGTTATCAGCTCAGACCATGGCAGCTTATGCACTTCAAGATTCTGGGCAAGTTTACAAGAAGCAATGCGAACTCATCTATCTTTCAGCACTGCATTTCACCCTCAGTCGCTGGGACAAGTTGAACGCGTCAATCAAGTTCTCGAAGACATGCTTCGAGCTTGTGTTATTTCCTTCGGCAAGAAATGGGAGGAATCTCTACCGTATGGTGAGTTCTCTTATAACAGTAGCTATCGAGCTAGTCTGAAGATGGCTCCCTTTGAAGTGTTATATGGGCGAAAGTGTCGAACCCCTCTGAACTGGTCAGAAACTGGGGAATGTCCACTCTTCGTTCCGGATATTATCTAACACGCTAAAGAACAAGTCCGCGTCATTCCGAGAATCTCAAGACTGCCCAGTCACGTCAGAAAAGTCAGTATGACTGTCATCACCAAGACATGGTCTATCAACCTGGCGAAAAGGATTAGCTTCGAGTCACACCAATGAGGGATGCACACCACTTCGGGATCAATGGCAAACTAGCTCCTCGCTATATTGGTCCATTCACTATTCTCGAGAGACGTGGAAAAGTGGCATATCAGTTGGAACTTCCGTCGAACCTTTCTCAGGTTCACGATGTGTTTCACGTGTCACAACGCCGTCACAGTTTCAAGGACCCTATCCGAGCAGTGGATCATGAAGTGCTCGAGTTGCAACAAGACGTCTCCTATAAAGAGCATCCGGTTTGCATTCTCGACCAACCTGAACGCCGCACACATCAGAAGGCGATAAAGTTCCTCAAGGTCCAGTGGTTGCATCACTCTGAAGACGAAGCCACTTGGGAACACGAGGATCGTCTGTGTGAAGAATACCCCAAACTATTTCCATCTACCTCCTAAATCTCGGGACGAGATCTCTTGTAGTGGAGGAGAATTGTAACGCCCGGATAATTACGCTACAGTAATCCCACATTAATGATGCCTTGTGACCACTGTTACTGTTGCTAGTATCAGTTGATTCAAATCGGTTCGAATACAAATTTAAAATAAAAGTTTTCAAATGACAATACTAAAATGTGCATATCGGTGACAAATAATTCATAGGTAATATTGGTGAAGAAACCACATTTTTATAAAAGGTTTAGTTGCACTAAAATAATTAAAACAGTGGCGTTAACAATTAATTAAATGCATTTCCATTTATGGAAAATTCAAACAAACTCAAAAGCCTCCCAAATTAGCTCGTGTTAGTGCTAGATGATGCAAGTTATTTATGTGGCCAAGTCCCACATTTTTCAAGTTACATTTGTTAAAAAAATGCAAAAAGAAAAGAATAAATGTAAAACAGAAAAATTAATAAAGGGAAAACAAAACAAAACAAAAACTAAAAGGAACCGGCCTCCGCCTTGGGCCTTTGGCCCACTAGGCCACATGCCGGCCCAGCTCCTCCCCACCGTCCCCTTCCTGTGCTACAGGGAGCAGGGGGATCGTGGCGCCCATCCACCGGCGGTGGCCGAGCATGGCGGCCATCCACCCCCCTGGCGCCCCTAAACCCTAGCACACCCTCGCCCGACCCCATCCTTTTCCCCATAGCGCCCCTCCTAATCTACTCGAATTCGAGCTCAGAGCTCGACGCGGTGACCGAGCTCTTCGTCGTCGTTGCCGCGGCCACCGTTGACGCCGTCGCTCGGGAGCACATCCAGAAGGTCCTCCACGGTCGCCCTCGTACGCTTCGGGCATCGGTTCAAGCTGGGGTGCCGCGTAGCAGCCGCTATCGCCGTCTTCTTCGTTCGGTCGTCCTCATCTCGTCACCCGAGCCGCTTCTTCGGCCCCTCCCCGAGCAGGCTTTTGCATTTCTATAGGGCCGGTGAGCCCCCCGTCCATTCCCCCCTCGAATCCCATCTCTGCTCCCGTGCTCCGATGCGGTCGCCGTGCGCACCGCAAGACCCGGCCAAGCTAGATGCGCGCGCTCGCGCACCGCCGTCCCGTAACAGCGCTCGCCGCGCCCACCTCTAGCCGATGTCGCACCCACAGCCGCGCCCTGGCCACGCCTTCTCTGCCCCCGTCTCCGCTCGCCGCTACGCCTCCCGCTGCCCTACTTCGCCCCGTCCGCCTCGCACCATGGCTGCCGTCGCTGTCTGCCTCGCCGGTCGGGCTCGCCACGGCCCCGGCTAGCCGCGCCCAGGGCCGGCGCCCACGCTCGCCCCGCCTCCTCCTACCGACCGGCGCCACTCACTGCGCCACCGCTCTCCTAGCCGCCCTCGCGACCTACCGGCCCTGGCTGCTGGCACCGCGTCGGGTCCGGCCACTCGCCGCGGCCCCCGCGTCCTTGCCGCGCCTGGGTCTGCCCTTGCCGACGCCCACGCCCACGAGCCCGTCAGCCGCTAAGGCCATGTTGGCCAATGACCGCTGGGGCCGAGTCCCCTTAAAAAAGATTTAAAAAATAAAAAGAAATAATAAAAATAAAAATAATTTAATTAATTAATTAAGTATGCAAAACATTAATTAACCTGCTAAATAATCTGCATTAGTTAAACGTGTGTATGACAGGGGGGCCCACCCCCTGTTGACCAGTCAACTTTGACTGGTCAACTGGGACCCCTGGAGCCACATGTCAGGCTGTGTACACTTCTGTGTAGACAGTACTGTGTGCACTTAGCAATTTTGCTTTTAATTTCGAATTAATAATAATTTCAGAATATTAATAAAACTTTGAAAAATCATATAAAATAATTCGTAACTTGGATGAAAATGTTTTATATATGAAAGTTGCTCAGAATTTTGAGACGAATCCGAATACGTCGTGCGTTCGTCCGCCACACATACCTATCATAGCGAACATGGAACAATCCCCCTCTGGTTTGCTTATCCGAAAATGCCTAACGTCGGGAATGCTTTCCCGGGTGTTCCCCCCTTTATCGGTATCATGTAGTACTGCGTTAGAACACGCCTAGTACCGCTTATTTTCATGTCATGCATCTGTGTACTATGTATTTATTGTTTCTTCTCCCTCTTCTTCTCCGGTAGACCCCGAGACCGCTGCTGATGCCCCTGTGATCGACTATGTTGACGACGACATTCCTTCCGTTTCAGCAGAGCTTCCAGGCAAGCCCCCCTTTGACCATCCTGATATCGCCCATTCCATTCTCTCTCATGCTTGCATTAGATTTTGCTACTGTTATTGATTTATCATATTCTGATGCATAGCCTGCTTTTGTACCTGCTATTGTTACCTACATGTTATGCTAAACTGCTTAGTATAGGTTGGATAGTGATCCAACAGTGATCCCCACCTTGTCCTTGTTACCCCTGCTTCATCATCGACGACCCTAGCAACGTGATCGAAGACCGGAGCCTGACACTTCACATCACATCACACCCCCTTTGTTGCTCGATTCTGCAGACGTACTATCGGGTGCCGAGGGTGAAACCTCATAACACACTCATGATGATAACTCTGTAGTGTAGCTATTTGGTCGTGGTCATCGAGGGTGATTCCTCTTTCTCCATTCCTGATACGACTCTGTCGTGCAACCCCTCAAGTGTGAACCTCGGGGGTGATTCCTCATAGTTCGCCTTGACGGACACATCGAGTGGAATTCGCACTATAAGAAATATGTCAACTAGTGACCTTCTGTCAGTGACCCTAGAAGAATTGGTCATAGATCTATGAACATTTCAGACCAATTGGTCAAAAGCTGTTCGGGGGGCTCCAAACCCTAAACTATAACGACCATTTTGGTCAGAAAGGTCGTAATTTCCTTACACGAAATGGTCATAAAGCAGATAGCACTGGTCCGCTGCCTTATTTCTAGCTGGTCATGACCAATATAGATGGTCATAACCTTGTAAATTGTGGTGGGTTGCTACGACTCGGCGCCACCTCATCAGTTTTGCCTATGTGTCATGTCCATGTGGCAGTTTTTGCCCTAGGTTGTGAAGCAACCGATATTTCTGTCATTCCCAAAATTCCCCCAAAAATCTCATAAATTCTTTGGGTCATATCTTCGTCAAATATGTAAAAAACCTTCCTTGCCTAGTTCAAAAATAATTAAAAAAAATTCATTTTCCTATTCTGTTCAAAAAATCACTTTGTGAAGGAAGTACCACTTTGGCATGTCCAAATGGTATCCATTTTCAACAGTGCTTTCCTATGCCCAAATAACTATCCTCCACCAAATGCCAGCTCAATCCATTCATTATTTTGAGCCCAGCTTCAACATTTGTATTTATGTCCAGTGTGGTACTTTGCAAAGCAAGTACCACCTAGACTCCTCCTTTTGAGCTGAAAATTTGTGAAGACGGTCTTCTTAGTAACTGATCATCCTCAACCAAAACTCACGCCCATTAGCCATGTGCATTTCCCGTACCGCTAATCAAACACTTGGCTGCTAATTCATGTTTGAGCATCGATCGGTCTCCTCGTGAGAATCTTATGTTGTAATTTTCTTCCTAGCACCTACCTGGGGAGTGCCCAACACACTAGACATGCCTAGGCCTCCCAGAACACATGGCAACGCCACAATCACGCGATGACCACGTGGCGGGCATGCGAGTTTATGCGCTCTAGAGTTGGGGCCCTCGACCACCGCCCAAACCTCGACATATCGCCACCAAACCATATATTTATAATTAAATAGGTACTTATGTAACCAGAAATGATTTTTGGAAAAAAATAAATAGCAAACTATGAGGCATCTGCAGTTCAAATTTGACCCGCTTCCAACTGAATCGACGGAAATTTGTCTTTTTCACGAGAGGTGGATCAAAATTTTTTACACCCAACCATTTTGTCAATTGTGCATTAAATATGTCCTAGTATTTTGGAAAATTGATTTGGCCCAATTTTGCAACAATTATTTGGGAGGTCCTTCACAAAAAAACCTCGTTTTGGGCACTCGAAAAATGGAAAATGAATTTTTCGTCCAAAGAAAATGAAAACTCCCTTTGGCAATATTGTTTGCCATTCCAAGATGCACCCTTGTGCACAATATGAGATCATTTGAACAAACTATTCCATGAATGTGGCCATAGGATTGATCATTTGGCTTGAAAGCCATGAATATTCACGCATCATAGCTCATTTCTGAGAACACTTTTTTAAAAGAATTACCGTATTACAAGTTTATTATTTTTCCTGGTAACTTGGTCATATATAATGACATAATGCGAAGGTTTTCCAATTTTTTGAATTTTTTATGTCCGTTTCAAAATGCGGTTAAAACTGCGGGAATGACCGTTCCTAGCTAGTGGTTGAATCTTGGTATTTTTTTGGTGTTTCTCTGATTAAATAGATACTTATGTACCTAGAAATGATTTTTGTAAAAAATAAAGAGCAAACTACAAGGCAGCTATAGTTCAAATTTGACCCACTTCTAACTGAATCGGCCGAAATTTGTCTTTTACACGAGAGGTGGATCAAAACTTTTTACACTCAACCATTTTGTCAATTGTGCATTAAATATGGCCTAATATTTTAGAAAAATGATTTGGTCCAATTTTGCAACAATTATTTGGGAGGTCCTTCACAAAAAAACCTCCTTTTGGGCACTCGAAAAATGGAAAATGAATTTTTCATCCAAAGAAGTGAAAACTCCCTTAGGCAACATTGTTTGCCATTCCAAGATGCACCCTTGTGCACAATATGAGATAATTTGTACAAATTATGGCATGAATGTGGCCATAAGATTGATCATTTGGCTTGAAAGCCATGAATCTTCACGCATGATAGCTCATTTCTGAGAACACTTTTTTAAAATATTTTTTTCGGCGTTTCTCTGATTAAATAAATACTTATGTACCTAAAAATGATTTTTGGAAATAAAATACTAAACTATAACGTAACTGTTGTACAAATTTGACCCGGTTCCAGCTGAATCGGCGAAAATTTATTTAAATGGCCAAAAATAGCTAGTAGGATCGTAAATGCATACAAATTGGTGATCCTCCATAAAATGTGGTCTAAATTAATTGAAAATTTTAGTGATGCCACGTTGCAAAATAATTTTGGTAGCTGCTTCACAAAACCCCCTATTTTTAGCACTAAGAGATAATTTTAATAAATGCCTCATGTTTTGAACCAATCAGGAAGCAGCCCACGGATCACCCCCACTGTAGTCGATCTGAGCCGTCCACACTCTCCTCCCTCCCTCGATCCAGCGTCCCTCTCCCACCAACCTCACACCACTCACCCACCGCACACCACTCACCCACCGCACACCACTCACCCACCGAACACCACTCCTCCCCCCTCTCCCCCTCTCC
>LR738714.1:634750225-634779049 GCA_902687465.1 Secale cereale
CCGGAGCCCAAACCCTAACCCCTCTCCCCTTTCCCTCCATTCGACCGCCGCCGCCACCTACTGCGGCCGATCCCGCCGTGACCTCCCCTCCCCTCCCACCTTAAGCCGCTCCTCCTCGCCTTCGTGGACAACCACCTGCTCCGCCATTCGTGCCCGCGCGCCTGCTCCTCATCGCCTCGCTCCTCACCCGCGGATCGCAGAGCATCTCATGGCGTCCCCGGCGCGGCCAATCTCCGTCTCCGGCCCCTTCGGCTCCGCCGCCGACCTCGCCATCTTCTCCACTCCGACCACGACACGACGGGCGGATCCAGGCCGTGCGAGTGAGATGACGGCCAGATCCTCGATGGCGAGGACACGCAGCGGTCCCCGCCGGCCAAATCAGGTCTGTCTCCTCCC
This sequence comes from Secale cereale, assembly GCA_902687465.1. NCBI lineage: Eukaryota > Viridiplantae > Streptophyta > Magnoliopsida > Poales > Poaceae > Secale > Secale cereale. The sequence continues at coordinate 634,750,622 of LR738714.1, forward strand.
GCAGCTGAGTCGTTTTACTGGCGATTTGCCTCGCACGGCCACGACCTCTGACCCCTTCTCATTGATTTGTTCGGGCGGCCGCCTCTCCCACCATCGACGGCGCGTGCTCAACGCCGAGATCCGCCGCGCCAAGGCCAAGCTCCTCGAGGAGGATCACCCAAGCTACATGGCAGCCACAGCCCCCCCCACCAGCGAATCTTCTCCAGCCCCGGACGTCCCCACCAGCGAAGGCGGCGTCCTCACGCGGATTCGCGTCATCCTCCCAAAGCAGTCGTCCTTGGCGAGCCCTCCTAGTGGCCAGAGGAGGTGGAGGAGCACTTCGCCCCTGCATCCTCTCCCCTAGCGCGTGGGCCGGTGGCTGCTTCCTTTTTCCTGCCTAGCGAACGGGGTGAGATTCCCCTCTCTACCTTCAGATCCAAATCAAAGTTTGTTCAACTGTGTATGTACGTGCAATGCTCAGATTTGCTTTTCAGCACTCGAAATCCGCTTGTCTAGCTTCAACCTATCTTGCTTTGCTATGAATATTCCTTTGGGATGACTAAAACTGAATCTATACTAGCCTATCTCTGCTATGTTCCATCCACTATATCTGTTTAACCAACCTGATCCTCCAAACATAAAAGCTCAAGTGTGTACTGATTTAATTTAATTTAGTACACAGGCAGTATAACTGTTAGTCGAAACCATGAATTACCCTACCGTTAGTCTGGTTACCTTGACCATAAAAGCTAGTTAGTGCAGCAGCTAGCCAGCATTAGGAACACTGAATCTTGAGATATTTGGCTCTGAATTTGTTTTCATCCGAACCATGAGCTTTATAGAAATGATTGGCAAATGATAGTAAGATGAGTGCTTTCTTTGCAATATTTTGTATGGTCATCTTGTACACACAGAGATTTTGTATGCACCGCTACCTGATGATCTATACATTTCACATATGGGTCCTATCTTTGAAGCTCTACAATGCTTTACAGGCATCAACATGACCTCCTAGTGGGTACCCGTGGCCGACCGCAACCACGACTAGGGTACGGAAACAAGGACATCTCCCCAACTTGTCGAAGCTCGACAGCGGCCTTCCCGGATCTAGGCCATATCGGGTCATCGCTACCCCTTATTCTTCCCTCCTGTAATTTTGTTGATAGCCTATAATTTAGTGTTATGCACCCCTAGCATGCAACTATATGCTTTGGCATTTGTGATTCTGTGAACAACCAGTGATGCTGCTGCTGCTGTTGTACACGATAAATGTTGTGATTCTATGCACAACCCGTGATTCTGTGCACTATAAAATTTAGCTCACTTTCTTAATGTGATGCTGCTGCTGTACACCATAATTACTGAACATTTGTTAACACTCCAAAAATGCAGTATTTTCTACTAGCCTATTAGTGTTAGCAGTATTTGCTGCTAGATTATTTAAAATTAACTGAAACTATTCCTTTAATGCTTGCGTAAACTTTTTTAAAGATGAATTGGAGTACTCCTTTATTGAAGGTTTTGTGTAGTCTATTGCTTGCATCAGGTGACATCCATTAATCTCTCACTTAGGTGAATCTATAATTTTGTTAGAATTCAACCTTTTGTGAATTCTGGACTTTTCTTTTGTGATAATCTAATGATGTTAGATGCCTACTGGTTGCTGTATATGGGCAAGATGAATTGAATCATGTTGTTTTCTTTTTGATGTACACACATGCAGATGATTGACACTCATGAACAGCAAGCAACCATACTAGTTACTACCTAGGTGTTCCAGAGATTGTTGTATTATTTATGTTCTTTTTACTCCCAGAATTATTATGCGCTCATAATGTCATCACATTGCCTGTTTTTCTTGCTGCATACATGTAGCTCAAGCAGCGTACTTCTGTGTTTGCTTAGGCGGATAATTACTAAGTGATTATAATTAATGTGTACTTGTGAATTCTAAGCTTATATTGGTGTCGTGCGATCATGTTCTAATTAATGCGTATAGTCCAAGCACTTGAACTGTCTAAATGCATGCACACAAGTTAAGTTATCTTTTGAGAAATTGCTGGTGCATTTTGTGATGTTATTGTATGTGCTTTGACTAGTAATGTTAGAGCTTGCCTATTGAATGGATGGCCGTTGTAGTAGAATATCATTGTTGTTTTAGGTGCAGTGTGTTGCGGTGAGGTTACAAGACCTCCACTTCATGCATATTCATAGTCTTTGTTTTCTTGTATGAATAAAAAAGCATGGTACTAGCTGGATTTGTGTTATCATTCTATATACATAACTGTCCTTTTTTGAATTGGATGTTTATAATATATTGGCTCCATTTGTTCTGAATCTTCTCAGCTTATTCATGTAACAGGGGGCATGTTGCTATTCTGTTTGCCCAGTCCTGAATATGGTTGTCTGGTGAATTCGGCATATGATCGCTATCGAAGGAGCTCCATGCTGAAGAAGAAAACACTTGTAGAGCTTATGAAGTATCTAGTTGTTACCTTATAGAGCTTGTAATTGTGATTGCTATACCTGTAGAGCTTTTATCGTTATTCCACTTGTAGAGCTTGTAAAGTTTTTGTTAGAGCTTGTATTACGTGTTATTTGGAGAGCAGGAGCTGCATGAATCTGGCTAATATAATTTGAAGTATTACATGTGTTTTCTGTCATTGCAATTTGAATACCGCCAATTTAAATACCAGTTATTTATTTACTGTTAAATTGAAATATGAATAATATGACCCTGACAGGTGGGATCCATGTGACAAGTGGACCCCTTTTTATATAAAAGAAGAAAAATAAAAATTGTTGAGAAAAAAGGCCTGGCCCAAAAATAAAAAGGCTATAATGTTGGGCCTGGCCCATGTGGCTGTCCAGAATTAATAGGGAAAAATATATATAAAAGGCCGAATTATTGGGCTCGGCCCATGTAAAACAACGAATTAGACCGGGCTGATTCTTGTGCCACATCAGGTTGCCACGTCGGATGCCTACGTGGCCCGGGGAGGCTGCTAGTCACCAAAACAAGGCAGTAGGCATATTTTGGTCGTAAACGTCTATGACCTTCTCACAGAGAAGGTCGTTAATTTCAGTTTACGACCGCCAGCTTTTGACCATCTGTTTTTGGTCACAAAAAGGTCACAAATGGAAAATAATGACCATTCAGTGACCAATAGTCAAGGTCACAAGTTGAAATATTTCTTGTAGTGTCGTCGGGGGTGATTCCTCGGGTTTTCCACCATGATGTTTTGGACAGACGGTTACATGGACTTTACTTGAGATGTTTGTGGAAGGCGGGCGGGCCCGGAGAGCACCCGCGGGAGTTCTTATGGTGGCGGCTGGCTGTTTAGCGGTATCACCCAGTAGGGGTGATAGCTTCGGACTTGTCCCGACAGCCGTCACTACTGCCAATAATGCACTAACAGATTTGAGTATTTGTTCTGAGTTGGCCTTTGGCCTTTACGCACTAACCGCCACGCGAGAATAGTTATGGGCCTCGGCATCGTGGTATCAGCCGAAGCTTTGTCAGACATCCAGTTCAGCGTTGCGGCACGGCCTGGTCGGCGCCCCAGTGGAGGTGGCCTGGGTCGCCCTGCGCGCAACGATCCGGAGTGCAACGGGCGATGGCCCATGACCCCGGAGCGCTTAGGATGTAAACCGGCGGGGACCTCTCTGCTGAGCCTAGGTAGGGCTGCGACGTGTTGATCTCCCGAGGCTGGGCATTGTCCCAACAGAGTGTGTACGGCCAGAGATGATCGAGCGTGAGGGTAACTTGGTGCACACCTGCATGGAAGTTATCTATTCGAATAGCCGTGTCCACAGTAACAGACGTTCAGTCTTATATCCTGATCTATTATAACTACAAATGGATACTCGAGATATGTGTTGGATATGTGGCCGCGAGATTACTTTCTCGCAGGGAGTCGAGGAAGGATCTCTAGGCCGTTATTACTACAACATGCTTGTTAATTATAAAATGCTATTCTGTATTTGTCTTCTACTACTTCAAGATGGTGTTTCCAGAAGATGCTTGAAGATGCTAGTCTTCGATAGGCTAGGCTTTTCCCCTCCTCTTCTGGCATTTTGCAGTTCAGTCAACATATACAGCTTACTCCTTTCATACTGATGCATACTTAGTATAGATCTGATGTTTGCGAGTACTTTGGATGAGTACTCACGGTTGCTTTGCTTCCCCTTTTCCCCCTTCTTTCTTGTTTCTGGTTATTACAACCAGATGGCGGATCCCAGGAGCCAGATGCCACCCCAGTCGACTACTACTACTACCCCGATGGAGCCTACTACTACGTGGAGACTGATACGTCCAAAACGTATCTATAATTTCTGCTTGCTCCATGCCACTTTTGGGTGATATTGCTATGATATTCATACACTTCCATACACTTTTGATCATATTTGGACTAACTTACTAATCCAGTGCACCCCAGTGCCAGTTTCTGTTTTCGGCTGTTTTTGTATTTCAGCTTTTAACGTTTCGAGAACTGCCCAGAAAAATCCATAAAAATTATATAAAAAATCAGCGATACGGAAACAACACTGCGTCCGAAGGGCAGCCTGGGGGGGCCACCAGGGCTCCAGGCGCCCTGGCGGCCCGCCCCCCCTGGGCCGCGCCGGGGGGCGCCTGGGCCCCCCGAAGCCCGTCCGGTGCCCCCCTTTGGCATATATTTAGAGGGACCTCCGAAACCCTCAGAACAGGAACTCTTTTCGTGATCCCATCTCTGTTCCGCCGCCGCCGCCGCTTCCAAGATCGGGAGCACCAGGAGAACTCTTCCCGGCACACTGCCGGAGGGGAGGATCACCACCGGGAGCTTCTCCACCACCATGGACGCCTCCCGGATGACTCGTGAGTAGTCTCCCTTGGACCATGAGTCCATGACCAGTAGCTATGTGATGTTCTCCTCCCGTTCTTGTGCTTCACTAATTAGTCCTCGTGAGCTGCCCTACATGATCGAGGCACCTATGTAATCCTTATGCTGTTGCTATGTTGAGTTTGCTGGGATCCGATGGATTATGAGATTATGTTCAGATTGATCTTGAGTAATATATTTGATTCACCTCTTTTATATTTTAGTTCATAAGTAATTCTTGCATGTTCTCCGTTGTTATTTATTGCTTTGGCCGAGTAATAGGTAGTGACTCCAAGAGGGAACGTTATGCTCGATTGTGGTTTCATGCCCCTCGATGACTGGCTTGAGTGACAGAAACATGAGTCTAGGGGATGTGTTGTTGCCACAAGGGGGAAAACAACGGTGCTTGTGCCCGTGGGTGCAAGGATTGTTTACTTTACGCAAAGTTCTTTTAATGCAGTTGTTTGTTGCATTGAGTTTACACTATGGGTGGGACTCGCAACTTAATACCAGCGAGATGTTCTGGATAGATATCTCAAGGTGGATGATTAGTAGTAGATATTGATGGATTTCGGTCTACTTACTTTGGCGTACCGCCCATGCTTTGAACCTCAACCTTTCTTGCAATGTAGTCAGCATTGGTTTGCGTTCGTGGTCCTGTCAATTGCCCAGCTGTAATTTGTTTACCTCACATAGCTGTTTTATCGTCTTTTGGGAGAGAGACATCACTAGTGAACATCATGAGACTCCGGTCCATATTACCATCATTGATCACATCCACTATTTACTTTCCGTTATTACTTACTATTGCAAAAACTATCTATCACTACTATCATTGCTTTTAACCCTTTGTGAACTACAAGGCCGGAGAGATTGACAACCTCTCTGTACTCGTTGGGAGCAAAGTTATTTGTATCTGTGTGCAGGTCCACGTTGATTGCTACTAATCTGGCGCCGTAGCAATTGACACCTACTTGTTGAACCTAGGAGTCTCTGGGGATTCGATCCTTAGTATCTTTGCTAAGGGGAAACACTTCTACTTACTGCATCTTACACCTTCCACTTGGGGTAACCAACGAGGGGTTCGAGGCCCATCAAGGAGTATTTTCTGGCGCCGTTGCCGGGGACTCCACTCTTCAGGATAGGGAAGTTGCATGCTATCTTTTACCTTTGCTTTTTAGTCTTGTTAGTTTACCTTTCATTTTTGTTTTAGTACCTTTTTAATCAAAAATCACAAAAATAGTTATCTTGTTCTTTAGTTATCATTATGTCGGGTCCTTTTGTCTTTGACGAGGCAGAAGTTCTCACCTTTAAACAAAGAGGTGGGGAAAGTTTGAAAGATGCTTGGTATAGAATTAATGATTCACAAAAAAGAGCCACCAAGAAGCAACCTACTACTATCTTGCTTAGAAATTTTTATGTCGGAATTACTTCTTGGAATAGGTTTATTCTAGATACTGCTATCAATGGAAATTTCCTAGAGGCCCCAGTTTGGGAGTCCCTTAGTATTATTGAAAATCTTGTTGGGAGCCCCCCTGTTGTTAGCATTCGAGAGGACATCACCCTAGCTCACATTATGAAAAAACTTGAAAAAATAGAGCTAGAGATGCCAAGCACTAATAAGATGAATGAGTTGGATCGAAAGATTCAAGGGAATTTGAATATACTTGATAGCTCCATGCATAAAATTTTCAAAATTTTGGAGACCGTCAAATTCCATGATTCTGACTCTTCTAGGATGGACAAGATTGAGGAAATATTTGATACCTTAGGAACTACTTTCTCCTCGATCAAAACCGAAAAGGTAGAAACTCCGGCAAAGAGGGAGCCTAAGTTCGTTCACGTTCCAAAGGCTCCCCGTTCTAAAAGCAATCCACCTATTGCCAAAGGGGTTGAAACTGTAAAGACTTTGGAAGAAACACCTATCGTTGATGAATTTATAAATGAATCTTCCTTTGACTTTTATCCTTTTGGTCTTCTACCTAGAAGTATCTCTATGAGGCCTTTATTCGAGAGTCCTCTTAAGACTAGTTGTATTATTGAAGAGCTTTTTGATGATGGTTCAATTGATACAACTTGATCTATGGATTATGCCTAGCTTAAAGGCATAAAAGAAAGCGCTTTTGGGAGGCAGCCCACATGAATAAATTTTTATTTTTGTTGTATCTTGATGTTGTTTACTGCTGTAGCATCATCATTGTATCTTTACTTTTCATATTTGTGCCAAGTATAGCCTCCGATTGCTAGAAAGTTCAAAAGTTGTGAGGTGCTGTCCAGGAAACAGATTCTGTCCTTGGATAGAAAAATTCGTATAAAATCACCAGATCATCTTTTTGGTCTGAATTTTTTCGACAGCGTTCTCTATATAATTGTCTTTCGTGCGTCAGTTCTGAGTTTTTTGATTTGAGTTGCAGAAGTATCCCGAACAGATCAATTACTGCCTGCTGTTCTGTTTTTCACAGATTCTGTCCTGTTTTGCCTTACCTTCACTTTGCAAATTAAGAACTTGTTTTTTCTTTGCAAAAACCTTTTGGCAATCTTGAGAAACAGTATAACTTAAAGAATATCCTTATTTCCAGCAAGGTATAATTATTTTATTAAGGGTACTAACCTCGCTAATCAGATTATGATGAGTTATGTATGAAGGGAGTTTTCAAGTGTGCGAGGGAAGATGACAAAAAGATTCAGGAGTGTCAAGCGCTCAAGCTTGGGGATGCCCCCGTGCACCCCCAAGAGATATTCAAGGAGACTCAAGCGTCTAAGCTTGGGGATGCCCCCGTGCATCCCCTTCTCCATCAACATTATCAGTTCGTCTTTCGTTTCGCTATATTTTTATCACTTCATGTGTTATGTGCTATGCTTGGAGCGTCTTGCTATTAGTTTTCTTTTTAGTTTTTCATAACGAGTCGGAACCCAGCATTCCTTTATGTGGGAGAGAAACACGCTCCACTTCTACCTAGAACATAACATAGAATTTTCATGGCTATCTATGCTGTGTGTGTTCTTTGTCTTTTTAATAGCTACTATCGTGCTCTGCTCTTAGTATTCATGCTTATCTTTTCAAGAGCTTTTATTTAGTTGGTTGCTTGAACTCTCTTTAATTACCATGCTCACCTTATTAAGAGAGTTTGCTTCCGTTGCATTGGTTAATGTGTCTATGATAAAGATGCTACTTGCATGATGGTGCTTAGTAGTTCAGGTTTTCTTATGGTTAATCTCAAAGAGCCGGGGGGGGGGGTTCCCAATGTGTTATTGGAGTACCAACTTGGTTTGTTTGCCTATGATGTGGTATGGTTTAGTAATATCTTCCTTAGAGAATTTATTTTGATTGACTTGGCGTATGCTCACGCATATTCAAGACTGTAAAGAAAGCCTGTCAAGCCTTGATGATCTTTTGTTTCTGAGTAGTGATATAACTACCATGCCTGATTCAATATTGCTTTGTCGCTCTGCATGATTATGACCGTCATTGCTCTCTTAGTTGGTCGCTCCCAGTGTTTTGCTAACCTCCACCTGTACTAAGCAAACTAACCATGCAATACATAGCTCATGGGAAAGTAGCCTAAAAACTATTGTGGTAAAGAATATGTTGCCTATGTATCTTATTTCTTATGAGTTGCTTGCTGAGCGGTAACCATGTTTCTGGGGACGCCATCAACTGTCACACTTTTGTTGAATATCATGTGAGTTGCTATGCATGTTCGTCTTGTCTGAAGTAAGGGTGATTTGCCGTGGGTTGAATTAATATGCATATTGTTAGAGAAGAACATTGGGCCGCCAACCAAAGCCATACATCATGGTGGAAGTTTTAGCTTGGACCTTAATCCTCAATCTCTCATGAGAATATGCTTATGCATTAAAGAGGAGTCCATCATCTATTTTCTATGTTGTCCCGGTATGGATGTCCTCAAGTTGAGATCTATCAAAAACGAGAAATCAAATGCGATCTATCTCCTTGGACCTTTGTACAGGTGGCATAGAGGTACCCCTTTGCGACACTTGGTTGAAACATATGCAATGCAATGATAACCCATGGGAATCCGAGCTAATTAGGACAAGGAGTGAGCACTATTAGTATTCGATGCATGAGGCTTGCAACTTATAGTATGTTCTATGCATGACACATATGAACTACTACTACCGTTGACACAATTGCTTCCATGTTCTCAAAATAAAAAGCTCTAGCACTTCAAGCACCAACTACTGAGAGCATGATTGTCATTCTGAGTGTAATGTGCATTGTCCCAAAGTAGCATTGTCTTTTGCATGATTGTGATATCGTTATTTCTGAAATGATTGTATCTAGTCATCACTTAAACCTTGAAGGTGCCCTTGCATTTATGTTTTGCGTCACTAAAGGGGGCAAGCTAGATATCACTTTATCATATTTGCACATCATGTTCATTGCAAATCTTTTTGATGTTTCAGTTGCATATTGTAAAACTTTCAGTCATTTGTGATTTTCTCTTGAGACAACTTAATTACTATAGAATCATTGTCCCAGTAAGCTTTTGTCATATGACTATGAAAAAGTCCTATATGGTTAATAGCATGTCACCACAGAAATTATTCTTGTTATCATTTACCTACTCGAGGACGAGCAGGAATTAAGCTTGGGGATGTTGATACGTCCAAAATGTATCTATAATTTCTGCTTGCTCCATGCCACTTGTGGGTGATATTGCTATGATATTCATACACTTCCATACACTTTTGATCATATTTGGACTAACTAACTAATCCAGTGCACCCCAGTGCCAGTTTCTGTTTTCGGCTGTTTTTGTATTTCAGGTTTTCACGTTTCGAGAACTGCCGAGAAAAATCCAGAAAAATTATATAAAAATTCAGCGATACGGAAACAACACTGCGTCCGAAGGGCAGCCTGGGGGGGGCCCACCAGGGCTCCAGGCGCCCTGGCGGCGCGCCCCCCCCCTGGGCCGCGCCGGGGGGGCGCCTGGGCCCCCCGAAGCCCGTCCGGTGCCCCCCTTTGGCATATATTTAGAGGGACCTCCGAAACCCTCAGAACAGGAACTCTTTTCGCGATCCCATCTCTGTTCCGCCGCCGCCGCCGCTTCCAAGATCGGGAGCACCAGGAGAACTCTTCCCGGCACCCTGCCGGAGGGGAGGATCACCACCGGGAGCTTCTCCACCACCATGGACGCCTCCCGGATAACTCGTGAGTAGTCTCCCTTGGACCTTGAGTCCATGACCAGTAGCTATGTGATGTTCTCCTCCCGTTCTTGTGCTTCACTAATTAGTCCTCTTGAGCTGCCATACATGATCGAGGCACCTATGTAATCCTTATGCTGTTGCTATGTTGAGTTTGCTGGGATCCGATGGATTATGAGATTATGTTCAGATTGATCTTGAGTAATATATTTGATTCACCTCTTTTATATTTTAGTTCATAAGTAATTCTTGCATGTTCTCCGTTGTTATTTATTGCTTTGGCCGAGTAATAGGTAGTGACTCCAAGAGGGAACGTTATGCTCGATTGTGGGTTCATGCCCCTCGATGACTGGCTTGAGTGACAAAAACATGAGTCTAGGGGATGTGTTTTTGCCACAAGGGGGAAAACAACGGTGCTTGTGCCCGCGGGTGCAAGGATTGTTTACTTTACGCAAAGTTCTTTTAATGCAGTTGTCTGTTGCATTGAGTTTACACTATGGGTGGGACTCGCAACTTAATACCAGCGAGATGTTCTGGATAGATATCTCAAGGTGGATGATTAGTAGTAGATATTGATGGATTTCGGTCTACTTACTTTGGCGTACCGCCCATGCTTTGAACCTCAACCTTTCTTGCAATGTAGTCAGCATTGGTTTGCGTTCGTGGTCCTGTCAATTGCCCAGCTGTAATTTGTTTACCTCACATAGCTGTTTTATCGTCTTTTGGGAGAGAGACATCACTAGTGAACATCATGAGACTCCGGTCCATATTACCATCATTGATCACATCCACTATTTACTTTCCGTTATTACTTACTATTGCAAAAACTATCTATCACTACTATCATTGCTTTTAACCCTTTGTGAACTACAAGGCCGGAGAGATTGACAACCTCTGTGTACTCATTGGGAGCAAAGTTATTTGTATCTGTGTGCAGGTCCACGTTGATTGCTACTAATCTGGCGCCGTAGCAATTGACACCTACTTGTTGAACCTAGGAGTCTCTGGGGATTCGATCCTTGGTATCTTTGCTAAGGGAAAACACTTCTACTTACCGCATCTTACACCTTCCACTTGGGGTAACCAACGAGGGGTTCGAGGCCCATCAGAGACAGCTGACGACCATGAGTAGTTAGGAGGTCCCAGGCAGGAGGCCTTGCCTCTTCGATCGTTGATGTTTGTGCTAGCCTTCTTAACGCAAACCTTGTTTAACTTATGTCAGTACTCAGATATTGTTGCTTCCGCTAACTCTGTTGCTTTCAAGCTTCTGTATTCGAGCCCTCGAGGCCCCTGGCTTTTAATATGAAGCTTGTATTATTTTAATTTGTGTCTAGAGTTGTGTTGTGATATCTTCCCGTGAGTCCCTGATCTTGGTCGTACACATTTGCGTGCATGGTTAGTGTACGGTCAAATCGGGGGCGTCACAAGGCCTAACCTAGATACCCTACCCAAGGTCACTGCCCTAAAAGCTCAAAAGACATTCCAAAGATGACAGAAGCCGCCGACTAATATGGCCAAACACAGAGCAATCCACTCGACGACATACTTCACTCGGATAACTCAACTCCATTCGGAAGGATGAAGACACTTGACCGTACAGAAACCACTCGACTCCCGGATGTCAAAGGTCTCGAAAGGCTAGCAACGGTCGTGCATTCAATCCGCATTAATGATAGCCTTTATTATCCTTTATTTCAGGCGTTATCAGTAACGTCCTGCCTTTATGTACATTGAACCCTCTCTAATGTGGGGTGGCTAGGGTCCTGGCGCACTCTATATAAGCCACCACCCTCCTCCGGTACAAGGGTTCACACCCCCTGTAACACATACACACATACATATTCCAGTCGACCGCCTCCGGGAACCGAGACGTAGGGCTGTTACTTCCTCCGAGAAGGGCCTGAACTCGTAAACACCTTGTGTACAATCTCACCGTACCTAGGATCTTGCCTCCTCCTGCGTACCCCCTATTCTTACTGTCAGACTTAGAACCACGACAGTTGGTGCCCACCTTGGGGAAGGTGTCTTAGCGACTTTCGGTGAGGTTGCAAGTTTTCCCCCGATCTCCATCATCATGGTACCCAGCGGCAGTCTGGTGTTAGGCCGCGAGATTTGACTCGGCACGCTCGTCTTCATCGCCGACGAATCCGCTTGGCTCTAGGAGGCCACCCTCGACGTCGAGGCACTTCCCGTCTGCGGGGCAGCGCACTTCCGCGCTAGTGCCCGCGGCGTCCTTCCCGACAGCCGTCGACTCAATACCGGTCGGCTCCTTCATCGTCTGTCATCCCCGCTGGCCGTCGCCGCAAGCGATCCGGTCGGTCGCGGCTCCAGCGGTGGGTGAAGCACGCGGTGGCCCGCCAGAAGGCCACCCCCCAAGTTGCGGCCATCGAGGCCGACGAGTACCATTACAGGCCGGTCGACCTGTCGACTGGCTCCGTAGACACGCTTTCCGAGTGCGGGAGCAGTGACCCTGCAGCAGAGGTCCTCATGGTCGACGCATGGCGTAGTCCACCGGGGTACACTCGTGGCAGGAACGGCGGCATCGACGATGGTCAGTCATACGACCACGACGGGTACATACCCTAGCCCCTCACTGCCGAGCAAAGGGAAGAGCGCTGCCGCCGCAACGAAGATGCACTTTACACCCCCATCTTGGGAGATACTCCAGAAGCTCGAGCTCTGGAGGCCACGCGCTTTGCCACCGTGGCCGAGTGCGCACGGCTGGAAAACCTTCAGCGTTCGCTCGACGATCGAGCCCGTTGATTGATTCCTGTATCCAGTCGTGGGCCGCGGCAACCGTTCCTGCGCGAACCCCAGGTATTCCGAACACCGATCTAGAACCTCGCAGCTGTGGCCCGCATCATAGATTTGATCCAGCCGTCTTAGTCGGAGGCTGGGAGAGGCTTGCAGCAGATTCGGGCGCTGATCCGGACAGCTGGAGAGCAGAATGCGGCCATTTCCTAGTCGCGCAATAGGATTCACAGCAGATCAGTGGTGGCGGACACCGTCTGGTCGGCCCATAGCCCAAGATCGCCTCCACGACGTGAGGGTCGTGGGCCCCGTCAAGAGCATCACCTGGGTCGGAACGATGATCAGTACTAATGTCGACTCGGTCACAATGATCGCCGTCGAGTGCCTACGCCTCCCCTGGGAAGCGGATCTTACTGGCCCCGATGACATGACGGCAGGCGTCTGCGTGCCGACGAGTGAAGGATCCCCACAGATCCCCGAAGACCCGGCTTCGATGCGAGATCTATTCTCGTGCAAGGCCTGGTCGACGGGAATAGAGCGTATAGAGAAGGACAAGGCAGAGACCGTCCGAGTGGCAGCAGAGCGTCTGTCTCTGGGCCCGAGTGTTTCAGCAACGCCATCAGGGCCGCCGAGATTCCCCCCAACTTCAGATTGGCAGCGGGAGTGAGCAAGTTCACCAGCGAGTCAAAGCCGGACACTTGGCTGGAAGATTACCGAGTAGCTGTGCAGATTGGTGGTGGCAATGATGATGTGGCTATGAAGCACCTCCCCCTGATGTTGGGCGGCTCGGTCAGAGCTTGGCTGAATCAGTTGGCCCCTGGGAGCATTTTCAGCTGGGAGGAGTTGGCCTGAGTGTTTGTCAAGACTTTCGAGGGCACCTGCAAACGACCCGCCGGATTGGCAGAATTACAGCATTGCGTTCAGAAACCGAATGAGACCTTGAGGGATTAAATCCAGAGGTGGACCACTTTGCATCATACGGTGGAGAACGTGTCCGAGCATCAGGCAGTCTGCGCCTTCAAAGAGGGTGTACGGTACAGAGAGCCGAACCCGAAGTTCGGTCGGACAGGAGATATGTCTTTGACTCGGATGATGGAGATAGCCAGTCGGTATGCTAACGGGGAAGAAGCAGACCGACTCCGTAGTGGCAAGAAAACAGTTGGCCAAGATGATCAGAATTGCAAAAGGATGCCGAAGCGCAAAGCAGAGCCCGCAGTTCCAGGAGAGGCTGCAGTTGTTACCCAGGGAAAAGGTAAAGGGAAACCTAAAGGCCCTTGGATCCCCATGAAAGTGAAATACCAAGCAGGGAATGACGTACTTGATTTACCGTGCCCTATTCACACGAAGAAGGATGAAGAGGGGGATTTGATTTACCCCAAACATACCACTCGACAATGTCGACTCATGATTCAGAACTTCCAAAAGGACCAGCCCGCTGAGAAGGAGAAAGAGTCCGAAGAGACCGAGGACAAGGAAGGTGATGGAGGTTACCCCCAGATCAACTCCATCTTGATGACTTTTGCTGATGTTGAAAGCAAGATTCGACTGAAAGTTATCAACAGAGAAGTCAACATGGTTGCTCCGGCAACAACGACGTACCTAAGTGGTCTAAGACCCCCATTACATTCGACCAATCAGACCACCCCGCACACATTGCTATCCCTGGGCGGCAAGCGTTGGTGGTCGACCCAGTTGTTGATGGTACGCGATTGACTAAAGTCCTGATGGATGGCGGCAATGGTCTAAATATCCTGTACGCTGAAACCCTCCGGGGGATGGGCATTCCGATGTCCAAGCCGAGTGAGAGCAACATGATATTTCACGGGGTCATCCCCGGAAAGAAGGCCAACTCACTTGGTCAGATCACCCTTGATGTGGTTTTCGGCGATTCGACGCACTACCGCAAAGAAAAGTTGACATTTGAGGTAGTGGACTTCCACAGTGCTTACCATGTGATTTTGGGCAGGCCCGCCTATGCCCGTTTCATGGCTCGACCATGTTACATGTACCTCAAATTGAAGATTCCAGGACCCAAAGGCGTGATCACTATCACTGGAGATCGGCAGAAGGCAGAAGAATGCTTCCAGAAAGGCTCAAAAATTGCTGACGAGCAGATGGCAGCAGTAAAAATGGAAGAATACCAGAAGAATGCATATCCGAGTTATTTGTTGCGTGCTTAGAAGCCTACTTCCGAGTCAGCGTACCGGACGGCAGGGGAGACGAAGCCTGTGCATATTCATCCCACCGACCCCAATGCCGCTCCGACTCACATCTCAACCACACTCGACAGCAAATAGGAAGAAGCGCTCATCCAGTTCCTCCGTGAGACCTGGGCCATCCGACATGCCAGGTGTACCAAGGGGACTGGCTGAGCACCGTTTGCGAGTCGACCCAAAAGTGAAACCTGTGAAGGAACATCTCCGTCGGTCCGCCGCGGAGAAGAGGAAAGCAATTGGCGAGCAAGTGGCTCGGCTTTTGGCAGCTGAGTTCATCCGCGAGATTTACCACTCCGAGTGGCTCACCAATGTAGTTATGGTCCCCAAGAAGGACAAGTCGCTCCGCATGTGCATCGATTTCAAACATATCAATCGGGCCTGCCCGAAAGATCATTTCCCTCTCCCTCGCATCCATCAGATCGTCGACTCGACTGCGGGGTGTGAGCGTTTGTCTTTTCTGGATGCATATTCCGGGTACCATCAGATCCGACTGTTCGGACCCGATGAAATAAAGACAACCTTCATCACCCCATTCAGGTGTTTTTGTCATTTAACCATGCCTTTTTGTAGGATCGAAAGTATGTCTAGAGGGGGGGGGGGGGTGATTAGACTACTTGTAAATATAAAATTCTGCCTTTTGACAAAGAACAGTTTTTGGCAGATTCACAATTTTGATCAAGTCAAGCATCACCCTACACATGCAATTCTAGAGTATAGGCAGCGGAAAGTAAATTGCACATGTAGTAAAGAGAGGTGGAGAAGAGCAAACGCAATTTTGGAGACGCGATGATTTTTCCCGTGGTTCCGATAGGTGGCGCTATCGTACATCCACGTTGATGGAGACTTCAACCCACGGAGGGTAACGGCTGCGAGAGTCCACGGAGGGCTCCACCCACGAAGGGTCCACGAAGAAGCAACCTTGTCTATTCCATCATGGCCTACGCCCACGAAGGGCTAGCCTTACTCGGGGTAGATCTTCACGAGGTAGGCGATCTCCTTGCCCTTACAAACTTCTTGGTTCAACTCCACATCTCGATGACGGAGGCTCCCAAGCGACACCTAACCAATCTAGGAGGCACCACCCTCCAAAAGGTAATAGATGTTGTAGATGATGATGAACTCCTTGCTCTTGTGCTTCAAATGATAATCTCCCCAACACTCAACTCTCCTCACTGATATGGCTGTGGTGGAAGAAAGGATTGAGTGGAAAGCAACTTGGGAAGGCTAGAGATCAAGCTTCATATGGTGGGAGTGGAGCAACTTGATCTCAACACAAGGGTAGGTAGTTCTCTTCTCAGAAATGTAAGGTAGGAGTGGTAGTTCTTTCTGATGGCTCTCTCCACGAATGAAGAGGGGGTGGAGGGGTATAAATAGCCTCCACACAAAATCCAACCATTACACACATTTGAGCAATCTCGGTGGGACCGAAGTGGACAACTCGGTGAGACCGATAGTTCAAATAATGTGAACGTTGGGGTTTTCGGTGGGACCGAATATACAATCTCGGCTAGTCCGATTCGTGCAATGACAAGAGCATGCCAGTTTTGGTGGGACCGACTTCATCATCTCGGTGACAACGATTTGATGACAGAAGGTTACAGAACCTTGGCAACTCATGTTTCGGTGAGACCGAGTTCAGAATCGGAAAATCCGAGTTTACTAGGGTTTGGCTTATGGCTGAGGTGGTTCATCTCGGTGTGACTGAGTTTGGAATATCGGTGGGACCGAGATTACTTATGAGTGTATATGGCAGTGAAACTTGCTGATAGTTTAGGAGATGTATCACTAAGCACTTGAGCAACCAGATCATCATCATAACCTCATCCCCTTTTAATAGTATTGGCTTTTCCTATGGACTCAATGTGATCTTGGATCACTAAACCAAAAATGGAGTCTTGAGCTTTTGCCAATGCTTGCCTTAGCATTTTGAGGGGTCCACTTCTTCAGTCCTTGCCATACCCATATCACTGAACTTCTCTGAAATGATCTTCAAGTAACTATTAGTTCAATGATATATATGTTGTTATTAATTACCAAAACCACCCGGGGATTAGTTGCACTTTCAATCTCCCCCTTTTTGGTAATTGATGACAACATATAGATCAAAGCTTCGACAAAGGATATAATCAATGAATATTATCGTCGCTTTGAGAAGTATGTGATAAGCAAGAGCTCCCCCTAAATTTGTGCATTATTTAAGATTTGCGTTTGAATGCAAATGCACAATCGATTAGGATCATGGGTCACTCTTCCATGTCACATACATCTTGGTGGAGCGCACAAAATGATAAGAATGAACAGCATGCACCCAATCACCAAGACATGAGTAAATAGTCATACGAGATAGGAATGGCATATGATAAGCATTAAGCACACATTAAAGCATAGTACGTCCAAGCACTCATTAAGGTAGCATCAAACGGAGTATCAAGCACACTGAATGTCTCGAAAACCAAAAGTATCTCAAAGAAACCGCAAAAGAACGAAAGAGCAAAAGTGCAAAGACAACAGCACTCTCTCTCTCGAAGCCCTATGATCTATAAAATTTCTCCCCCTTTGGCAACAAGTTACCAAAAAGTTCGAAAAAGCATAGAGCTAAGCGTCACTATGGACTCTGCTGGCGGCTCCCGTCTAGGTTGATGTCGGAGTGGATATGACAGCATCGGCGAAGACTTCAGCTGATGTCTGTGCTGGAGGAGTGGACACTGGAGCTGGAGCTGGAGTAACTGCTGGAACTGTGGGAGGTGCTGAAGCTGTAGTCCTGGTGTCAGTCACTGGAATAGCAGCTGATCGGGATCCTTTGGGAACCGGAGTAGTCTGTCGATGAGAATCCTGGACTAAGTCATCCTGCAACTCACACATAAGCTCTGCCTTGTCCTGCTTTGCTTCCTCAATGTCTGCCTCGAGCTTGTTGACGGTCACTTGTACTTCAGTCAGCTTCACGTCCAGAGCATGGATCTTCTCATCAACAATCCTCTCTAAGCTCTCCTGAGACTGTTCAATGCTGGCCAGGCGTTGTTCAATCCTTTGAGTAGCTTCAAGAATTTGCTCTCCGAAACTCTTTGGTTTAGCTGCTGCTGCTGCTGCTTTGTCAGCTTTGGCATTCTTAGCAGCTGCGATCTTGGCTTGACCTTCAACAGATGTCGGATCCTCCTCATCCATCACAACAACATTGTCTTCATGCTCTGGCTGCAACGGTAAATGTTTTCTATCCAACAAGAATGTGCCCGTGCCAAACTTGGCATTGATAAGCATCTGAATCTGCGGGGCAAATCCACATGACCTTTTCTGGTCAGCTTCAGTCCTCTTAATGGTCTCTACCATCAAGTCCATCACCTTGAAAGGTGCTTTCTCATCAAGTATATGCAGCATGTTGATAGAGTATCCTCTGATCATGCGATGATCTCCAGACTTGGGCATCAAAGTATGCCTCAAAATGGTATCAGTGGTAGGTAAGCCTGCCTGGAGATGGTAGACTGAGCCGAGCTTCCAGATTTCCAAATCCTCTGCTAGAATCTCTTTGTACATGTTTTTCATGGATTCATGATTCTTCTTTGGAATCCCATATACACCAATATCATCTTCTCGTTGCACTGGAGCATTCAGAATTTCTGCCCATTCTTCAACAGAAGAAGAAAATCTTTGACCTTCAGTCATCCACGTAATCTTTCCATCAGGGTAGAAGTGAGCTGTGGCATAAAATTGCATTATCATCTCATCGTTCCAACTGGTCAATTTCTGACCAACAAAATCTGCAACCCCACATGCAGTGAAACTTTCATGCACATGTGGAAAGAAATCTCTGTGCTCTTCGCTGTCAATGTACTTCCAGTCAACATATCTGGTGTCTGCGACTATGGGCTTCTTGTCCATCAGCACGGTCTCATAGAAGTCCTGCTGCTCTCTGGTGTGAAATCTGGGATCTACAGCAGTTCTTCTCCTCACGGCATATGGGTCAGTTTGTCTCCATAGCCTGAGACCTCTATCTTTCCTTGCCTTCATATCCTCAGCTTGAGGATGAGCATCATTATGGAGTGGCAGTTTTGGACGAAGTTCCAGCAAAACTTGGCCTTCATCGTCAGACTCAGCTGGTGGCACATCATCCTTGTTCTTTTCAGACGCTGGAATGTTTCTGATGGTCCTCTTGGGCTTGGCAGCAAGCTTTGCTGGAGCTGCCTTAGCTGGAGCAGATTTCTTGGGCTTTGATGTGGCTCCAGCCTTAATGGCATCACCCATGAGCTTCGGCTTCTGAGGAGGAGGCTGGGGTGCTTCCTCATCCTCATCCTCTAATGCTGCATCTGCATGAGAATCAATATACATATCTGCTCTAGCTTCTGACACATGCACTACCCTCTTTCTCTTGGTGGTTTTCTTCACTTTGCTTGCAGCTGCCTCTCCCAAATTCAGCTTCTTAGCAACAGTTGACTGCTTGACTTTGCTGGTGCCCTTCTTAGATTGTTGACCTTGTTGCTCTTTGGCAACAACCTTCCTTTTAGGCTTTGAGGTCACCTCTTCCTCAACAACAAAATCTGAATCCTCATCATCTGAATTCCTCTCCGTTCTAGCTCTGGTGGCTGCAGGAGGCATGCCACTTGGTGTACTCCTCTCACCATCATCAGATGAGCTACTAGGATCAGGACTAGTGTCTGCCTCTGGAATGTCTACAATGGGTGTCTCTGACCTGTTCTCACTGTCACTGGTATCTGACATGGCTGACAACCTGTGAATAGATAAGGTATAGGCAGAGAAGAAGAGTCATCACAAACTGCAGAAGTTTTTGCAAAAAAATGAGTTCAAATTCTAGTATTAAGTTTTCACAGAAGACATTTCGGTCAGACCGAGTTTAAGTTTTGGTGAATCCGAAGTGTTAAACAGGAGCTTGGCACACCACTTTCGGTTTGACCGAAGTGGGTTTCGGTCCTGCCGAAAACACTAGGGTTTCCCAAAATCTATATTTCGGTCACACCGATTTTGCACAACTCGGTTGGACCGAAGGGTGCAGTGCAATGGCCATAGGCCAAATCGGTCATACCGAAAATATAAAATCGGTCTCACTGAGATGTGTTCCGAGGAAACCTAACCCTAAAACTTTTACTCGAATCTAGTTCAAACGAACCAATCTGGTGTATAGGAGGATTTTAATCATGGCAAGATACTAGGCAATCCAAACGTGCATTGAATCGGAGATGGGAGCACGAGTGGGATCAAAACTCACCCTAACTTGGTGGAGTTTTTCTACGGCGGCAACGGTGCGGAGGAGATGCCCGTTGACGGCGACGGAGACCTGCGGCGAGGGCGCACAGGCGACGACGGCGACAATCCGGAGACCAAGGCGACGGCAGCAGGGGATGTGGGGGTGAAACGTTTGAAGGAGGAATCAACGCGCGCGGCCCTTGGAATATATACCCCTTTGCTGTCGGTGGGACCGAGTTGTAAAACTCGGTGGCACCGAGATGGATAACTGCTAGGCAGTTATGCACTTCGGTCACGCCGAAAATCACAACTCGGTTTCACCGAGATGAAAACCTAGATCAGTCTAAATGCTTTCGGTTCGACCGAGTTTGAGTGAGTTGGTCTGACCGAAATCAATTAGAAGGTTTTGGAGATTAGCCCTTGACGGATCGGTGGCTCCGAGTGCTCCTCACCCGGAGGGTCCGAAAATGACTTGTTCAAAGTTTGTGATGTAAGCATGAATAGAATTTGAGACAAGAAAGCATAGATAGCTAGGGGAGGTACTTAGGCATTCTTGTCCATCCATTTGGTCAGAAAAATCAAACCGACCAAAACAACAAATGGATGTCCTCGAATGGATAAAATCATGCATCCAACATGCTCACACAATAAGATAGCAAATGAAATATGTGTCAAACATGCACAACCAAAACTCTAGCAATTAACACACAATTTGTCGACGACTAGGTCATCTTTATATGAGTATATTGACTTAGGAGCCAAATGAGAACATTTTATCATAGGTCATACTCATCGTTTAAGCACAAGTGGGGTTACCACTTTTACATAAAGCATTGATGTGTTCACATCATTTGAAGATGCTTTAGCTCAATTTTTTTTAGAGCAAAGCTCCCCCTAGATGTGAGAACCCCTTTTAAAGGGTCAAACTAACCTTGGGTTGTCGTAGAAGACTTCATGTAGATGTTGAAGATGTGGATGCTCAATGTTGATGGAGATCATCAAGAGTTGGGAGCTATCCTTTGGATTCGGGCACTTTCAATACCTACATGGGTTAGTCCTACAAGGAACAAACACGGATATCCATGGACATAGATTGACGTTCACAATAGATGATGTCCATGAAAGCAATGATTACCTTGTCCCTTGACTTACCAACAAGAGGGTTTGTGACTCCAAGAACTAGTGCACGATATGGAAGTTGATTGCACAAGTTTTTGCCAAAATGAATGTGAGTGAAGTATGTTGGCGGAGTCACCCTCAAGAACTTTCTAGTTCTTCTTCTTCGGGATCCACATCATCTTGATGAGAATCCTTGGGGTTGTAGTTGAGCTTAAAGAAGTAGAACTTGACGTTTCCTTGGGAACCCACTTGACCATGGCTTGAGGTGCTTCAACGAATGCATCAATCTCCTCTTGAAGCTTGTCCTTGGCTTTTAGCTTGTGGTCTTGTGGTGAAAGGTCATATTGAGCTTGTTCCACATTGGAAGAATTAGGATCATACTTCTCCTTTTGAGGAACAAACTGTGGAGTAGGATATTGACCTTCTTCCCACTCAACACCTTCGGCGTTGAACTTTCGCTCAAAACCAATTCCTTGATTCTTCCGGTGCCTTCCTTGCTTGCGAACAATTTCCTCAAAGTTCTTGCTTCCGGCAAGGCTCTTGTAGACACCTTTCTCTATGATCCCTTTCAATAAACTATTCTCTTGCTCAAGTGTAACTTGGCTTGAAACATTGTTAGTGGAATCAAGAGAACTACTAGAAGCAACAACATTGAATTTAGCATGGTTATTGTTACTGCTAGAGGAAGAATTTTTCTTATGCTTGTCATGCTTAGTCTTAATGGGTGGCAAGAAATTAGACAAGAGAAGTCGTTTGGCAAGATATGAAGAATTCTTCTTTCGAAGATCGTCATTGATTGCTTTTAGAAACTCATGTTCTTGCTCTAGAGTGAGCTTCTCGAAGCGTAGCTTCTCATGAGATCTTAGGAGCTCTCTATGATCTTCTTGAGTTGTTTCATGAGCTAACTTAAGAGTGTTTAGTTCTTTAGCTAGACGCTCAATCTCCTTCATAGCATTGTCATTCGACTCTTCTCGACTATAAAGACTACTAGCATGTTCATCGTTACTAGGCTCACTGGATTTATCATGCAAGAGCTCATCTTCACCAAGCAAATCATCCTCATCATTATTGAAGTCAATGAATTCAGGGTGTGATACCTTGGGGCCTTTAGCCATGAAGCATCTTCCAATTCCCTCATTTGGTGAATCAAATAAGTCGTAGGAGTTGGAGTTGGAGGATACGAGAGCAAGACCGGCAACACCTTCATCTTGACTGTAGTCGGACTCGGAGTGATAGCTTCCATCGGATTGATTGTCGGAGTCGGAGCCGGAGACCCATTCACCTACATGAGCTTGATGTTTTCTTCTTGTGTAGCTCCTTGATGACTTGTCTTTCCTCTCCGAATCCTTGCTTCTCCGAGAGGGTCTTCGTACATAACGATCATCTCTACTCCTTCTCTCTTTCTGAGGTGACTCATCTCTTGAACTTCTTCTTCTTGGAGATTCTTCTCTTCTCTTGTGGGGAGCCGTACACTCATTTGAGTAGTGTCCGGGTCTTCCACAATTGTAGCAGTTTCGATCACGACTAGAAGATCTCTTTTCATCATATGATCTAGACTTTGAGCTTCTCTCTTTGCCTCTATTATTGTAGAATTTGTTGAAGTTCTTAACCATTAGGCTTATCTCTTCATTGGAAACTAACTTGTCACTTGAGGTTGTGGGAGCATCACTTGTAGCTTTGTAAGCACCACTCGACTTGTTGTGAAGCTCTTCCTTATCCTTGAGTGTCATCTCATGAGCAACAATTCTTCCAATGACTTCGGTTGGCTTGAGAGTCTTGTAGTTTGGCATCATTTGGATCAAAGTGCACACGGTGTCATACTTTCCATCCAAAGCTCTGAGAATCTTCTTGATGATGAATCGGTCGGTCATTTCTTCGCTTCCTAAGCCGGCAATCTCATTTGTGATGAGAGCAAGCCTAGAGTACATTTCAGCGACTCCTTCACCATCCTTCATCTTGAACTTGTCAAGTTGACCTTGAAGAATATCTAGCTTTGATTCCTTCACGGACTCGGTACCTTTGTGCATTTCAACCAAAGTATCCCAAATCTCTTTTGCATTCTCAAGACGGCTGATTTTGTTGAACTCCTCGGGACACAAGGCATTGAAGAGAATGTCACAAGCCTGAGCATTGTTTTGCAACATCCGCAATTCTTCAGGTGTAGCTTCGCGATCCGGAACTTTTCCTTCCTCGAAGAATTCACCTTGCATACCAACACAAATAATGCCCCATGCGGCTGGGTTATGACCAAGAATATGCATTTTCATTTTATGCTTCCAACTAGCAAAATTTGTACCATCAAAGTAAGGACCTCTACGAAAATTACCCTCACTAGACGCCATACTCTCCTAGGTTATGAAACCAAGCTTATGGAGTCCAATGCAATGGAAACCAATACAATGGAGACCAAAGCTCTGATACCACTTGTAGGATCGAAAGTATGTCTAGAGGGGGGGGGTGATTAGACTACTTGTAAATATAAAAATTCTGCCTTTTGACAAAGAACAGTTTTTGGCAGATTCACAATTTTGATCAAGTCAAGCATCACCCTACACATGCAATTCTAGAGTATAGGAAGCGGAAAGTAAATTGCACATGTAGTAAAGAGAGGTGGAGAAGAGCTAACGCAATTTTGGAGACGCGATGATTTTTCCCGTGGTTCCGATAGGTGGCGCTATCGTACATCCACGTTGATGGAGACTTCAACCCACGGAGGGTAACGGCTGCGAGAGTCCACGGAGGGCTCCACCCACGAAGGGTCCACGAAGAAGCAACCTTGTCTATTCCATCATGGCCTACGCCCACGGAGGGCTAGCCTTACTCGGGGTAGATCTTCAAGAAGTAGGCGATCTCCTTGCCCTTACAAACTTCTTGGTTCAACTCCACATCTCGATGACGGAGGCTCCCAAGCGACACCTAACCAATCTAGGAGGCACCACCCTCCAAAAGGTAATAGATGTTGTAGATGATGATGAATTCCTTGCTCTTGTGCTTCAAATGATAATCTCCCCAACACTCAACTCTCCTCACTGATATGGCTGTGGTGGAAGAAAGGATTGAGTGGAAAGCAACTTGGGAAGGCTAGAGATCAAGCTTCATATGGTGGGAGTGGAGCAACTTGATCTCAACACAAGGGTAGGTAGTTCTCTTCTCAGAAATGTAAGGTAGGAGTGGTAGTTCTTTCTGATGGCTCTCTCCACGAATGAAGAGGGGGTGGAGGGGTATAAATAGCCTCCACACAAAATCCAACCGTTACACACATTTGAGCAATCTCGGTGGGACCGAAGTGGACAACTCGGTGAGACCGATAGTTCAAATAATGTGAACGTTGGGGTTTTCGGTGGGACCGAATATACAATCTCGGTTAGTCCGATTCTTGCAATGACAAGAGCATGCCAGTTTCGGTGGGACCGACTTCATCATCTCGGTGACAACGATTTGATGACAGAAGGTTACAGAACCTTGGCAACTCATGTTTCGGTGAGACCGAGTTCAGAATCGGAAAATCCGAGTTTACTAGGGTTTGGCTTATGGCTGAGGTGGTTCATCTCGGTGTGACTGAGTTTGGAATATCGGTGGGACCGAGATTACTTATGAGTGTATATGGCAGTGAAACTTGCTGATAGTTTAGGAGATGTATCACTAAGCACTTGAGCAACCAGATCATCATCATAACCTCATCCCCTTTTAATAGTATTGGCTTTTCCTATGGACTCAATGTGATCTTGGATCACTAAACCAAAAATGGAGTCTTGAGCTTTTGCCAATGCTTGCCTTAGCATTTTGAGGGGTCCACTTCTTCAGTCCTTGCCATACCCATATCACTGAACTTCTCTGAAATGATCTTCAAGTAACTATTAGTTCAATGATATATATGTTGTTATTAATTACCAAAACCACCCGGGGATTAGTTGCACTTTCACTTTTGGTGTCAAGAATGCCGGCGCAACTTTCATGCCCATGATTCAAAAGTGTCTGTTGAAGCAGATCAGTCGGAACGTGGAAGCATACATGGATGACATCGTGGTCAAGTCACGTAAAGGTTCCGACCTACTAACCAACCTCGCCGAAACATTCACAAACCTGAGAAGCTATGATATCAAGCTCAACTTGTCAAAGTGTACATTTGGAGTTTCGGGCGGCAAGTTACTCGGTTTCCTCGTTTCCGAACGGGGAATCGATGCTAACCCAGAAAAAGTCAGCGCCATCCTTCGAATGAAACGCCCTGTGCGTATACACAACATTCAGAAGCTTAGTGGTTGTTTGGCCGCATTGAGTCGATTCATCTCTCGTCTCGGTGAGAAGGCATTACCTCTCTACCGACTGATGAAGAAGTCTGAAAACTTCGAGTGGAATTCTGAAGCTGAAGCAGCGTTCGAGGAACTCAAAGCCCTGCTTTCCACCTAGCCGGAGCTTGCTGCCCCAGTCAGCAAACAGCCTCTTTTATTATACATCACAGCCACTAGACAAATTGTCAGCACTGTACTCACGGTCGAGCGGGAAGAAGAAGGCAAAGCCTACAAAGTCCAATGCCTAGTCTATTATATTTCCGAAGTCTTGACTCCCTCCAAGCAGAGATACCCGCATTATCAGAAACATGTGTATGTGATCTACTTGACTGCCATGAAAGTTGCACATTACTTCTCAGATCATTCAATTCCAGTCATCAGCGATGCTCCTTATATGAAATTCTGAACAATCGGGATGCAACTGGTTGAGTGGCTAAATTGGCGATTGAACTCCTTCCGTTGGATATCAAGTTTGAGGCAAAGAAAGCTACCAAGTCTCAGGCGATAGCGGATTTTGTTGCTGAGTGGATCGAACAGGAGCAGCCGACTCAGATCTAGTCGAATCATTGGACCATGTTCTTCGATGGATCCAAGATGCTGAACGGATCCGGTGCAGGTGTGGTCTTGGTGTCCCCCATAGGCGACAAGCTCAGTTATGTCCTGCAAAATCACTTTGATTCTTCGAACAACGAAGCTGAATATGAGGCGCTTTTGTACGGTTGCATATGGCCATCTCACTCGGTATTCGTCGCCTGATGATATACGGCGACTCGGATTTAGTGGTCAATCAAGTAATGAAGGAATGGGACGTCAGGAGCCCAGCAATGACCTGTTATTGTAGTACAGTACGGAAGCTAGAGAAGAAGTTTGAAGGTTTAGAGCTCCACCACGTGCCCAGAATCAAGAACCAGCTTGCTGACGATCTCGCGAAGATAGGATCCACTAGGAAACCTATACCCAAGAATGTGTTCTTGGAGCATCTACACACCCCGTCAGTCAAAGAAGACCCCTTCACAGAGGAGCCCCCGCAACCGATAAGTGCGTCCGATCCGACTGAAATTGAAGTCCCAGCCATGGTCAACCTAATCATGGAAGTCCTAGTGATCACACCCGACTGGACAGTGCCGTACATAGCGTACTTGCTTAGGCATGAACTTCCAGAGGATGAGGATGAAGCGCGTCAGATCGTTCGTCGATCCAAAGCCTTCACAGTGATACAAGGTCAAGTCTACAGGGAAAGTGTCACGGGAGTCGCTCAGCGCTGCATCACCCCCGAAGAAGGTCGAATGATCCTAAAAGAGATTCACTCGGGAACCTGTGGCTACCATGCTTCCTCTCGGACCATCGTGGCCAAGGCATACCGAGCCGAACTTTACTGGCCCCGTGCGAATGAGATGGTGAAAGATATCGTCGACAAATGCGAGGGATGTCAGTTCTACTCAAACACGTCTCACAAACCTACATCCGCCTCGAACACCATCCCATTGGTTTGGCCATTTGCCATTTGGGGCTTGGACATGGTCGGGCCCTTCAAGATAGGCAGGAGTGGCTTCACTCACTTGCTCGTGGCAGTCGACAAGTTTACCAAATGGATCGAGGCCAAGCCCATCAAGAACCTCAGTTCGAGCACCGCCATCAGCTTCATGAGAGAATTGATATTCAGATACGGAGTCCCCCACAGCATCATCACGGATAATGGATCCAACTTTGATTCAGACGAGTTCAGAGCATTTTGTTCCTCCCAAGGTACTCGGTTCGACTACACGTCTGTAGCACACCCGCAGTCGAATGAGCAGGCAGAAAGGGCGAACGGTTTGATCCTTCAAGGCCTAAAACCGCGGCTGATGCGCGATCTCAAAAACGTTACTGGTGCTTGGGTGACTGAACTGTCGTCTGTTCTAGGAGGACTGAGGACAACCCCGAATCGGTCGACTGATCGGACCCCCTTCTTCATGGTGTATGGCGCCGAGGCCGTACTACCAAGTGATTTGCTGCATAACGCCCCTCGGGTGGAGCTCTTCTCAGAAGCAGAAGCAGAACAAGCTCGTCAAGATGCAGTCTACCTCCTCGAAGAAGAACGCGAGATGGCCCTGATCCGCTCGACCATATACCAACAAGTCTTGTGTCGATTCCACGCCCGCAATGTTCGAGGCCGGTCATTCCAAGAAGGAGATCTTGTACTTCGAGTACATCAGAAACGACCTCACAAGCTGGCTCCAGCCTGGGAAGGCCCCTTCATCATGACCAAAGTACTGCACAATGGGGCACACCATATCTACAACGTAGCCAAGAAAAAAAGATGAGCCTCGCTCATGGAATGCAGATCTGCTCCACCGCTTTTACACTTAGTGCACTCGACCAGTCGAGTTGTAATAAGAATCCTCCAATTTGTTTTCAAAGACAAGTTTGCGACAATTCCGTAATGACTCTTGTTCCAAAGGCACACGTTCTCAAATCCCCCAGTGGGTGGATTAGCAACGAATCCGATTCACCTAAGTCTCAAAAACACTCCGAGTGAAGAACAACCCTCTCACTCGGGGACTTAGCTGCGACCCTGTAATCGCCTAAGTTACAAAAAACACTCCGAGTGAAGAGCAACCCTCTCACTCGGGGGCTTAGCTACGACCCCGTGATCGCCTAAGTTACAAAAAACACTCCGAGTGAAGAGCAATCCTCTCACTCGGGGGCTTAGCTGCGACCCCGTGATCTCCTAAGTTAAAAAAACACTCCAAGTGAAGAGGAAACCTCTCACTCAGGGTCTTAGCTGCGACCCCGTAATCTCCTAAGTTACAAAAAACACTTCGAGTGAAGAGCAACCCTCTCACTCAGGAGCTTAGCTGCGACCCCGTAATC
>LR738714.1:634779250-634825600 GCA_902687465.1 Secale cereale
CAATGCTCTCATTGGGGGGCTTAGCTGTGACCCTGTAATCGCCTAAGTTACAAAAAACACTCCGAGTGAAGAGCAATCCTCTCACTCGGGGGCTTAGCTGCGACCTCGTGATCGCCTAAGTTACAAAAACACTCCGAGTGAAGAGCAACCCTCTCACTCGGGGGCTTAACTACGACCCCGTAATCGCCGAAGTTACAAAAACACTCCGAGTGCAGAGCAACCCTCTTACTCAGAGACTTAGCCGCGACCCTGTAATCGCCTAAGTTACGAAAACACTCTGAGTGAAGAGCAACCCTCTCACTCGGGGACTCAGTGGCGCTCTGAGCCACGCCATAAGTACAATGTACCTTGGGTCTCCGCGCTCCGCCACAAATACAATGTGGCCCGACCCACCGAGCTATGCCATACAATGTATCTTGGGTCTTCGAGCTCCGCCATAAATACAATGCGGCTCGACCCCCGAGCTACGCCACCAATACAACGTACCCCGGCCTTCCGAGCTGCGCCACAAGTACAATGTCCACTCGGAACCAAAAAGATCAAAGAGCATCAAAAGCACGGCAAGCATATTCCAAAGAAAATCGAGTTCGGATAAAAATCCGCAAGATTCGGGCAGAAGTACTCGGACATCGAGCCCGCGAAAGTTCAATGGTTACAAAACCACTCGGCATTCCGAGGCAAATTGAATCAGAGCATAAAGTTTGTTCACTATTCAGGAGGAGGGGGGCTTGCAGGCGCGACGTACTCATCCAGGTCGATTCCGTCGGCAATACGAGTGGCGGCTACCAGGAAAGTCTCCATGAATGATTGGAACTGGAGCTTTTTGGTGTTGGCAACCTTGAGCGCAGCCAACCTATCCTCCTTCACATCCTTGCAGTGCACGCGGACCAGGGACAACGCAACGTCAGCACCACACCGGCCGGACGACTTCTTCCACTCCTACACTTGACTGGGGATCTCATTGAGTCGAGTGATCAGATACTCGAGGTCATTCTCATGCACCATCCCCGGCCAGAGCGTAGTGTCGATCCAGGACATCATCGCCTTCAGACGAGCAAGGTAGCCGGTGGCGCTGGTGAGGCAAGACTCCAGTCGCAGGACGTTCATCGCAACTTCATCTTTGACGAGGGAATTGGCAGGATCTAGATCCGTCTCGACCCGCCCAATCTCCTCCTCAAAGTTCTGGCAGAATTCTACACAGGCAAAATCATGATGAGTTAGTAGTCAGAATGTGAGTCGACGACTCTGATTCAGTCGGACGAAAGAACATACCTTCGAGCATGAGGAACAACTTTTATGCGAGGTCGCCCAGATAAGTCTCCAGCCCGTTTTTCTTCTGCGAGAGATCCCCCACCTTCTCGTCCAGAGCAAGATTGGCCTTCTTTAGTCGCATTACCTCTTTGTTGGACTCATCAAGGGAGGCCTTCGGCTTGGCGTTCTCTTCTTCAAGCTTGTCGACTGAATCCATGTTCTGTTCGGCAAGTTTATCTTTCTCCTGCGCCTTCTGCTCCGTTGCCGCCAGGTCAAGATCCTTCTGCTCCAAGGCAACCTTCATTTGATCTACAAGAGACAGTGCTAGACAGATGAACCTAAGGATATCCATGGCACGCTCATTCGAATACAGTCGACGAGTTCTGTACTTTTCTGACCACATGTTTCATCTTTTGCTTTCTTCAAGTGCTCCCTGGCCAGCTCCAGATCAAGATTGAGTTGGAACTGCTTCTTCTCAAGGTCCGCGAATTTAGCTCCAAACTCGCAAGATTTCTGCAATCAGCAAAGAAGACAAACCAGTCAATAAAGTGTCAAGACAAGAGGTTTCTAAGACTACCGCCGAGTCAAACACTCAACAGTAGCCTCGGGCACTATACCCAGGGGGTGCACTCAGCGTGCCCCCACTAGTTCCCACTCGACCGGATCCGTCCTGTACGAGTTCAAAAAAACAGAAAGAGTAACACTTTGTTCTTAGACCATGGACGACTGCCAGCAGTCGACCATAGTCTCGAGGACTACACCCAGTGGGTGCACTCAGCCTGCCCCCACCGGTTCCCACTCCACCGGATCCGTCCCGCACGAGTGGAAAGAGTTTGAAACAAGTTAACAAAATCAGTTCTAAGACTATAGCTGACTGACTTCAGTCGACCATGGCCTCGGGGACTACACCCAGTGGGTGCACTCCGCATGCCCCCACCGGTCCAATCGCCAAAGCCAGACTGATTGGATTACAAGAGCTACCTTACAAGATCAAGAACACCAAGTGGGTGGAACATCATCTTACGAACAAAGAGGCATATCATCTTATGAGGAAAGTAGCAGTTTTCAGAATGAGGACCCCAACAGAATAAAAATTCAGTCGGAAAGGACGTACCTGGACGTTGGTCCGAAGAGCCGAACGTGAATTATAAGCAGCCATGCTAGCCTCGTATGCTGCCTTCGTCCGCTGCATCATCAGCCCTGCTTGACGAACGACTTCCTTAGCCGCGCTCATAGGGTCCTCCGGGACGTGATGAGTAGCAAAAAGCACAGATTGTGGGGCAGTCGGAGAAGCTGCAGGATCCGCGACTTAGATAGTCGACGCAGACGGACGATCAGTTGACACAGGAACACCAAAAGAGATCGAGGCCCGAGTCACGTCCCCTTGTCGCCGAGCATCCGAGCTAGAGGGCGTCTTCTGACCCCTCCTTCCCGTGCCTCTCCGGGGCACCTCCTCGCGCTCATCATCATGATCATCATCATCAGGCAATTTGATAACATTGCGCGGCGCTGCAGGAACATTCGACCAAAAAGAAATTCAGTCGGCTGACAGACTGGTGAACGAAAGCAAAGGTGTTGTCGAAAAACTGTACCTCTGTTGGACGTGGCCATGTCTGCAGTCTCTTCATCGTCGCGACCCTTGTCGACATCCATAGAGGTCCCAGAAGCGACAACGCTGAAGATTCCAAAAAATAATCGGTAGAATAGACTGGTGAATCGATAAAGGCAAATCAGACTCTTGGAACAAAATGGGAGCAAAGCAGAACAACACTCATGTGGAAGCAATCGAAACATCCACTCTGATCTTGGGCAAGGCCTTCCGAGGCTTCGAAGCGGCGACCTTTGGCTGTTTCGGAGCCTTCTTAGTCGGATCTGGGGTGGACGTTCGAGTATGCTTTTGTACCTGGGAGCTGGAAGGGCCTGTCCTGGCGCGCACGTTCTCTGGTTCGTGACTCATCTTGGAGCGCTTCTTGATGCGGGGCGGCGACTCAACTTCTTCGTCGCTGCTAGAATCCTCGCTCTCCTCCGTGGTCTCCTCATCGGACTTCCAGTCGGAGGCTTCGCCGGCACCCTCCGCCTCCTCTTGGATCTGCTCTCCATTAGGCACCGAGTGCATCTCAGTAAAGATCTGCAAAGCAAAGGGTCGATCAAACATCAATCAGATTCATCAACGCCTACAAGGAAGAATCAGAAAATTCACTCGGAAATCGGAGCCAAACCTTGTCTGGTTCATGGTCTGCGTCAAACGGTCGGACTCTCCTGGTCCCCCGAGGATTATCCTTGTTCCCGGTGATGCACTTCAGGCACTGCTCCATCGTCTTCTCGGTGGCCTCCTCTGGTGGACCCGAGAGGTGTCGTTGGTGCCCGAGTACATCCACATCGGATGATCCCGAGCTTGGAGAGGCTGAATCCACCATTTGAGGAACACCTCCAGCAGGTCCATCCTGGTGACTCCGTCGCGGACCAACTGGACCACCCGCTCGAGCAGCATGTCTACCTCTACTTTTTAAACCCGACTCACAAGCAACAGGGGTGTCTGACTGACTCGATCTAGGGTCGACGGAGGGAGTCTGGTCGACTGACCGGGAGTCGGGATGTCCTTGCAGTAAAACCAAGTCGACTGCCATCCCCGGACCGACGCAGGAAGGACCATGGCAGGAAAAGTGCTCCTACTCCTAGCCTGAATGCCCAAGCCACCACACATTTGGGTTACGTGCGTCTTCTCATCACTCGGATTTGCCTTCTTGACAGATTGGGAGCAACAGGTGACAAACCCTAGTGCAGTCAGCACCCCAGGAAGTTCGCACACAAAGAAACGAAAGCGGCGAGATACGTAATAGTATTGGGAGAGAAGTGATGCAGTTGGGCACCGTAGAAGGTCAAGAAACCGAGAAAGAAAGGATGCGTGGGAAGGAAGAAACCTCGGTCGACGTGAGTCGCGAGGAGGACGCATTCGCCCTCTTGCGGCTGCGGCTCCAGCTCATCCCCTGGCAGCCTCCAGGAACTGTGGGCGATCAACCCTTCCTCCACCAGCTCCTCCATGTCCTCCACCTGCATCGTGGACTTGATCCAATCCCCCTTGATCCAGCTAGGCAGAAGCCCGGTCCTCGACGTCGACCCATGATTGGATTTCTTGCCCTTCCCCGTCGCCGCTGCTTTCTTCGAGCGCTCCAGGGCCGCCGTCTTGTCCTTGCCCATGGGGACGAGCCGCGCACGGGCGGAGCGGTGGTAAGTGACGGAAAGAGATGCAACAGAAGAATGGGAGAAGGAGAAGAAATTGGGCGCACAGTGCCTTTGCATCGGCCGCGACGCTCCTTTATAGCCCAATGGTCGAGTGGCTGACTGGTGGACCCGAGCAATCCTGCAAATCCCGCAACAAACGCGCACCCGATACGTGGCGAAAAAGGCGGCGCGGAAATCGAGGTGTCCGGGCATATCCGATCCAATTACCGCGGCACACCCCGTCCCGCGCGCTTGCCCAAAATTTAAATCCCGTGAAATCCGGAGACCACAGAGCAGCCAATCGTACCGAAAGCGGCACGCCCTGCCGGCGCTCGGGACTGTACACGAAAGTTCACTCGACTGTTTCTGAATCGATTATGGCGACTGGGTTAAGGTTGAGGGATTAGCCCGATCTCCAGATTCGAGGAAGATGCCCCAGAAGCATCGGACTTAGATCAAGATCGACCTCAACCCTCTTTTCCACTTGGACCTCAATCCATTCAGGGGCTACTGATGATTCCACAGAACTAGGGTAAGGTCAGAGGCCTGACCTAGATACACTACCCAAGGTCACTGCCCTAGAAGCTCAAAAGACATTCCAAAGATGACAGAAGCCACCGACTGATATGGCCAAAGAGAGAGCAATCCACTTGACGACATACTTCACTCGGATAACTCAACTCCACTCGAAAGGATGAAGACCATCGGCCGTAAAGAAACCACTCGACTCCCGAATGTCAAAGGTCTCGAAAGGCCAGCAACGGTCATGCATTCACTCCGCAGTAATGATAGCCTTTATTATCCTTTATTACAGGTGTTATCACTAACGTCCTGCTTTTAAGTACATTGAACCCTCTGTAACGTGGGGCGGCTGGGGTCCTGGCGCACTCTATATAAGCCACCCCCTCCTCCGGTACAAGGGTTCGCACCCCCTGCAACACACACATATACATATTCCAGTCGACTGCCTCCGGGCACCGAGTCGTAGGGCTGTTACTTCCTCCGAGAAGGGCCTGAACTCGTAAACACCTTGTGTACAATCTCACTGTAGCTAGGATCTTGCCTCCTCCTACGTACCCCCTATTCTTACTGTCAGATTTAGAACCACGACACCAGACCAGCTATAGAATTACATAGCCCCTCCCAGCAGGCCCGTTCAGGATCTAGGAGAGGTCTTTTGAAGGAGATAGCCGGCGGGGTGGTTCTAAGCGCGTCGGCTACAAGAATGTCTATATTAGTAGCTAGTTGATAGATGGCTGAGTGGTTGCGCCAGAACGGCTCTGACCCGAGCCAATGGTATAGCCAAAATCTTGTGCAATTACCATCGTTAACGTTAAACTTAGCTCTTAACGCAAAGGCCGGATTGACATCCTGAATCCCGTTCCAAAAAGATGACCCTTTCGCCTTAGCGGTGAGGAAATTCCCATCGGGGAAATATTTTGCTCGAAGGATGTCCGCCTAGAGCCCTTGCTCATTCTGGGCGAGTTTCTAGAGCCACTTAGTAAGAAGCGCAACATTCATGAGTTTGGAGTTAAGGATCCCTAGGCCACCAAATTTCTTTGGACGGCATAGCGCCACCCACTTGATCAAGTGGTACTTCTTTTTAGACCCAGTTCCTTCCCAAAAGAACTTGGATCGGGAAGTGTCGAGCTTGGCGTGCACACCATCAACCAGAAGGGACATGCCCCTGGTAAACTT
Source organism: Secale cereale (assembly GCA_902687465.1). Lineage (NCBI taxonomy): Eukaryota > Viridiplantae > Streptophyta > Magnoliopsida > Poales > Poaceae > Secale > Secale cereale. The sequence goes on from LR738714.1 coordinate 634,785,422, forward strand.
GGGTAAGGAGGAAAGGCTAGTGTTAGTCAGGATCAACCTAGTAGAAGAGAGAAATCTACCATGCCAGGGACTAACCCGGTTCGCCACCTTGCCATATAAGGGTTCCCACTCAGGAATTGATATGTGTTTATCCGAGATAGGGAGACCCAAGTACTTAATCGGGAAGCTCCCGGGCTTACAATTGAGCAAGTTGGCAATACGGGAAGCGAGGGGCGCGGCCATCCCTATGGCTATCACCTCGCTCTTGAGAAAGTTGACCTTAAGGCCAGAGACGACCTCGAAAGATAAAAGGATGAGCTTGATCGACGCTACACTATGATCGTCTGGCTCGAAGAGCAACATGGTGTCATCCGCGTATTGTAGGTGCGTGATCCCTCCAGGAATGAGGTGAGGAACGACACCATGGATGTGACCGGCACCCTTAGCCTTAGGCTAGCACAAAATGTTTCTACTTCGATTCGATGTGCACGACCGACCCACGCCAGTTTTCTTCTTTTCTTTTATTACCTAAGCTAGCACAAGCAGCTTAATTTCATTTCCTTTTTCCTTTTTGCGCATAACAAGCGACCAAGCCCCAACACTCCACTACGCCGCCGGTGATCGAGGACGACACATATGGAGGTGACTAACCTTGACAACGGCCTTGCCGTCCAGTCCGTCCGTGGCGGCATCAATTCGATCCAATGCTGCACACTACGCATGCCGCCGCCCCTCCCTATTGGAGAGCTTGGCGCTTTGCATGGACGAGGCCGTAGGCGTGCGCACGTACCATCACACAACACCGCGGCGAGGAGAGTCATAGAACTTGCATGTGATGGTCGGTTTAGTGCATAAACTTGTAAAATACGTATTTCTAGTCATCCAACTTGGACGGGCGTTCATATACGGTCACATCTCGTGTATGTGGGCATATTCATGGCTTACGTGGCATGCTAGCGTGACCAGGGCCCGCTGTTAGCCGCTGCTACATGGTAGATTTGCAGGAAAAAACTTTGTTTTTGTATGTATTAATTAAGCCTCTAAAATAGAATGAAGAAACAGTGGATCGTAGGGTTTAGAACCCACAAGCTGCGCCTAGTAACCACGTGGGACAACTATCAGACCTTTGATTGTTCTTGTTCACATAACACGATAAACCTTTATATCATATGAACGTGGCCGAAAATAAATTTAAAAATAAATGTAACCCGAAAAAAGGATCACCGTGGCTCCAACATGTGACCTCGTGGTCTACGTTAACTAAGATTACCATTAGGCTGCAGTTTAAAAAAAAAAGAATACCACCAGGCTACAACAACACAACATGTGCAGAAGGAATAAACATTTTTCATGTTGTTATTCCTCTTGTTCTATGTAAGAAAACAACTTATATTCTTGTGTTTGTGACATTTAGAAAATGTTTATGTGTTATAAAAAAAGGTGTGTGCCATTTTAAAAACAATAAACGTTGTAAAACATATTTGTGTGATTAAAAAACATACATTGAATTTTAGAAATGTTCACGCATTTTTAAAATCGGTTCATGACACTTTTAAAAATGTTCATACAATGTACAAAAATGTTTCATACAATCCAGAATTTTTTAACACGCATTTGTAAAGGGTTTCAAAAGTTTGTGTTCGAAAAACTGTTAATCATATGTTTAAAAAATATTGAACATGTATAAAAATGTTTCTAGATGTATACCTAAATGGATAATGTGTATGAAAAAAATAGACATCAAAACATATGTGTTTAGAAATGTTAATCATGTATTTTGAAATGTTAATGTGCATAAAAATGTTTCTGATGTGTATGTAAAAGTAGACATCAAAACATATATTTGAAAAAAAAAATCTTGTATTGGAAAATGTTAAACATGTATAAAAATGCTTCTGATGTACGCAACCCAAATGTACAATGTGTATGTAAAATGAAACAATAAAAAATATTTAAAAAAATCATGTATTGGAAAATGTTAAAACATATATAAAAATGTTTTTGTATATATATTTTGACATTGTGTATGTAAAAGTAGACATCAAAAGCTATATTTGAAAAATATAAGAAATGTATTTGAAAATATTAATGATGGTAAAAATATTGTTGTATACAAAAATATTAATCGTGTATTTGGAAAATGCTAATCATGAAATATTACATGTTAAGCTACATCTTGAGGATGTTTCACCATCCCAAAGAAAAACCTTTAGAAAAAATATATATAAATATTATTTTAGGTAGACATGAAGAACTTACAGGATAAATGGTTTTTATCCTACAATTTTATCATTTGTCCTTGTGGTGAGGAAGGTTAACCGACGGGCATGGGGAGCGACCTCACAATTTCGAACCGTGGCCTATCTTTTTGGTTAAACTTGCCACCTTAATTTGTACGGTACGCTTTTGTAGAAGTGCACGTTCTAGCCAATGCAACCAAAAAACCGATCTTTTGGTTGCAGTGGCTAGAGCGTGCACTTCTACATGGTATCAGAGCCAAGAGGTCTTGAGTTCAAGACCCGGCTGGCGCAGTTAAATTGCAGCCCACTTTCGGTCCACGTTTAGGCCTAAGGGGCCACACGTGAGGGTGAGTGTTGACGTATAATGTGCTGCCTAGTCTCTTCCATCAGATCGGCCTTTTGGTTGCATTGGCTAGAGCGTGCACTTCTACAGCTTTAAATATACTATATTTTAGTTGTGCGTATCAGGCATCAAGCATTGTTTAGTGTGGTGGCTATCTGTACTGCAGATAGAAACATGTTGGTTCGGAATTTGCTAGCGCTTGTATTTTCCATTTTGTTTGAGCGGCTTGCTACATACTCCCTCCGTCCGAAAATACTTGTAATCAAAATTAATAAAAGAGGATGTATCTAGATGTATTTTAGTTCTAGATACATCCATTTTTGTCCATTTTGATGACAAGTATTTTTGGACGGAGGGAGTAGAATTTTCCAGTTTATTTGAGCGGTTTGTTACAAGATGAAATAACAGCATGAAAAATGTTTATCCCTTCTGAGCATGTTGTGTTGTGGTAGCCTGGTCCTAATCTTAGTTATGTAGACCACAAGGTCACACGTTCGAGCCATGGTGGTCCATTTTTTGGGTTACATTTCTGTTAAAAATTATTTTCCGTCCACGTTGTTAGAGTTGTGTCGAATATTATTGTATAAGGTAGGTTACAGTTGAATTTGGTTTTGGACTGTGTGTAGACATGGTATAAGTTGTGTCCTAATAGGACAATTGTATCCTAGGCCTCTCATATATGGTGGGGGTAGACACGATGTAACATATGCCGACATAATAGCACGGGCACGCGGGGGAGCCGGCGGCGTGTGCTGGCGCCCGGGCGGCAGGGGTGCGGTATTGTGACGGTGTCACGGGGAGGAGCGCCCGTAGTCAGGCCCCGGTGTTGTAGCCATGATGGTGAACCTCGTTAACAAATCTCGTTGTCGTGCTCGTGTGATTGCTTGATCCTCGGTAGATCGACGGAGCGCCTCGGATTAATTCTAACAAGTGGTATCATGACCTAGGTTGTTCGGAGGTGTTGATCTAGAGGAGATTGCGTGGAGTTGCCGAGAAGAAGTTCCTTCGGATTCGTGATCAGTGTCGAGATTATCGGCGAGGAGATAACGTGCAACCATCTGCGAGAGCTCATGGCGTAATCGACAAGATTAGGTGCAGGTATCGTTTGGCGGAACGATGAGAACCGAAGCATCGGGATCGATTGAATCTAAAGTCGGTGACTGGAGCAATTAGAGAAGTAGACCTAACAGAGTAGATTCCTCCCCTCCCTTGGCCCCTGCGTCGCTCCCACAGTGGCGACTCGGGCGACGATAACCCTAGCCGCCGCAAGCCCCCCTTCCCCTCTCCCTCGCCACCACAGGAGGGGGTCGCCGGAAAGCCACGCGTCCGCCGGGAAGGGTGGTGGCGAGGATTGTCCGCCTGCTTCACGCAAGGTGCTTTGGCGCCGGGGCGGCGGCCTCGGGTGGTGGTGCGTCGCCGTCTTTAGCTGGCGGCCGTCGTTGGTGCTGGCCGTTCCCCTTGGCCACGCGGGTGGCAAGGCGACGGCGGGTGGTGGCTGTGGGGCGTGGTGGTCGTGGGGGCACCCGCCCCGGATCTGACGCCTCCGCCCCCAACCATTTCGGTCGTGTTAGATCTGTTTTCCGGCTGGCCCAGGTCACCGGCGCCGCGTCTGTGGCAGGGGTGGGGGAGATGTGGGGCCGGGAGAAATCCTCCGCTGGCTATGCCGACCACGACGACGGCGACGCCTGAGGGCGCCGTCTCCTACTTGTAGGCGCCGTCAAGGTGCCCCCTTTGCCTCTTTCCCCCCTTCTGCCTCTCTTCCCTGCTCGTAAACCGGGGTGAAAACCCAAATCCCTCTGGATTGGGTGGTAGCGACGCTCGCGGCGCCGTCACCTTCATGGAGGTGCAGCCTTCGTTGAGCATGGGGTCGTGGCAATTTTGGTCTGGTTGGTGGGTGTCCGGCGACGACATGGTCGGAGTTGGTGGTGTCTTGGAGATTCATCTCCAAGTTCACTGTCTTCCCACCATTGTTGCTCTGTCATCAGAAGCCCCGCCATGCTTTTTGCTTCTCCTTGAGTGTTGGTTCCCTCTGAGTATCATGTTTGCCTTTGTGGAGCTCGGCGACGTGTATTGGTGGTGCCCTGGTCAGGCTTTCCGGGCGGCAATGGCGTCGATGTACACCTTTGCTCTTGGGAGAGCATTTGCATCGTCCGATGGATCGACGCCTCGAGCCAGGCGAGGGGCTAGGGAGCCCCTTCAGAGATGTAGGAGGTTGTCAACGGTTCGGCCGGAGTCTATGAAGCTGTCAGCGTTACCCTTACATGCTAGTTGGATCTCCTCAAGGCTTGCTAGTGTCTCGACGGGGTGGATTGCACTCGGTGGAGGGCTTCATTGTCCTCAAGCTGGTCTTGTTCTTAAGTTTCTTCATCTTTGCTTGTAGATGGTAGGAAGCCTATTAGCTGCTTGCAAATCACTATGTATCCTTTTAGCTGTTTCTTTGTTCTGTCTTTGTAAGTTTGGCGGTTGATGTAATCCTGGACGGTTGATGGCTTTATTAATTCAAAGCCGGGCTCGACTTGAGCCTTCATTCTAAAAAAGCAATTAGAGAAGCAATAGAAGCAGATCAGAGGAAACGGCGGCGGCACTCGGCGGTGCGTGTACTAGCGTATTGATGGTGGCGGCAAGGCATGCCAGGCACACGGATTGATCTGTGGATCGATTGCATCGTGCGTATGCGAAGCGGACTTGAGTACTGTCCAGGCACGAGCCCCATGCTGGATGGAGGCCCATGTGCAGGAGCCGGTTAGTGGGCGGTAGCGTGGGATGGCTGGTGCGCTGCAAGGCTTGCCAACAGGCCGAGCCGATTGCGCTAGCGATTGGGCGTACGAGGACTGTCGTGGTTTTGTCACGGCAGATGTCCTAGCAAAAGGACTTAGTCGTGAGGCCATCCTTACGGGTTAGCTTAAAGGGGTTAAAGCGGACAAGGAGACAGGGATTTTATACTAGTTCGGCCCCTTCGATGAAGGTAAAAGCCTACGTCTAGTTTGGTGTAGTATTGCTAGGGTTTCGATGACCAGGGAGCGAATCCGCTTTGCCTGTGTCTCGAGCTGTTGTTCTCTGCCTTGAACCATCGCCGGGTCATCCCTTTATATATGAGGTGACGCCCGGTCCGGTTTACAGAATCCCGAGGCCGGCTCATAAACGTGTCTGGCTCAGCTTCTATCCTTCCTATCTTACATCACAAGTTACATACAGTATGGCGGTTTACAAATCATGGGCCCTAATAGTTGGGCTCTAAACCTCCTGGGCTAAAGCGTCTTGCTCCATGATCTACTTGGGATTTAGTAAAAGTAATCTCACCGGACATAAACCGGCCCCTCCTGGGCGGTTTATACCTGGTATTAATATCCCTAACATTACGCCCTAGATTGATTTGAACCTGTTCATGTCAATCTTCCAAGTCTTGTATAGATTTCCCCTTTCGCAGCTTCAAGTACTTCATAAACCGGCGTGATGTCATCTTCTCTGATCGCATTAAACCGCCGTGACGTCACTTGCCCACTTACGCTAGTACCTATTTTTTATTTTTCATTCATTAAAAACTCCGAAGATCGAGGGGACAGTATTGTCCCATATCTACTTTTTCAGCTCCTCGAATCCCGCGCCTGCCATTTTATCTTTCGGCTTATAAATAGGGCAGAGGGGCATCTCTTTTCCCCCCTTGCCTCTTCTTCTTCTTCCTCCTTGCGTCCGTTCGTACTCGAGCTCCGCCGCCGTCGTCATGCTCCGCATCTTCGTCGGGTCTTGGTCGCTGCATCAACCTGATCGGTTCAGAAACTCGCCGGCGCTTCTCCGCACCCGTCGCCTCGGGTATGTCCTCTCCTTATCTCGCTCATAGATCTTGTTTTACGGTTCCTTCATACGAGCTTGCGGGTAGGCGTTGTTCTTAACAGTTCTTCCTTACGGCCCCATGAACCAATGTGGATCTAGTCTTCTTGTCTCCACATCGTAGCAGCAATCCCGCTTTGTTAGTATACTTGGGTTTCTCCCTGTAATACTAGTTTAGATTGTACCTGCTAGAGCTTTCGTCAGTCCGCCGAATATAACCTGAATTTCTCTGAATTTCTAGCATGATGTAGATCCATATTTTCATTACTGTCTGTGCAAAAACTGTTTCTTCATAAGTTCAGATCTGTGTCTTGTTTACCCTTGCTTTAGCGGTTTAGCTTTCTCAGACACTGTAATCCGGTAGACGCCATTGTTTTTAGCTGTTCCAGATATCTTATCTTAACCCGGTAGATACCATTAGGCACCTGCTTAAACCGTTGTTTTAGACATACCTTCATAGAGGCTGCCGGTTTAAACTTGGTTAAATTGTAAACCGGCTCTTCATTATATTTTCAGACTTTTCCTTCAAAAATGGCCAAGCAGTTTACCTCCTGCAACTGGGTCCAATCCCGGATTACTGAGGAGGATTTAGAAAAAATGGCCAAAATTGGTTGTCGTCTTCTTTGGTCACTTAGCCCGGGGATTCAGCCCTCCCGGGTCAAAGTTCTTCCGTGACGTGCTAGCAAATTTCCAACTTCATCCACAAGATCTTGGTCCCAACTCTGCGTCAAACATTTGCAATTTCCAAGTCTTTTGTGAAGCTTATCTGCAAGAGGAGCCGTCAGTCGAATTGTTCCGGGATTTCATTCATCTAAACCGTCACACGGAATTTCATGACGGTCCAAACACTGAGCTTGGCGGGATGACTATTCAGAAAATAAAATATGTTAATTTTCCTCACGCTAGTCTCCACAGCCATCCAAAAGAGTGGAATCAGACTTGGTTCTACTACTTAGATACTTCCCCGGAAGATGAGAATCCATTGTCGGGTTATCTCTCCCACCGTCTTTCAGAGAACCACCCATTTCCACAGCGGCTAAGTGCCCAGGAACGAGCTCGTTACGCTCCTCAGCTATCCAAGCGCAGGGCCTTTACGGCTAATGGTCTGACAAGATTTGACATTGTCCGCTGCTGGATTTCTTGGAGTATTCTCCCGCTAAGCCAGCGTTCCGGTTTAATGTGTGAGTATACTGGGAATCCAAAAGATCCTTTGCGCCACACAGAAGCAGTGTTATCAGAAAACGAGATCAATGAATCCGTCAAGAGACTGCTGAATGAACCCATGGAAGTTTGCAGTCAAACCGGATTGGCTCCCTTCTCTGCGCTCAATAAACCACCATCGGTAAAAAAAATTGTTTTGCTTTGTTTTAATCCGTCTGCAGCACTCGTCTTGAAGTGTCTTTATTTCTTCAACAGGGTAATGATCCATTCTGGAAGAGGAAGGCCCAGGATAAACCGGCGAAAGTACCTCACCAAAAAACCAAGGCTATCAAGAAAACCGCCAAGAAGAAAAACACTGCTGCGTCTGGATCCAATCCGGAGGCTGATGAACCGGCCTCCGAGGTACTACCTGATTCTTGTGACTACCTTTGATTTTTCTTTACTTGCATCTTACTGACAATGGCTGTACCCAGGGGCATGGTGAAGGTAGTAAAGCGGATGATGTCGAGGTAATTACTCTCTCTTCCAGTTCAGAACCTCTGCCAACAACCAAAATTCGTCAAGCAAGCCGGAAAATACAGTTTTCTCATCCTTTTGCTTACTTGGATCCAAACTTTCTTTTGAAGAAACAGCAACACGAAGCTCGCCGCACCGCACGTCATAGCGGTCACGATATTGAATCCACCGGGTTACCGCACACTCCAGCCCGGAGGCGTTGTTCTGAGGTTTTACATACTCCAAACGCTCTTTATCCCAAAGCAGGTCTTATTCGACAACCTCTTAATCCATCTGATTCGAATTATCAGGAAACTCCTCATTCGTCTTCTGGCAAATCAACAGCCACGCAGATTCCTCCCCTCAAGACTGTTCCTGGGTAAGCTATTTTTCACTTTGTCCGGTTTAACTTTTGTCTTGACTCTTCTGATTTTCATTATCTTTATCTTTCGCAGTAAACCCAAGCCTAGCAAAAAGGCCAAACTGAATAAACCCGCAGTCGATAATACAATTCCTGAACTGGCAGACAATCCTGAACCTGCTGAACCTTCTGAAGACAATGTTGATATTCCGCATGATGATCCTCCTCCCATGGATCATGAAGTCTTTGTTGATCAAGGGAGCGATCCAATGAACCATGACCTTGAATCGGCCAGTCCTGCCCGAGCCAGCCCTGGTCCTGCTAGTCCCACTAAGCAGACGGCCACTTCAACTGGAGATGTTGAAATCACTGGGACTGGCTTTACCGCACCTAGTGAGCATGTCTCTTTGTCCAAGCATATCTCAAGGATGAAATTCCCAGCAAGGATAAAGGCAAGTGGAGTACTGATTTGTCTAGCTACGCTCAGCTCACCGCCCAAGAACTTCATTCTGGCTTTCTAAACCGGATGTACACCAGCCGTGATCATGAGGCTGGATTGGTAAATATGATGAAGGAGCGCTATGAGGAAACCTTTCTGCCTTTTGCTTGTACTCTATTTCTTCTTACCTCTTGTAACTTTATCCTTTACTCCATCGTAGCCCCCAAGTGCCGGTTTAGCCCTTTAGGGCGAACCAGGACTTTAGTAGATCCAGTAGATAGTCTGTTTTGCACGTGTAATCCCCAAGGGCCGGTATACTCCTGCAGGATGAACCGGGACTTCAGCTTGTATTCCGTTTTGAATGATGTCACATTAGCCCCCAAGTGTCAAGCATATAACTTGTTATGTGCTTGGGATTTTACTGAAAAAAGGGTCTGTTTAACTACAAATACACATTAGCCCCCAAGTGCCAAGTGTATAACTTGTTATGTGCTTGGGACTTGTCCGAAAAGATATATAATGTACTTTCCTTTTGGAAGACTGACTTAAACCGGTAAACCTCTGAAGTGACTGAGCTCCGGGATAACTTGAAGTTCCAAGAAACTGCTGCTATCAAAGTGAAAGACGAGCTGACACTTGCTTTAGCAAGTATAGAAAAGCTGAAGAAAGACTTTGAAAAAGAGCGGTCAGACTGGGATGCTGAGAAAGCTACCCTGGAGAAGAGGGCCATTGATGCAGAGCCTGCTCTTAATCCAGTGAAAGAGGAATTGTCCGGATTAAAGTAGCAGATAAATGCCATGACGACTGCCATCTTTGGTAAGTATAGTTAACATAACCCTGAACATTGCAGTCATGTACCGTTCCGGTTTAACTCCTATTTTCTAATGCAGGAAGACACATTGCTCATCTTGGCGATGATATGCAAAGGAAATTGAAGGCTGCATATACTCTGGTGGAGCAGCTATATTCCGGTGCTCAGAGGATAGTCTGTGCTGCCTCGCACAACAAACCGGTTCCCACAACAATCAAAGGTACTTTGGAAAAGCTGTCCATTCTACCTGCCCGCCTTGTGGAGCTTAAGAAGTCGTCTGCAAGAGCGGGTGCTCTGATGGCTTTAAGTCGAGCGAAAGCTTGGGTGCCTGATTTTGATCCGGCAGAGGCGGTGAACGGCTACCCAAGTATGAAGGAAGACGGATCAGCCTTTTCCAGTGATGACTTACGTGCGTTAACAAAGGAAATGCGGCATATCGCTAGCAAACTAGCTGACGAGGCTGATCTGTCTAGATATCATCCAGGATATGATGCTGAAAACATGCGGGTCGGCCCTCTGGCTTATGACATTGAAAATCTTATTCCTCCCGTCCGTAAGCACACTTTTGCTCCCGACATTTATTCGTCAGACCTCATCAATGATGAAGTTTATTTCCGAGCACTGACCAAGATTGACTGGACCACTACTGACTTCCAGCAGCTGGAAGAGACCATCGAAGAACCGGAGTGAGCAGATCCTCGACCTTCACGTCAGGCTGACGCCAGTACATAAGAAAAAACTGATATTCTTTTGGGCTCTCCAGCGCCTTGTAATAGGATAGCTGAGATACTTTATGTTGTCACATACTATCCTTTGTATGAGATTGCTCCAGTTGGCAACTTCTTAATTATGTCTTGCTTATAATGCCTTTGACGGTTTATTTTACATGCTTGGGCATAAAACAATGTTTAAAGTGTCCTAGCGGTTTATCGCCAGACGGGTCATAATGCCCAAGCACATGGTCTAAGTTTATAACTCAAATTGTGTATAAAATATAAAGTATGTATCATACCTGTGATTAAGTGTGTCACGTTGAACCTTAATCCGGTAGGCAAAGATAATGATCCAAGGTGCAAGTGTTGATGACTCCCTTGATTATTTGCCGGTTCATTATGAAACCGAACCGGGTTATGATGAACTCTGGTTTAACTGTAGTTAGTACTGGTGTTTGTAACCCAGACTAAAGCTCTGTAAATGCTGGTGTAGTGGCAACTTATAGTCATCCACTCCATGAATCACTGGACTTGGATGGACACCAATGACCTTGAAGATATTTTTTTTATAAAAATAAAAAATACAATTTTGGGCAAATAAGACCATGTAGTCGAGGCTTTTTACGAGCTACCAGGCTCCAAATTCGAGGCTTTTTATGAGCTGCCAGGCTACTATCATTAACCAGTTTGCAAAGCCTGTTAAGATAGTCCTCAATCCTTAACCAAATCTTCAATGCTAATTTTACCAATTGCAGGGTCTCTAAAGATTGACTTGTGTAAATACTTGATGATCGTCAATTTAACGTTACCAAGTTCAGGGTCTGTAAAGATTGACTTGTGTATACGTTCGACAGGTCGTACCAGGTTTACCTGGGCGGAGTGACTTACTTAATGCAGGCAGGCTAATCCGGGGTTTTAGGTGTATACACGAGGCTTCCAAGCCATGGCTTGATAGCCTACTACAAGGGTTGTCAACTCGTTGATGCTTTGCATGAGGAGCCCCCAGGTAGCATTTGAGCTATGCTCGTCGGGACCTATGTTTGAGTTGTGCTAGGCATCAAAACTCCTTTTTTCCCCTCATCATCATGTGGGAATTGCCGAAGCAACCAGAGCTATGCTCTTATGATGGCCTTGACGTGGTCGCCGGTTTAAGAGGCCATAGGAACTCCCTTGCACACAGAAGCCCCCATGTGACAAACTCTTATGAAAAAAGGCGGCTGATACCCCGCTTTGTCGGGGGTGCTGGTTTATTTTATTGATCATAATATATACATTGTAAAGATATGTACATAAAGCGGAGCCTATGGCTCAGGTGTAATAAGTTTGAAGAAGAGCGATGTTCCACGGCCGTCTGGTCTTCTCCTCCGCCGTACATGAGTCCTTATGTCCTGGAACGTCGACGAGGTAGTATGATCGGTTGTGCAGGTTATTGCTGATCACAAAGGGTCCTTCCCAAGGTGGGGATAACTTGTGCATGTCTGTCTGCTATTGGATGAGCCGGAGCACCAGATCTCCTTCTTGAAACGTTCTGGTTTTAACCCGGCGACTATGGTACCGGCGCAGATCTTGCTGATAAATTGCCAATCGAGCTGCTGCCGTGTCCCGTTCTTCATCCAACCGGTCTAATGCATCCTGTCGTGCCCTTTCATTATCAGCTTCGATGTAAGCTGCCACTCGTGGCGAATCATGACGGATATCGCTAGGGAGGACCGCTTCAGCTCCATATACCATGAAGAAAGGCGTGTACCCTGTAGACCTATTAGGTGTAGTGTCGATGCTCCATAGCACAGAGGGTAATTCCTCCACCCAACAACCCGGTGTCCTTTGCAAAGGGACCATAAGCCGGGGTTTAATGCCTCTCAAGATATCTTGATTGGCTCTTTTAGCTTGGCCATTAGACTAAGGGTGGGCTACTGATGATACATCAAGGCGGATGTGCTCTCGTTGACAGAACTCCTCCATAGCCCCCTTGGATAGATTGGTACCATTATCAGTTATACTGCTGTGTGGAAAGCCAAACCAGAAAATCACCGTTTTGACGAACTGAACCGCCATTGCTGCATCACACTTACTGAGTGGTTCCGCTTCAACCCATTTGGTAAACTTATCCACCGCCACCAAAAGGTGGATCTTCTTATCTTGGGATCTCTTGAAGGGTCCAACCATATCAAGCCCCCAAGTCGCAAATGGCCAAGTAATTGGAATCATCCTCAACTCCTGCACCGGTATATGAGCACCCCGTGAGAACTTCTGGCAAGCGTCACATTTTCTGACCAAGTCCTCTACGTCGGCATGAGCTGTCAACCAATAGAACCCCTGACAAAAAGCTTTAGCCACCAAAGATTTTGAATCGGCATGATGACCACAGTCTCCTTCATGGATTTCTTTGAGAATATTACAACCCTCATCAGGCGACACACACCGCTGAAACGCCCCAGAGATACTGCGATGATGTAGTTCTCCATTGACAATAGTTATTGATGTCACAATCCTATAGTTCTAGCCTTTGCTTGACTCTGCATGATCATGTGCATCATGTCTGAATTTCTTTTAAACTTGAAATGGGGATTGTTCAAACCCTAGCACCAGATCAAATCAACTAGGGTTTAATAAATACTTTTCAATGTACCCAAAATGCCCTTCACAAAATGTTCATCATTTTTGGTCTTGGCTAAAACCTCTGCCAAAAATGGTTTCATAATTTTTGGATCCATTTTGGATCTTTGATTGAAGTCCTAACTATTTGCATTTGGACATTTAAAATGCTAGAAATATTTTAAATTGTCTAAATAATTCTGAAAGCAATTTTAGGCTGTTGGGAATAATCTCAAAAGTGCCTCTGATTATTTTTAGGATTTTTCAAAATGGTTTAGTATTTTTACTAAATCAAAACACATTGCGGAAAAAAAAGAAAAGAGAAACAGTTTTAGAAAAGAGAGAGAGAGAGAGACTCACCTGGGCTAACTTACCTGTGCGGCCCAGCACTGTAGCGGCCCAGCCCACCTCCTCACCGCGTCGTCTTCCTCCTGCCAGTAGGAGCAGCTCGCTGTCGCGCGCGCGCTCGCCCCCGGCCAGCTCCTGCTTGCCACCTCCTGCTTCCTCCTCGCGCCTGGAGACGTCCAGGGACTCCCGAGTCCCTCTCTCACTCACCCCGTGCTCTTCCCCCATCCCCTGTCTCTCTTCCCCGCCACTGCCGAGCGCACTTGTCGCCGCCGCCCGCTACCGTCGCAGCCACAGCCTCCCCATCGCCTCTCCGACGCACCCCCGGGCTCCGCTGTGCCTCCCTCATCCTCTCAGTCGGCCCACACGACCGCGGGAGCCCTACAGCGTCGTCCCCGCCCCTTCTTCAACCTCCAGCCACCGGCGACCTCGCCGTCGATTCGCGATGTCTGCTGCCTCCCCGAGCCTTCTGCGACCTCCTGCGACCCTGCCATGAGCTACTCACCCTAACCCCCCTCTCCTCCGTCTCGTTTGCGTGCCGTAGCCGCCGCCCCGCGAGCACCCGATGCCGTCATCCGCCATGGCCGGCGAGCCGCGCTCCGGAGCCTCTGCTGCTCCCTCCAGGGGCACTAACACGCTCTTGGCACCTCTAGAAGGCTGGCTAGCCACTTTGTTTGCTCGCCTGAGCACTACCGTCGCGTCCCCACACCGACCCGCATGCCGATCGCCGCCGCAAGCTTGTTTCCAGCGAGCCCGGTCGACGTCAGCCCCTCTTGATGGCTTAGATGGATGCGGGCGAGTCCCAGCTCCACGTAGAGCCCCTCCGCCGCTCCTTTGGTCGCCAGAGGGGGTTTTCCGACGCCCTCCACCGCGTTCGGCCTCGCCGGCGGCTAACCACCGATAGGTTTGACCCAAGCCCACCGGGTTTGACTCCCCCTGAGTCACTGACTCGTGGGGCCGGCTTCTGTTTAATTAGTTTAGGGTTTTAGTTAAGTTTTAATTGTTGTCATTAGCTTAAGTAGACAATGATAGGTGGACCCAGGGCCTACTAAATTAGTTTAGTTACTAAACTAATTTTATTTAACCACCGAGACACTGACATGTGGGCCTGTGTGCCTGTTTAGTTTAGTTTAATCTTCTGTTAAGTTTTAGTTAAGCCTGTTTAACTACTGTGTCACTGACGTGTGGACCCCACACGTCAAGTTTGACCTGGACTGACCCTTTGACCTGCTGACATCACAGTGACGTCATACTGACGTAGTATCTGTTTTCCTGGATTTTAAATAAATCAGAAATGATTTATTTATTTCAGAAAATAGCTAAAACTTCTAAAAATCACAGAAAATAATCTATAACTCCAATGAAAATAATTTATATATGAAAAATGATCAGAAAAATATGAAGAATCTGTTTATGGCATTTTCATGCATGTTTGAACAAGTTAAACCTGCTGATCAGGTCAAATCAATTAATGGTATTAGAATAATCACATATGGAGTTTGAATTTGAACCTTTGGTTCAAATCAACTTCATTTAAATCACTGCTAGTTACATTAGCTCAAGTCACAGCATAATGCCATGTCATGGTCATGCATCATATTGTGCATTGCATTGATTGTGTTTCTTTCTTTGTCGTCGATTTTTGTCCCCTCTCGATAGACGTAGTTCCGACGATGTGATCGATGACACTGATGAAGACCCATTGATATCTTCAGAAGTGCTAGGCAAGCAAAACCCCATTGAGCATTCCGATACAATCCCACTCTCTCGCTCTTGCTCTCTTTTACTGCATTGGGACAATAACGCTTCAACTGTTACCTGCTGCGGTAGTTGAACCCCTTTCCACTACATGACTTGTCATTGCCACAGTAAATAGTTGAAACCCACTAGCATGAGTAGGAGTTGTTTGAGCCATGTTGTGCCTACTCATTCATGCTTTCCGGTTATGCCTGCTATTGCTTAGAGTTGTGTCAGGTCTGATTCATCGGGGATGAATTGGAATGTGGTGAACATGTCCTACTGTTGAGAGCTAAATGTGTGAACACGATTTGGTAAAGGTAGCGATGAGAGGCCATGTAGGAGTACATGGTGGGTTGTCTTATTGCAGCCGTCCTCAGGAACTGAGTTCTGTGTTGGTTGATCCATGAACAACTACTACCACGCATTGGGCTCCGAGCGCTCCAAGCTCTCTCGATTTATTAACTACCCTTGTCCTCTGTCCAGGATTTGCAACTAGTTTCTGGTGTTTGTAGTTTACTGGAGGTCGTGCGCAGCACTGACCCCCGGGGTGGGCTGTGATGCGGCAGGTACGTGGCCGGGTGTACCAAGCGTCACTAGTTTGGTGGGCTTGGGAACCCTGTACACATCGTTTGGGGTCGTGAGTGACACCCCGACCGGATCTCCCCATGGATGGAACCCAAATAGGCGATAAACCTAGACTAGGGACTTGTGTGGCTAGTCAGGTCGTGGCCGACACCCTCGCTGGGCTTCCGCTTGAAGGTTGCCGAGTACATGTCGTGTAAACGGCGGTAAGTGGTGAGAGCGTGTGTGAAGAAGTACACCCCTGCAGGGTTATATATGATCTATTTGAATAGCCGTGTCCGCGATAATGGACTTCTGGGTTACCTTTACAGTTCATAGACAAGTGGAAGTGGATACTCTAAAACACGCAAGATAAGCGTGAGTGCTATGGATGGCCTTCTCGTTGGGAGACGGGAGCAGATCCATAGTGGCGTATTGATTGGTGAATATGTGGACTTGCGTGCGCCACCTCAAAAGAGTTACTTGCAGTCGTAGTTTAGGATAGCCACCGAGTCAAAGCTGGGTTGCTGCAGTCAAACTCCACCATCCCCTTTGTGATACTGATGCATATGTAGTTAGTTCTGATGTAAGTCATGCTGAGTACCTTTGTAATCACGTTTGCTTAATTTATGTTTTGCAGAGAGACTTCAGTCTCACTAGTGATTCCGCGTGGACTTCGTAGTTTAGCTTGTTACTTCAGCTATGATCTTGTACCCTTGGGAGGGTCTTGTAGATAGTCAGGCTTCTCAGCCTTTTTCATTTGTAGTTGTCTGTACTAAGACATGTTATGCTTCCGTTGCCTGTATGCTCTGTATGTTAGGTCATGTGACCTCTGTTTGTAATAAGTGTTATGAAGCTCTTTTGTGCCTTATCTATATGAGTTGTTGAGTTATGTTGTGATGCCATGTTGTACAACACATACTTGCATGTTATGCGTACGTGTAATGTGTATTGCTATGTGTGGGATCCGACACCTAGTTGTTTACCCTTGGTAGCCTATCTTACAGGGAAATGTCTCCTAGTGCTTCCACTGAGCCTTGGTAGCTTGCTACTGCTCTGGAACACTTAGGCTGGCCGGCATGTGTCCTTCTTCGTTCCTGTGTCTGTCCCTTAGGGGAAATGTCACGCGTTGTTCCTTTAAGTCCTTGTAGCTTGCTATGACTTGGGTTCATACGTTGATGACCGACACGTTCTTTGCTGGGTCATGTATGCATGTCTCTGTAATTTAGTGCCACTTTTGGTTTATAACTAGTCATGTCGGCCCGGGTTCTCTGTCATATGGATGCTAGCAACACTCTCATATACGTGTGCCAAAATGCGCAAATGGTCCCGGGCCAGGTAAGGTGGCACCCGTGGGGATACCGTGCGTGAGGCCGCAAAGTGATATGATGTGTTACAGGCTAGACCTGTGTGACTTAGGATCGGGGTCCTGAAAACTTTGGTATCAGAGCCTGACTGCCTGTAGGATTAGTAAGCCAAACTTTTCAAAGTTGTGTCTAGAAACTCTTTAGTTATATTAAGGGAATTGATTGTGGAAGGGAACGTAAGGCTCTTTTTACTCCTTTACCCTATGACCTTCTGATCTGAGTCACCTTATTCTTTCTACGGGGATTAAGAATTAGGATTCTCATTCTATTTATCAGGATCACATTAATGGTGGATTCAACCCTCAGTTCAGTTTCTACTACTTCTGTTTGTTCAACTGTTGGTCTCAGAACCTTGACATTATGATGTTGAGTGGTTATGCTATCTTTGTGCATGAGTCTCGAAGGTAATTTTCGAGCATTTACAGTCGTTATGCTGTCCGAGTCATCCTAAGTTTCTAAATTGTGTGATGTAATTGCAAATCTCTTCTTCCTATTTTCGATGCTCCTTTGGGCCAGATTAACCACACTAACCAGTGTGTTGAGGTACTCTGTTACCTCGACACATATGTTGGAGTTATTATTATGACCCTAGGTGTCTAGAGTATCACCTAGTAATCTAGCCATGTATTGTGTTCCCGGTGTGATCATTCTGGCCATCGTTCTCGAAAGCATCCCGTGATGCCATTTAGTTGGTAGGTATTCTACCTCTGGGTCTTGAACCCAAGATTCACTCTACTTACTTCCTGTTGAGCGTGTTTGCTCGTTCCTTTAGGACATAGTAACCTTATGATAGTCCTCGAGGTCCGTGGTTATCTTTCTTCCAATACCATGAACTATCATGGCAGAAGTTTTTCTGAACCAAAAGATCACAACCAGAGTGCTCTTGAGTAGTACTCCATTCATATTGTGACTCTGCTAGTCCTACCTTTCTGCATGGGTTATCTGGAAGAAATATGTTGAACTAGTTCTACATGCTAACCTATGCATCCACAACTCAAAAGGCTATATGTTCTTTGAGTTGTCTCCCTTTAGTTGTATTCCGGCCTTCGTCTATCAGGTTATAGTCAAGAGTAGTTGTGCATTTGTGCTATCGATGCCTATTATTCTTATGGTCCGTCAATCCATTCTATTTCAGAATGACTAGGAGAAACAAACTCCAGTACCTTATCCATATCTAGGATTGGGTCAAAGCAGTTGATCAAAATGCCAATCCAGCTTTTGCTCTGCTCTACCTTGGAGTGTTACCCTCCTTTATGTCAAGAATGTCATGGGAATTGCACCACCTCCTATGAACTTTTGATACAGTAATACTCGTCGCCATCATCGTTCATTCTCGGTCTCCGTGTTATTGTAACCGGAATACCGACAAGTGAATTGTGATATGTGAAATCAATACTCCTAGCAACTCCGTTGCTTGGTAGTTAAATGGACAATAACCTCATCCCGAGCGAGTTGATTATTGAATCATCACCCTAAGGTTGATCATGCTACCTAGTCCACTTTCCTGGTGCACTCCTTGATTGATGAGTTAGGATTTTGTTAAGTCCTCGCTCATTTGATCATATCGTCTTGCCCTGAAAAGCAAGATTGTTCTCGAGCTTAGTAACATATCGGTGGTTCATGATTTTCCGGTTATCTTCTCGGAAGTATTACCAGGTTGTTCCTTGACCGCTATGTTGAGTTCGTGATCAAGATGGTTTTCTTATAAACCACCACTTCTCCAAGAATATGTGTTGCATACCCCTGAGTTGGTTGGTCAAGCTAAACAACAAATTGGAGAGTTGGAAGATGGAAGCTTGTCCGATTTAGTTCATCTTAAGGGATATCTTGTATGTGTGTTGAGAAAAGATGATATCTTCATCGATTTATCCTCGTGACCAGTTGTTGGACCTATTGTCTGCGAAACCCTTGGTTTGAGTGTGGGCTATCCTCAAATCAAATCAGAACCAACGATGTTCTTAATGTTGTCTTACTCGTGGTTGATCCCTCGAGCATACACCATTATATCCATTGGTCTGACCAATACTATCACTTGTTCTCATAATTGTGGAATTCCATTTATATGGAAACCAGGATGAATTGTAGTTGAGCCCATCGACAACATCCATATCTCTCCATGATTCATGTTGAACATTAAAGCTAACATTGGAAACTTTTGTAAGCATCATCGTTGTGTTAGATCATGAAGTAGATGTCTTGATGTAAGAAGTGGCTTCCCCTAATTCACAAGTACTCGATGTAAGTTGCCACCGTGAATTTGAGAAAGCTTGTTTTTACCTCCTCTGGAATCATCCCAATTCAGTCATGCATACATGCGAAGTATTCCATGGTCTGATAGACTGATCATCTTCATTCCATATGTATCCCTAGCACACCAAGCCAATGATTGATTTGTTTAAGGATAAGAAGTTCAAATGCTATTCCCGAAGGGCCCAGATGGACATGCACAAGGATTCGTTATCTTCAATGATGGTTTCCAATCTAAACTTGATAGTATTTTATTATAAGACTACCATGTGGTCATGCTTGTCTGGGACAACGTGATCACAGGTACGTAGAAGAACTAGCTCATGTTTTGGAGCTTGCTATCGTAGTTCACTCCCCGAGAATCTCGCAACGCCATCTCGTCGATTTGTGTTGCAAACTTTCGTTTCCAGACATGACGTTTGGAATATCCCGACACCAACCAGAACTGAATCTCAGGAAGATATGATGGTTGGAGCATTTTCCAAGAACTATAATATTGGTCTCTCGATAACCGGTAAAGTGGATGTCGTGGCCAACACACCCAGCTGGAAGACCTATTGTTGTAGTATCTTGATTGAAGAAGTTGGCCACCTCCCCATAAGGATTTCGTAGGATTTACTCCCTAGTTGTTCCTTGTGGATTTTTGTGCTCCTGAAGTCTGAACTTTTACTTGACGTTCTAAGTACCAAACCATTTTAATAAATGGGTTGCGCTAGCACATCAAGGAGAACATTAGAAGCGGACTGCTAATTGTCTCTCGGTCGATCATCCAGATTTTGCCCCTTGACCCCGCTAAGGTGAAATCTGAGAAAGTGTTATATTCCTTTGCATCTGCACCATCCATCATTATTCATCATGGTAGTATGTGGTGTTGCCAGGATCCTTCATACGGATATTGGTTAAACCTTGATGAATATGGGAATGCTCAAGTTCTTGAGAGCACGCACAAGCACTAGGTGTTATCACTGGGACTAACCGGGATTGCTCCCAGTGTTCTTGGTTATGCTATAACCTCTCAAGAGTAGATTTATTCTCTACTGTTGGGATTCACCCCAGTTACCAGAATCATTCCCAGCATTTGCATTTTGTTCCCAGCTTGCACCGCCAATGTGCCAATTTTCCATGGGTTGCCTTTCTTAGCCACTGCTGTTCAGGATTATCTTCAGAAGTGGACTTGCCATGGGTCTCATCCATTTCCGGTGATAAGCAAAAATCATCATTATGTTGTCTTCAACAAGGTAGTCCACATCATCCATGCTAGTCGGAGTATGTCATTCTTTCGGACTCCTTCAAATGATCGATTGAGATTTGCCTTAGGCTGGTATAAAAGAGTTTCAATGATCTCTATATCAAAAGTAATTCTTTTTGCCACTTAAGGGAATAATTCTACAAGTGACCTCCTCTAAGTTGCCCCGTCTGGTGACATCGATCACCATCTTCTTAAGTCTGGAATTATTGCCTACCAAATGAACCTTCATCATTTGTTTCACTCCATCCCTCTGGATGTGTGTACCGTGTCTCAGCTCAAGAGATGTTTCAACGTCTCACTCCATGAATTGGTCTTGAGATGCTCGATCTTTCAGAAGATCAATTTTGTAGAGTTTCTTTCGTCGTCACCGTGTTGGACAAAGACCTCGAAAGCAAGGATTTCAAGATCAACATGATGCAAGCAATAAACACTCATATGAAGGACACTTGGATCATGAGGATTGTGTTAGTTAGTGTCCCCTATGATTTCTTACCTCACGTCTTGAATCTAGCCTTTGCTTGACTCTGCATGATCATGTGCATCATGTCTGAATTTCATTTAAACTTGAAATGGGGATTGTTCAAACCCTAGCACCAGATCAAATCAACTACAGTTTAATAAATACTTTTCAATGTACCCAAAATGCCCTTCACAAAATGTTCATCATTTTTGGTCTTGGCTAAAACCTCTGCCAAAAATGGTTTCATAATTTTTGGAGCAATTTTTGATCTTTGATTTAAGTCATAACTATTTGCATTTGGATATTCAAAATGTTAGAAATATTTTAAATTGTCCAAATAATTCTGAAAGCAATTTTAGGCTGTTGGGAATAATCTCAAAAGTGCCTCTGATTATTTTCAGGATTTTTCAAAATGATTTAGTATTTTTACTAAATCAAAACACACTGCAGAAAAAATAGAAAACATAAACAGTTTTAGAAAAGAGAGAGAGAGACTCACCTGGGCTAACTTACATGTGCGGCCCAGCACTGTAGCGGCCCAGCCCACCTCCTCACTGCGTCGTCTTCCTCCTGCCAGTAGGAGCAGCTCGCTGTCGCACGCGCGCTCGCCCCTGGCCAGCTCCTGCTTGCCACCTCCTGCTTCCTCCTCGTGCCTGGAGACGTCCAGGGACTCCCGAGTCCCTCTCTCACTCACCCCGTGCTCTCCCCCCATCCCCTGTCTCTCTTCCCCGCCACTGCCGAGCACGCTCGTCGCCGCCGCCCGCTGTCGTCGCGGCCACAGCCTCCCCCTCACCTCTCCGACGCGCCCCCGGGCTCCGCCGTGGCTCCCACGTCCTCTCCGTCGGCCCACACGACCGCGGGAGCCCTACAGCGTCGTCCCCGCCCCTTCTTCAACCTCCAGCCACCGGCGACCTTGCCGTCGATTCGCGACGTCCGCTGCCTCCTCGAGCCTTCTGCGACCCCACCGTGAGCTACTCACCCTAACCCCCCTCTCCTCCGTCTTGTTTGCGTGCCGTAGCCGCTGCCCCGCGAGCACCCGACGCTCCTGGCGCCTCTCCTGCTCCCTCCAGGGGCACTAACACGCTCCTGGCGCCTCTAGAAGGCTGGCTAGCCACTCTGTTTGCTCGCCTGAGCACTACAGCCGCGTCCCCGCACTGACCCCCACGCCGGCCGCCGCCGCGAGCTTGTTTTCGGCGAGCCCGGTCGACGTCAGCCCCTCTCGATGGCTTAGATGGATGCGGGCGAGTCCCAGCTCCACGTAGAGCCCCTTCGCCGCTCCTTTGGTCGCCAGAGGCGGTTTTTCGACGCCCTC
Source organism: Secale cereale (assembly GCA_902687465.1). Classification (NCBI taxonomy): domain Eukaryota; kingdom Viridiplantae; phylum Streptophyta; class Magnoliopsida; order Poales; family Poaceae; genus Secale; species Secale cereale. The sequence continues at coordinate 634,807,668 of LR738714.1, forward strand.
CGCCGCGTTCGGCCTCGCCGGTGGCTAACCGCCGGTAGGTTTGACCCAAGCCCACCGGGTTTGACTCCCCCTGAGTCACTGACTCGTTCGGCCGGCTTCTGTTTAATTAGTTTAGGTTTTTAGCTAAGTTTTAATTGTTGTCATTGGCTTAAGTAGACAACGACAGGTGGACCCAGGGCCCTACTAAATTAGTTTAGTTACTAAACTAATTTTTGTTAACCACCGAGACACTCACATGAGGGCCCCTGTGCCTGTTTAGTTTAGTTTAGTTTAATCTTCTGTTAAGTTTTAGTTAAGCCTGTTTAACTGCTGTGTCACTGACGTGTGGACCCCATACGTCAGGTTTGACCTGCAGACATCACAGTGACGTCATGCTGACGCAGTATCTGTTTTCTGGGATTTTAAATAAATCAGAAATGATTTATTTATTTCTGAAAATAGCTAAAACTTCTAAAAATCATAGAAAATAATCTATAACTCCAATGAAAATAATTTATATATGAAAAATGATCAGAAAAATATGAAGAATCTGTTTATGGCATTTTCATGCATGTTTGAACAAGGTAAACCTGCTGATCAGGTCAAATTAATTAATTCCATTTGAATAATCACATATGGAGTTTGAATTTGAACATTTTGTTCAAATCAACTTCATTTAAATCACTGCTAGTTGCATTAGCTCAAATCACAGCATAATGCCATGTCATGGTCATGCATCATATTGTGCATTGCATTGATTGTGTTTCTTTCTCTATTGCCGGTTTTTGTCCCCTCTCAATAGACGTGGTTCCGACGATGTGATCGATGACACCGATGAAGACCCAATGATATCTTCAGAAGTGCCAGGCAAGCGAAACCCCATTGAGCATTCCGATACAATCCCACTCTCTCGCTCTTGCTCTCTTTTACTGCATTAGGACAACAACGCTTCAACTGTTACCTGCTGCGGTAGTTGAACCCCTTTCCACTGCATGACCTGTCATTGCCACAGTAAATAGTTGAAACCCACTAGCATGAGTAGGAGTTGTTTGAGCCATGTTGTGCCTACTCATTCATGCTTTCTGGTTATGCCTGCTATTGCTTAGAGTTGTGTCAGGTCTGATTCATCGAGGATGAATTGGAATGTGGTGAACATGTCCTACTTTTGAGAGCTAAGTGTGTGAACACGATTTGGTAAAGGTAGCGATGAGAGGCCATGTAGGAGTACATGGTGGGTTGTCTCATTGCAGCCGTCCTCAGGAACTGATTTCTGTGTTGTTGATCCATGAACAGCTACTACCATGCATTGGGCTCCAGGCGCTCCAAGCTCTCTCGATTTATTAACTACCGTTGTCCTCTGTCTAGGAGTTGCAACTAGTTTCTGGTGTTTGTAGTTTACTGGAGTTCGTGCGCAGCGCTGACCCTCGGGGTGGGCTGTGATGCGGCAGGTACGTTGCCGGGTGTACCAAGCGTCGCCCGTTTGGTGGGCTTGGGAACCCTGTACACATCGTTTGGGGCCGTGAGTGACACCTGATGGGCCTCGAACCCCTCGTTGGTTACCCCAAGTGGAACGTGTAAGATGCAGTAAGTAGAAGTGTTTTCCCTTAGCAAAGATACCAAGGATCGATTCCCCACAGACTCCTAGGTTCAACAAGTAGGTGTCAATTGCTACGGCGCCAGATTAGTAGCAATCAACGTGGACCTGCACACAGATACAAATAACTTTGCTCCCAACGAGTACAGAGAGGTTGTCAATCTCTCCGGCCTTGTAGTTCACAAAGGGTTAAAAGCAATGATAGTAGTGATAGATAGTTTTTGCAATAGTAAGTAAATGACGGAAAGTAAATAGTGGATGTGATCAATGATGGTAATATGGACCGGAGTCTCATGATGTTCACTAGTGATGTCTCTCTCCCAAAAGACGATAAAACAGCTATGTGAGGTAACAAATTACAGCTGGGCAATTGACAGGACCACGAACGCAAACCAATGCTGACTACATTGCAAGAAAGTTTGAGGTTCAAAGCATGGGCGGTACGCCAAAGTAAGTAGACCAAAATCCATCAATATCTACTACTAATCATCCACCTTGAGATATCTATCCAGAACATCTCGCTGGTATTAAGTTGCGAGTCCCACCCATAGTGTAAACTCAATGCAACAGACAACTGCATTAAAAGAACTTTGCGTAAAGTAAACAATCCTTGCACCCGCGGGCACAAGGACCGTTGTTTTCCCCCTTGTGGCAACAGCACATCCCCTAGACTCATGTTTCTGTCACTCAAGCTAGTCATCGAGGGGCATGAACCCACAATCGAGCATAACGTTCCCTCTTGGAGTCACTACCTATTACTCGGCCAAAGCAATAAATAACAACGGAGAACATGCAAGAATTACTTATGAACTAAAATATAAAAGAGGTGAATCAAATATATTACTCAAGATCAATCTGAACATAATCTCATAATCCATCGGATCCCAGCAAACTCAACATACCAACAACATAAGGATTACATAGGTGCCTCGATCATGTAGGGCAGCTCACGAGGACTAATTAGTGAAGCACAAGAACGGGAGGAGAACATCACATAGCTACTGGTCATGGACTCATGGTCCAAGGGAGACTACTCACGAGTCATCCGGGAGGCGTCCATGGTGGTGCAGAAGCTCCCGGTGGTGATCCTCCCCTCCGGCAGGGTGCCGGGAAGAGTTCTCCTGGTGCTCCTGATCTTGGAAGCGGCGGCGGCGGCGGAACAGAGATGGGATCGCGAAAAGAGTTCCTGTTCTGAGGGTTTCGGAGGTCCCTCTATATATATGCCAAAGGGGGGCACCGGACGGGCTTCAGGAGGCCCAGGCGCCCCCCCCCCCCGGCGCAGCCCAGGGGGGGGCGCGCCGCCAGGGCGCCTGGAGCCCTGGTGCCCCCCCCCCCAGGCTGCCCTTCGGACGGAGTGTTGTTTCCGTATCGCTGATTTTTTATATAATTTTTCTGGATTTTTCTGGGCAGTTCTCGAAACGTGAAAACCTGAAATACAAAAACAGCCGAAAACACAAACTGGCACTGGGGTGCACTGGATTAGTAATTTAGTCCAAATATGATCAAAAGTGTATGGAAGTGTATGAATATCATAGCAATATCACCCAAAAGTGGCATGGAGCAAGCAGAAATTATAGATACGTTTTGGACGTATCAACATCCCCAAGCTTAATTCCTGCTCGTCCTCGAGTAGGTAAATGATAACAAGAATAATTTCTGTGGTGACATGCTATTAACCATATAGGACTTTTTATAGTCATATGACAAAAGCTTACTGAGACAACGATTCTATAGTAATTAAGTTGTCTCAAGAGAAAATCACAAATGACTGAAAGTTTTACAACATGAAACTGAAACATCAAAAAGATTTGGAATGAACATGATGTGCAAATATGATAAAGTGATATCTAGCTTGCCCCCTTTAGTGATGCAAAACATAAATGCAAGGGCACCTTCAAGGTTTAAGTGATGACTAGATACAATCATTTCAGAATAAACGATATCACAATCATGCAAAAGACAATGCTACTTTGGAACAATGCACATTACACTCAGAATGACAATCATGCTCTCAGTAGTTGGTGCTTGAAGTGCTAGAGCTTTTTATTTTGAAAACATGGAAGCAATTGTGTCAACGGTAGTAGTACTTCATATGTGTCATGCATAAAACATCCTATAAGTTGCAAGCATCATGCATCGAATACTAATAGTGCTCGCTCCTTGTCCTAATTAGCTCGGATTCCCATGGGTTATCATTGCATTGCATATGTTTCAACCAAGTGTCACAAAGGGGTACCTCTATGCCACCTGTACAAAGGTCCAAGGAGATAGATCGCATTTGATTTCTCGTTTTTGATAGATCTCAACTTGAGGACATCCATACCGGGACAACATAGAAAATAGATGATGGACTCCTCTTAAATGCATAAGCATATTCTCATGAGAGATTGAGGATTAAGGTCCAAGCTAAAACTTCCACCATGATGCATGGCTTTGGTTGGCGGCCCAATGTTCTTCTCTAACAATATGCATATTAATTCAACCCACGGCAAATCACCCTTACTTCGGACAAGACGAACATGCATAGCAACTCACATGATATTCAACAAAAGTGTGACAGTTGATGGCGTCCCCAGAAACATGGTTACCGCTCAACAAGCAACTCATAAGAAATAAGATACATAGGCAACATATTCTTTACCACAATAGTTTTTAGGCTACTTTCCCATGAGCTATGTATTGCATGGTTAGTTTGCTTAGTACAGGTGGAGGTTAGCAAAACACTGGGAGCGACCAACTAAGAGAGCAATGACGGTCATAATCATGCAGAGCGACAAAGCAATATTGAATCAGGCAAGGTAGTTATATCGCTACTCAGAAACAAAAGATCATCAAGGCTTGACAGACTTTCTTTACAGTCTTAATATGCGTGAGCATACGCCAAGTCAATCAAAATAAATTCTCGAAGGAAGATATTACTAAACCATACCACATCATAGGCAAACAAACCAAGTTGGTACTCCAATAACACATTGGGAACCCCCCCCCAGCTATTTGAGATTAACCATAAGAAAACCTGAACTACTAAGCACCATCATGCATGTAGCATCTTTATCATAGACACATTAACCAATGCAATGGAAGCAAACTCTCTTAATAAGGTGAGCATGATAATTAAAGAGAGTTCAAGCAACCAACTAAATAAAAGCTCTTGAAAAGATAAGCATGAATACTAAGAGCACGACAGTAGCTATTAAAAGACAAAGAACACACACAGCATAGATAGACATGAAAATTCTATGTTATGTTCTAGGTAGAAGTGGAGCGTGTTTCTCTCCCACATAAAGGAATGTTGGGTTCCGATTCGTTATGAAAAACTAAAAAGAAAACTAAAAGCAAGACGCTCCAAGCATAGCACATAACACATGAAGTGATAAAAAAATAGCGGAACGAAAGACGAACTGATAATGTTGATGGAGAAGGGGATGCACGGGGGCATCCCCAAGCTTAGACGCTTGAGTCTCCTTGAATATTTCTTGGGGGTGCGCGGGGGCATCCCCAAGCTTGAGCGCTTGACACTCCTGAATCTTTTTATCATCTTCCCTCGCACACTTGAAAACTCCCTTCATACATAACTCATCATAATCTGATTAGCGAGGTTAGTACCCTTAATAAAATAATTATACCTTGCTGGAAATAAGGATATTATTGAAGTTATACTGTTTCTCAAGATTGCCAAAAGGTTTTTGCAAAGAAAAAGCAAGTTCTTAATTTGCAAAGTGAAGGTAAGGCAAAACAGGACAGAATCTGTGAAAAACAGAACAGCAGGCAGTAATTTACCTGTTCGGGATACTTCTGAAACTCAAATAAAAAAACTCAGAACTGACGCACGAAAGACAATTATATAGAGAACGCTGTCGAAAAAATTCAGACCAAAAAGATGATCTGGTGATTTTATACGAATTTTTCTATCCAAGGACAGAATCTGTTTCCTGGACAGCACCTCACAACTTTTGAACTTTCTAGCAATCAGAGGCTATACTTGGCACAAATATGAAAAGTAAAGATACAATGATGATGCTACAGCAGTAAAAAACATCAAGACACAACAAAAGCAAAAATTTATTCATGTGGGCTGCCTCCCAAAAGCGCTTTCTTTTATGCCTTTAAGCTAGGCATAATACATAGGTCAAGTTGTATCAATTGAACCATCATCAAGATCATCAAAAAGCTCTTCAATAATACAACTAGTCTTAAGAGGTCTCTCAAATAAAGGCCTCATGGAGATACTTCTAGGTAGAAGACCAAAAGGATAAAAGTCAAGGGAAGATTCATTTATAAATTCTTCAAAGATAGGTGTTTCTTCCAAAGTCTTTACGGTCTCAACCCCTTTGGCAATAGGTGGATTACTTTTAGAACGGGGAGCCTTTGGAACGTGAACGAACTTAGGCTCCCTCTTTGCCGGAGTTTCTACCTTTTCGGTTTTGATCGAGGAGAAAGTAGTTCCTAAGGTATCAAATATTTCCTCAATCTTGTCAATCCTAGAAGAGTCAGAATCATGGAATTTGACGGTCTCCAAAATTTTGAAAATTTTATGCATGGAGCTATCAAGTCTATTCAAATTCCCTTGGATCTTACGATCCAACTCATTCATCTTATTAGTGCTTGGCATCTCTAGCTCTATTTTTTCAAGTTTTTTCATAATGTGAGCTAGGGTGATGTCCTCTCGAATGCTAACAACGGGGGGACTCCCAACAAGATTTTCAATAATACTAAGAGACTCCCAAACGGGGGCCTCTAGGAAATTTCCATTGATAGCAGTATCTAGAATAAACCTATTCCAAGAAGTAATTCCAACATAAAAATTTCTAAGCAAGATAGTAGTAGGCTGCTTCTTGGTGGCTCTTTTTTGTGAATCATTAATTCTATACCAAGCATCTTTCAAACTTTCCCCACCTCTTTCTTTAAAGGTGAGAACTTCTGCCTCGTCAAAGACAAAAGGACCCGACATAATGACAACTAAAGAACAAGACAACTGTTTTTGTGATTTTCGATAAAAAGGTACTAAAGCAAAAATGAAAGGTAAACTAACAAGACTAAAAAGCAAAGGTAAAACATAGCATGCAACTCCCCTATCCTGAAGAGTGGAGTCCCCGGCAACGGCGCCAGAAAATACTCCTTGATGGGCCTCGAACCCCTTGTTGGTTACCCCAAGTGGAAGGTGTAAGATGCAGTAAGTAGAAGTGTTTTCCCTTAGCAAAGATATCAAGGATCGATTCCCTAGAGACTCCTAGGTTCAACAAGTAGGTGTCAATTGCTACGGCGCCAGATTAGTAGCAATCAACGTGGACCTGCACACAGATACAAATAACTTGGTCCCAACGAGTACAGAGAGGTTGTCAATCTCTCCGGCCTTGTAGTTCACAAAGGGTTAAAAGCAATGATAGTAGTGATAGATAGTTTTTGCAATAGTAAGTAAATAACGGAAAGTAAATAGTGGATGTGATCAATGATGGTAATATGGACCAGAGTCTCATGATGTTCACTAGTGATGTCTCTCTCCCAAAAGACGATAAAACAGCTATGTGAGGTAACAAATTACAGCTGGGCAATTGACAGGACCACGAACGCAAACCAATGCTGACTACATTGCAAGAAAGGTTGAGGTTCAAAGCATGGGCGGTACGCCAAAGTAAGCAGACCGAAATCCATCAATATCTACTACTAATCATCCACCTTGAGATATCTATCCAGAACATCTCGCTGGTATTAAGTTGCGAGTCCCACCCATAGTGTAAACTCAATGCAACAGACAACTGCATTAAAAGAACTTTGCGTAAAGTAAACAATCCTTGCACCCGCGGGCACAAGCACCGTTGTTTTCCCTCTTGTGGCAACAGCACATCCCCTAGACTCATGTTTCTGTCACTCAAGCTAGTCATCGAGGGGCATGAACCCACAATCGAGCATAACGTTCCCTCTTGGAGTCACTACCTGTTACTCGGCCAAAGCAATAAATAACAACGGAGAACATGCAAGAATTACTTATGAACTAAAATATAAAAGAGGTGAATCAAATATATTACTCAAGATCAATCTGAACATAATCTCATAATCCATCGGATCCCAGCAAACTCAACATAGCAACAGCATAAGGATTACATAGGTGCCTCGATCATGTAGGGCAGCTCACGAGGACTAATTAGTGAAGCACAAGAACGGGAGGAGAACATCACATAGCTACTGGTCATGGACTCATGGTCCAAGGGAGACTACTCACAAGTCATTCGGGAGGCGTCCATGGTGGTGGAGAAGCTCCTGGTGGTGATCCTCCCCTCCGGCAGGGTGCTGGGAAGAGTTCTCCTGGTGCTCCCGATCTTGGAAGCGGCGGCGGCGGCGGAACAGAGATGGGATCGCGGAAAGAGTTCCTGTTCTGAGGGTTTCGGAGGTCCCTCTAAATATATGCCAAAGGGGGGCACCGGACGGGCTTCGGGGGGCCCAGGCGCCCCCCCCCCCCCCGGCGCGGCCCAGGGGGGGTGCGCCGCCAGGGCGCCTGGAGCCCTGGTGCCCCCCCAGGCTGCCCTTCGGACGCAGTGTTGTTTCCGTATCGCTGATTTTTTATATAATTTTTCTGGATATTTCTGGGCAGTTCTCGAAATGTGAAAACCTGAAATACAAAAACAACCGAAAACAGAAACTGGCACTGGGGTGCACTGGATTAGTAAGTTAGTCCAAATATGATCAAAAGTGTATGGAAGTGTATGAATATCATAGCAATATCACCCAAAAGTGGCATGGAGCAAGCAGAAATTATAGATACGTTTTGGGCGTATCAACACCCCGGCCGGATCCCCACGGATGGAACCCAAATAGGCGATAAACCTGGACTAGGGACTTGTGTGGTTAGTCAGGTCATGGCCGACACCCTCGCTGGGCTTCTGCTTGAAGGTTGCCGAGTACATGTTGTGTAAACGGCGGTAAGTGGTGAGAGCGTGTGTGAATAAGTACACCCCAGCAGGGTTATATATGATTTATTCGAATAGCCGTGTCCGCGGTAATGGACTTCTGGGTTACCTTTGCAGTTCATAGACAAGTGGAAGTGGATACTCTAAAACACGCAAGATCCATAGTGGTGTATTGATTGGTGAATATGTGGACTCGTGTGCGCCACCTCAAAAGAGTTACTTGCAGTCGTAGTTTAGGATAGCCACCGAGTCAAAGCTGGCTTGCTGCAGTCAAACTCCACAATCCCCTTTGTGATACTGATGCATATGTAGTTAGTTCTGATGTAAGTCTTGCTGAGTACCTTTGTACTCACGTTTGCTTAATTTATGTTTTGCAGAGAGACTTCAATCTCACTAGTGGTTCCGCGTGGACTTCGAAGTTTAGCTTGTTACCTCAGCTACGATCTTGTACCCTTGGGAGGGTCATGTAGATAGTCAGGCTTCTCAGCCTTTTTCATTTGTAGTTGTCTGTACTCAGACAAGTTATGCTTCCGTTGCCTGTATGCTCTGTATGTTGGTTCATGTGACCTCTGTTTGTAATAAATGTTATGATGGCTCTTCTGGGACTTATCTATATGAGTTGTTGAGTTATGTTGTGATGCCATGTTGTACAACACATACTTGCATGTTATGCGTACGTGTAATGTGTATTTCTATGTGTGGGATCCGACACCTAGTTGTTTACCCTTGGTAGCCTATCTTAAAGAGAAATGTCTCCTAGTGCTTCCACTGAGCCTTTGTAGCTTGCTACTGCTCCGGAACACTTAGGCTGCCCGGCATGTGTCCTTCTTCGTTCCTGTGTCTGTCCCTTAGGGGAAATGTCACGCGTTGTTCCTTTAAGTCCTTGTAGCTTGCTACGACTTGGGTTCATACATCGATGACCGACACGTTTGTTGCTGGGTCATGTATGCATGTCTCTGTAATTTAGTGCCACTTTTGATTTATAACTAGTCATGTCGGCCCGGGTTCTCTGTCATTTGGATGCTAGAGACACTATCATATACATGTGCCAATATGCGCAAACGGTCCCGGGCCAGCTAAGGTGGCACCCGTGGGGATACCGTGCGTGAGGCCGCAAAGTGATATGATGTGTTACAGGCTAGACCTGTGTGACTTAGGATCGGGGTCCTGACAATTGACTTGGATCACCGGACTATCTGTCTAGCCAAGACTTCGTCCTCTGGTAACTCACCTCGGTTCATGTATGCCAGGTAGGGAAGCGTCCAATCCGGAATAACGCGAAGCGCCACCACCAATTGAGCCTCCGGAACAGGAACGACCAAGTCCTCTTATGAAAGTAACTTTACCGAAGGATTATGCAATACATCCAGGAAGGTATTGGGTGGCATCGGTTTACACTGAGAACCCAGCCGGCTTAACACATCGGCCGCTTCATTCTTTCGCCGGTCTATATGATCCACCTGGTAGCCTTTAAAATGCCCAGCAACAGCGTCTACCTCTCGTCGATATGCTGCCATGAGTGGATCTTTAGAATCCCACTTACCAGACACCTGTTGAGCCACCAGGTCTCAATCGCCAAAGCATTTAACTTGGCTTAGACTCATCTCCTTGGCCATCCGCAGACCATGGAGGAGAGCTTCATACTCAGCTGCGTTGTTAGTGCAAGGGAACATTAAACGGAGGACATAGCAGAACTTATCACCTTGTGGGGAAGTTAATACGACTCCTGCCCCCGAGCCCTCCAATTCCCTGGATTCGTCAAAGTGAATAGTCCAATATGTGTGATCCGGCTTTTCCTCTGGTGCTTGCAACTCAGTCCAATCGTTGATGAAATCCACCAACGCTTGGGATTTTATCGCAGTGCGGGGCACATACTTCAATCCGTGCGGGCTAAGCTCAATGGCCCACTTTGCAACCAGACCAGTAGCCTCTCTGTTCTGGATTATATCCCCCAAAGGAGCATAACTGACCACAGTGATTGGATGGCCCTGAAAGTACTTCTTTAGCTTCCGGTTTGCCATGAAGACTCCATACACCAATTTCTGCCAATGCGGGTATCTCTGTTTTGATTCAATGAGTACCTCACTGATGTAGTACACCGGCCGTTGAACTAGATTTTCCTTGCCTGTTTCCTTGCGCTCTACTACAATGGCAACGCTCACTGCACGGGCGTTAGCAGCCACATATAACAACAGCGGCTCATTATCAACTGGGGCAGCAAGGACCGGCGGCTCTGCCAATTGCTTCTTCAAGTCTTCCAACGCAGCATCACTCCAGACGAAATGGTCTGTCTTCTTCATCATCTGATAAAGCGGGATGGCCTTCTCTCCCAAACGGGTGATAACCGGCTGAGCGCCGCAATGCGGCCCGCCAAGCGTTGGACATCGTTGATGCATGCCGGTTTAGCCAAAGATGTAATCGCCTTGATCTTCTCCGGATTAGCTTCGATTCCCCTGTTTGATACCAAGAATCCGAGGAGCTTGCCTGCCGGAACACCAAAAACACACTTATCCGGATTAAGCATCATTTTGTAAACCCGGAGATTATCAAAGGTTTCTTTCAAGTCTGTTATTAATGTCTCCTCCTTCCTAGATTTCACCACAATGTCATCCACATAGGCATGAACATTCCGCCCAATCTGTCCATGAAGGCAGTTCTGCACACAACGCTGATAAGTCGCCTAGGCACTCTTAAGCCCAAATGGCATAGATACATAGCAGAAGGCTCCAAATCGAGTTATAAAGGCCGTCTTCTCCAGGTCCTTAACTGCCATTTTGATCTGATGATAACCTGAATATGCGTCCAAAAAACTTAGTCGCTCACAACATACCGTAGCATCAATGATCTGATCAATACGGGGGAGGGCAAAGGGATCAGCTGGGCAAGCTTTGTTCAGATCTGTGTAATCAACTACTTGTTGCCAAGTGCCATTTTTCTTAAGCACCAGCACCGGATTAACCAACCACTCTGGATGAAACACCTCAATTATAAAGCCTACTGCCAAGAGCCTAGCCACTTCTTCACCAATAGCCTTGCGCCTTTCTTCATTGAAGCGGCGCAAAAATTGCTTAACCGGTTTAAACTTAGGATCAATGTTGAGAGTGTGCTCAGCGAGTTCCCTCGGTACACCTGGCAAGTCAGAAGGTTTCCATGCGAAAATGTCCCGATTCTCACGGATGAACTCGATGAGCGCGCTTTCCTGTTTTGGATCAAGGTTAGCACTGATGGTGAACTGCTTGGATGAATCGCTAGGAACAAAGTCAACATGTTTGGCCTCTTCAGCTGATTTGAATTTCAAGGCCGGATCATGCTCTGTGGTTGGCTTTTTCAGCGGAGACATATCTGCCGGATCAACATTATCTTTATAAAACTTCAGCTCCTCAGTTGCACAAATCGCCTCGACATAAGCTGCATCACCTTCCTCGCACTCCAACGCAATCTTGCGACTCCCATGGACCGTAATGGTTCCCTTATGGCCCAGCATCTTGAGCTGTAGATAAACATAACACGGCCTTGCCATGAACTTAGCGTAAACCGGCCGCCCGAACAGGGCATGATACAGGCTCTTCATCTTTACCCACTTCAAAGGTCAAAGTCTCAGACCTGGAATCATGCTCATCTCCAAAAGTGACCTCCAAGTTGATCTTACCAACTGGATATGCCGATTTACCAGGCAACACACCATGGAAAACTGTGTTGGATTGCCAAAGCTTCTTATCTATCAACCCCATGCGCTGGAAGGTCTCATAGTATAAAATGTTGATACTGCTGTCTCCGTCCATAAGCACCTTGGTAAACTTGTGGCCACCCACGTGAGGTGCTACGACCAGAGCTAGCTGACCCGGATTATCAACCCGGGGTGGATGATCCTCTCGACTCCACACAATGGGCTGTTCTGACCAACACAGGTAGCGCGGCGCCGCCGGTTCGACAGAATGTACTGCCCTCTTGTAAACTTTCTGATCACGTTTACATAAGCTCGTGGTGAAGACATGATACTGCCCACTACTCAGCTCCTTCGGATTACTCTGATATCCGGATTACTGCTGCTGTTGGCGCTGTTGGTGTCCCTGATTGTTATAACTGCCCTGGCCGTGCTGCTGGTTATGCTGATTGTGCCTGTTGTGGTTGTTGTTATTACCTTGGAACCCTGATCCGGATCCACCACCTTGATAACCCGGCCCGTGAAAACTGGGGCCTGATCCGCCGGATGGCCCATGATTGTACTGAGACCGGTTCATGATTTCCTGCATAATAAAACAGTCCTTCCAGAGGTGTGTAGCCGGCTTTTCTGCTGTACCGTGCCTTGGGCAAGGTATGTTCATCTGGCGTTCCAGATTAATAGGCGGCCTCCCATTCCGTGGGGGCGGTCTACCCTTGCGGCGCTGGCCGTTCTCCTGAGCATTGGTGTTGGCCACAAAATCTGAGTTGCTATCTGCTTTACGCTTACTATTGTATCCTTGATTCGCCGGGTTGGGCTGTGCCGCTTTACCATTCTTGTTTACCTTCCCTAACTTTTCATTCTCTGAGTCTGGGTATTTGGTACTATCTGAATCCGCATATTTCACTAAAACGCGTATGAGCGTCCCCATGTCATCACAATTACGCTTAAGCCGTCCCAACATCAACTTCAAAGGTTCAAACCGGCAATTGCCTTCCAAGGTTACCACTGTTGTGCTTGGGTTGATGCTATTGGAGGAATGTAGGATCTCCGACACTCGACGCACCCAACTACTTGTTGACTCGTGCTCTCCTTGAATGCATGCAGCTAAATCGACGACAGACATTGGCTGTTTGCACGTGTCTTTGAAGTTATTAATAAACCGGCGGCGCAATTCGGCCCATGATCCAACGGAATTGGGTGACAAGCCTTTCACAAGTGCGAGTTGTGCCCTCCAACATCATTGTGAAATACTTAGCGCATGCTGCATCATCTACATCCAACATCTCCATTGCCATCTCATAGCTTTCGACCCATGTCTCTAGGGATAGATCTGCCGTGTAGTTGGGCACTTTGCGTGGTCCTTTGAAATCTTTGGGCAATTTTACATTGCGTAAAGCGGGAGTAAGACAAGGCACTCCCAAGGAGCTGGACATCACCTCCGGTTCAACTGAGGTAGATGGACGAACCGGCGTTGCCTGACGAGCTTCGTGTTGTGCTGCTAACTCGGCCTCCCGGTGCTGCCTGCCCTGATCCACCACGTTCTGAGCGTTCGCGTCTCCTCCTGCCGGATCATCCCTCCGCGGCGGATTACGTCTCCGTGCGCTACTTGATACGGCCGGTTCATCCAGATTCCTAGTGTAATTCCTGCTTGGGCGAGGGGTGGAGTGAATTCTCTCATGGCTGTGAGAATAAGCTTGCTGTTGGGTTAACGCCGTTTCCAGCAACTCCCTGGCCCGGCGTGCCTCCACCGCTATGGGATATGTTCCTTCAATGGGAAGGGTACCAGTCGTGAAGCGGCAGCAACTATGTTATCCAATGGATTGGAGTAGTGACCGGGAGGGGTGGGTACATGCTGTGACGGGATGACCTGGCGGGTTGGCTCCACGGCTGGTGGCTGGGCTGACCTCCCGTGCCCGGTGCTCCTCCCCAGTTTACCTCCGGCTGGTTACTGGTTCCTGCTCCTGGTGTGCTAAAAAGGTTCCTTGCTTCGTATCCGACGGTAAGCGAGATCATTGCCTTCTCCTCATTACCTCCTGTGAAGCGGTCTGATCCAACATGAGTCGATAAGCTTGAGCATCAAGCTCAGCCTGCTTCGCAGCCATCCTGGTTTTCTCAGCGGCTAGGTCCAACTTGGCTTGATCTATCCGGCTTTTCACCTGAGCGACTTCCGCATCATGTTGCTCCTTATTGGCCTGGGCTACCTCTGCCGTTAACAGCGCTGTCAAAGTATCGACCAAGGAGGACACAGTTTTGGCCGGCGACGGATCAGGACCTCCAGCCCTAGCTCCCGCCGTGTCTAATGTTAACGCCACTGTAGTTGATGACTGCTGCATAGGTTGTGATCCGGCCATGAAGACGGCGACCTGGTTCGGCGGATCAAGGGTGTCCGGAATACTATCACCATCGGAACAATCCTCAGACCGGCCATCCTGCAAAAGGTATAAAGATTCTGTTTCTCCAGAGGACGATTCGTCGCTGGAATAGACAACCGTCTCACCGCCAGAGTCCAATCCGTCCTCAGCTTGCACTTCATGAACTGCTCCAACGAATACGTGCTTCATGGCGGGCTGAATCCGGGAAGATCTCGCATGCTGAGCTGGCTCGATGATGCTGGGGAAGATGTCCGGCTCAGGGCCCGGTTCACCGATCTTGCCAATGAAGATGTGGATGCCGCCAAAGGGGACCCGGTACCCGTATTCGATTGAATCGGCCTCGGGGCCCCAGCCTACATCGTCGATGTAGATCTTGTCGCGACGACTCTTGGTCATCCGACCCACTGCATAGCCCTTGAGTTCTTCAAAGCTGCCCTTCAAGAACTTGAAACCATCGTGTGATAGCCCCACGGTGGGCGCCAACTGTCGTGGTTTTGTCACGGTAGATGTCCTAGCAAAAGGACTTAGTCGTGAGGCCATCGCTACAGGTTAGCTTAAAGGGGTTAAAGCAGACAAGGACACATGGATTTTATACTAGTTCGGCCCCTTCGATGAAGGTAAAAGCCTACGTCTAGTTTGGTGTAGTATTGCTAGGGTTTCGATGACCAGGGAGCGAATCCGCTTTGCATGTGTCTCGAGCTGTTGTTCTCTGGCTTGAACCGTCGCCGGGTCGTCCCTTTATATATGAGGTGACGCCCGGTCCGGTTTACAGAATCCCTCGGCCGGCTCATAAACGTGTCCGGCTCGGCTTCTATCCTTCCTATCTTACATCACAAGTTACATACAGTATGGCGGTTTACAAATCATGGGCCCTAATACTTGGGCTCTAAACCTCCTGGGCTAAAGCGTCTTACTCCATGCTCTACTTGGGCTTTAGTAAAAGTAATCTCACCGGACATAAACCGGCCCCTCCTGGGCGGTTTATACATGGTAGTAATATCCCTGACAAGGACCGAATCCTCGCGAGCGACCCTGACGAAGGCAGCAAATCAGTGGATGGAAAGAAAAATTACTAAGGGGAGAACCCATTAGATAACGCTTTGGCAGCAATAACGAAAAATGCATAGGGTGTTGTGGAATCAGTGATACGTCTCCAACCTATCTACTTTTCCAAACCCTTTTGCTCTTTTATTTGGACTCTAACTTGCATGACTTGAATGGACCTAACCCGGACTAACGCTGTTTTCAGCAGAATTGCCATGGTGTTGTTTTTGTGCGGAAATAAGAAGTTCTCGGAATGACCTGAAAATTTATGGAGAATTATTTTGGAAAATATAAAAATACATGCGAGAAGATCCAGACAGGGGGCCCACACCCAGTCCACGAGGGTGGGGGGCGCGCCCCCTCCCCTAGGGCGTGCCCCTGCCTCGTGGCCCCCCTGGTACTCCACCGACGTATCTCCGGATCCCATATATTCACTTTCGTGGAGAAAAAAACCAGAGAGAAAGAATTATCACGTTTTACAATACAGAGCCACCGCCAAGCCCTAATCTCTCTCGGGAGGGCTGATCCGGAGTCCGTTCGGTGCACCGGAGAGTGGAGATCGTCGCCATCATCATCATCATCAACCTTCCCCGTCACCAATTTCATGATGCTCACCGCCGTGCGTTAGTAATTCCATCGTAGGCTTGCTGGACGGTGATGGGTTGGATGGAATCTATCATGTAATCGAGTTAGTTTTGTTAGGGTTTGATCCCTAGTATCCACTATGTTTTGACATTGATGTCGCTATGACTTTGCTATGCTTAATGCTTGTCACTAGGGCCCAAGTGCCATTATTTCAGATCTGAACCTATTATGTATTCATGAATATATGTGTGTTCTTGATCCTATCTTGCAATTCTATAGTCACCTACTATGTGTTATGATCCGGCAACCCCGAAGTGACAATAATCGGGACCACTCCCGGTGATGACTGTAGTTTGAGGAGCTCATGTATTCACTATGTGTTAATGCTTTGGTCCGGTACTCTATTAAAAGGATGCCTTAATATCCCTTAGTTTCCAATAGGACCCCGCTGCCACGGGAGGGTAGGACAAAAGATGTCATCCAAGTTCTTTTCCATAAGCACGTATGACTATATTCGGAATACATGCCTACATTGCATTGATGAACTGGAGCTAATTCTGTGTCACCCTAGGTTATATCTTCTACATGATGAATTGCATCCGACATAAATCCCCATCACCGATCCAATGCCTACGAGCTTTTCCCATATTGCTAGTTGCTTATTTACTTTTCTGCTGCTACTATGACAAAAACTACAAAAACACTACTGTTACTTTTATTGCCGCTACCACTATGTCCATATTACTTTGCTACTAAACTATCTTGCTACAGATACTAAGTTTCCAGGTGTGGTTGAATTGACAACTCAGCTGCTAATACTTAAGAGTATTCTTTAACTCCCCTTGTGTCGAATCAACAAATTTGGGTTGAATACTTTACCCTCGAAAACTGTTGCGATCCCCTACACTTGTGGGTTATCAAGACTATTTTCTGGCGCCGTTGCCGGGGAGCATAGCTCTATTCTTTAAGTCACTTGGGATTTATATCTGTTGATCATTATGAAGAATTTGAAGGACTCAAAAACCAACACGACGGGAAAAAGTAAATTTGCCGTCAGGGGACGTCTTTGCCGTCAGTATTTCGTCGGGTTGACGGCAAAGAAAGAGTTTGCCGTCGTCAACAGACGGCAAAGAACAACTGAAGGCAAAATAAACTTTGCCGTCTGTGTTTTGTATTACAGACGGCAAAGTGTCGATTTGCCGTCTGCGTTTTATATTACAGACGGCAAAGCGCAGACGGCAAATACTTTGCCGTCTGCCTTTTGTACTGCAGACGGCAAAGAAACACTCTTTGCCGTCTGTAATACAAAAGGCAGACGGCAAAGCAAGAAAAACAGCACGTGGATCGATCTCGTGGATCGATGAGCTGGCACGATCCGCAGCGCCCATCCGGATCGATCTCAGGGCCACCCACCCACGCGCAACCCGATGGCCCACCCACCCACGTTGGCCTTATCCTCTCCACTCCCTCTCTCTCGCCTAGCACCCACCCACCCCACTCGTGCTCCCTCTCTCTCACCTCGCCCCGGCCAAGCCGCTCGCCCGCCGCGCACCAGTTCCACCGGCCTCGGCCCCCAGCGCGTCGGCCCTTCCTCACCCCCCTGCGCACCAGATCCACCTCGGCCCCCCGCGCGCCGGCCCTCCCTCGCCACGCCGCACAGCGGCCCCCGGTTGGCCTCGCCTCGCCCCAGCCGTTCGCCGGCCATCTCTCGCCCAGCCGCACACCAGCCCCCGGCGGGCCCCGCCTCACCCCAGCCGCTCGCCGGCCATTCGTCGCCCCGCCGCACACTG